>JARJLF010000135.1:0-379321 GCA_029378395.1 Mycena leptocephala
CATGTCAACTGACACCAAAAAAAGGTAAAACAAGGGAAGACGTACGTCGCGAAGACCGAGTTAACGTATAGCTTGCCAACGGCTTGGTGGAAAGGCGACCAATATGTCGCGTGTGGGAAAGCGAGATTAAGGGTCAGGAATAGGATTTGGATGACACTGCGGGACACAGTGATGAGCAAGGGTCGTGAGAGAAAAGAGATTGGCTCATTTACGCCGTAAGGACACCTGGACCGATAAGTATGTGAACATAGGATCGGGGATCGAAGAAACACACACCCCGGCTGACGGTGTAGAGGATGAGGGTATCGAGGATCTTGTCTGTGCTATTACGTGTATTAGCGAGTGGAAACATTCATCTTCACGGAAAGAACACACCCAAAGGCTTGCCCCGCCACCCATCCATCTGCACCAGACTTTTGCCGGTAGAGCCAGGTGCAAAGGCACAGTGTGATCAACACATCATTGAACGCTGCAGTTCCCTGTACTAATCCCGCCAGAATCTGGAACGAGCGGGCCGAAATGGATGTCGCGAGCGGATTTTGGTACCTGCAAAGCGTTATTAGCTGGCACGGCACAATTGCATAGGAGGAGACGCACAGGTGGACGGTGTTCACTACCCCGGATCGATTCGCCGTCAAAATAAGAAGCCAAATCAGCGGAGAGACCCACCGATACCGAGGACTGCGATGGAAGTCAGATAGTATCACAGTCCAAGATGAACGGAAGGAACGCACCGAATGTTACTGCTGCAAAAACTCCCACGGACGCAGTTATCATCACGCTACAACTGACTGCAACCGAAGCGAATTTAGAGACAATTGAATGAATGAATATAATTGAAACGTACTCTTCCATGTCGTTCGTGCATAGAAGCTACAGTAGATGAGCAGGGATCAATGGAATTGGTGTTGCGCTTACGCCTGCGCGACGAAGGTAATTATAGTCTGAATATATGTGCGTCAGGAGCGGAAGGAATGAAGGAATTGGCACGTACAATGAGAAATTTCTCGGTCTATGAACGTGGACAATAAGCGATGCAGAAAAAAGACACGAAATGATTGGTTACCGTGAGGCTCCTACAGGCCACTCAATTTTGCGGACGGAAAATGGAAGCGCAACGCACCAAGGGATAATGAGATCGATGGTAGGACTCTTGCCAAAATTGAAGACCTGTTGATCCCATAAATATCGGTGCTGATCACTGAAAGCCTAGGCGAAGAGGCATACAAACAGCGTATAAAGACCGTGGGCCATGAAAATCGTGCAAAGTGTGTCCAGTACCAATAGTAAGGCGACCTGTACCATCTTAGCAGCAGGAGCATAAAAATAGGGGCACGCACTGTGCCCTTGAGGACTGGATGATCAGAATGATAGTTTCGGTAGTAGAGGTAGGCCTGCAGAACGGAGATCCCGTAGAGTCTATCAAACGACATCAGATCCAGAGGTCTAAAATGTACGCTGAAGAACGATCGCGTCTCGGATCCCGTCGACGCCTCAACAAAAAAAAGTTGGCTACATAAACGGATCCCGTCGACGCGTGGGTACCAGTTTCCGGCGATTATCCATGCTGCGGAGTTGGATACCGCCTGAAAAGCACTCACGTAGTACTGATCGCAAAACCTGGAAGCCAATTAAGCGGACGAAAGTAACAACAAAAAACTAAAAAAATCTACCAATAAAGAAAGTGCCAAAGTTCTGCTTCAAAAGGTCGACGAGGGCTGCTGACTGCACTGTGGAAGCGTTGGCAGCCATTTTGAGCGCAAGACGAAGGGTGGGTGAAGAGGCAAACACCTAGGAAGACCCGGCTGTGATTCCGAGTGGGATGTCTGATATATAAGGTATACAGGGAGACAAGGTGGAGCTTGGAGAAAGGAAGCAGGGCTAGAAAATAACTTGCAGTTGAACAGTCTCTTCCCTGTTGAACGCAAGAATAGTACTAATGACGCCGAGTCAAAATAGGGTGTTTCACAGTTCAGATTTTAGGGCCAACTTCCGCCCCAACTTGTTCCCCACTTTCATCAAGTTGGGACACCGAGTTGGGACATGAAATCGGAGTTGGATGTCAAATCGTGCATACCACCATGATTTGACATCCAACTTTTGCCCCAATCGGTCCCCAACTTCGGTTCTTGGGCCTGTATCACATCTTTTTTTGATACGCGAGACGCCAACTTTGCCTCGACTTGCAAGTTGCGACCCCCCAACTCGTGGCTCAACTTTGCTCAAATTGGGGCCAAGTTAGGCTCAAAGTTGGGGCAGAAGTAGGGCCGAAAAAGTTAACTGTGAAACACCCTCAGGCTAATGGGCAAAATGGCAGTCTAGCAGTGGCTGTGTCAAGGCTGTGTTCTCCACTCAATCTTGCAGATGCCGGACTTTCCCTCACGTTCCTTCCTTCCTTCTTTCCGGATCTCTGAAGGCTTGTTCTCTGGTGTGTTGTGCCTGGCTCCGCAGCAGATCATACCTCTTCCATACACGTTCCCTCATCCCAAACAACATCCAAGTCCTCAGCTTCTGACACGAACTCTACGGGAGTAGTAGTGACCTTCGTCACTTCGTTACTTCGCTTAGGAGCGAGAAAGTTCGTGAGTTTGACGGGAAAGTGTGAAAGTTCGTCATTTCAACGAAATTCTGAGAAAGCTCGTCACTTCGACTAAATTCTGGTGAAAGCTCGTCACTTCCGCACGCGCGCGTGGTCGGCGATGGTGTGGCGGCTGTGCATCTTACCTTTCATTCCTACCACCACCACCATCGCGTCCCGCCCATTCCCCCCACCCGACGCTCAACAGCGCGACAATTTCCGACACGATTTCGGGCACCGACATCGGCGATGAAAAGATTCATACGCAGGAAATATGTGTCGCAATCTACATACATTTTTTTTGCCATCTGACGCGCCAGCCAACAGATGACCGCCATTCCCCGTAAATCATCGGTCAGCGGCTCTTTGGTGCGTCAAGACGTGTATTAATGCATCGCTGATGGATTGAATCACAGTCGCCAGCCTTCAGTAAGAACAACTTGAAGGCGCAACAATGCCGACACAGTACTCGGGAGCCGGGCTAATGGTTTGGTGGGCTTGGATTGCGATGAGGGGCCTTCTTCCCATCGAATTTTTGGCACTACCGAATTTCCTTCTTGCTGCATTTTATCTCTTGCGAGCACTGGGGGTACGCGTGGAGATCAGTTTCAATACTTTCATGTGAGTCATTTCACTGTTTCTTCTATTTCCTTTCCCTTCACTGCGAGAGTCGACGTCTCCCATCGCGCTGTGATCGCCGTGCGCAACTTTTTATCGCACCCCGCGAGCGGGGTGACACTGTTTGTTATGTGGCTTCTTAAACGACAGAACAAACTTTAGCATTTTCATGGATGGCGATTGCAAACCTTGCAGAACACTGTCTCGTTCAATACTCTGTTGGCGGTGCATGACCGTGCCGCGCCTCCCGCTGCATGACCCGTTCCTACGTGTTTATATGTATAATATTTTACTATTTACCTCCGACACTGTGCAGACGTGCGCTCCCCTATGGACGTTTGCGTATGCTTTTTTTTTCACTTCGCTTCAGGCCGATATGCCACTCATAGACATTGTGTCTCCGCAGTTGTGTGCACGAAGGGTGAGGTGAGCGCCTACTGTTTACTCTCATTACCTCTACCTAGCTCTGCATTGTCTAGGTCAATATATTTAAAGCTTCGGGACCCTTGCGTTTCTGAAGAGTGAGCTCTCAATTGTCGAGATCTGTCGCGCACTTTAATTGCTTCATTTCCTAATATACTGCACATTCAATGTCATTCATCAAGATTCCCAAGTTCAAAGTTGATTGTACATGGGGTCGCGTCCATCGTTGTCGTTGCATTTAGGCTGAAAAATTCATTCTACTTTATGATCTTACACTTGTATTAACACTAGTTTACTTTGTGTTTTGAGTCGTGGAGTGCACCTCTTCGCTGATGGCGTGCAAAGTGCCGCTGATGCGGACACATGTGCCGCTGTTCTAACTGAGTCGCCGCGTTTCGTTGGTCCCGTGGACCGACTGACCGTGCACTCTCCACGTGTATGGCCGCGGTCATGTGGTTATTCTCACTGCGTCCAAGTGACGAGCTTTCACGGTGTGCAGAGGAAGTGACGAAGTTCCACTAAATCCAGCTGAAGTCACAAACTTTCACGGAATGCGATCAAACTCACGAACTTCCGCGACGCTAAGCGAAGTAACGAAGTGACGAGGATGGCGCGGACTCACTCTACGGTCCCCATGTTTACCTTCGCACCACACATCCGTGGCATTGAGGCTTCCAGAGACCCCCACAAAACGACCCCTCGTTTGGTAAAGTTGCCCCATATCTGCGCGTCACAAACGTCTAGGAGCTTGAATAGGCGCTGTTGCGGCCTTTCCGCAAATTTCACGGCTTGCTCTTAGCTGTGTTGGCCATCCCCGCCTCCAGTCAATGTGTCGCTTGTCGATATGATATGTCTTTCCCCCCCGTTGGAAGAGCTCTACATGTACGATTTTTTGGGCCAAACTTGGTCTGGTTACCTCCCAGTGTAATGCCGCCGCGGGGGTTGCGCTGCTTGGACCTTTGCCAGAACTCGATGGGCGTGATTCTCGCATGGCTGCTCGCAGTCGGGCATCTTCCCCACGCCAACGAACTTTCGTCTATAAACATACTGGACATGCATGCTGCGCGCGCGGCGCTGAGGCGGGTTGGTGGTGCCCTCCACCATCTTGATGTCAATCTAACACGAATGCTCAGTCGGCCGCGATACGTCAGTGCGTTTCCACGACACTGCGATTCTATCTTCATACTCATTGCCCATAGTCGGGCCCAAAGCGGCTAGGAACCAGGACTCTTTATGCATCGTGACTGAACCGCTTGATTGTATGGGCGAAGCCCCTTTGAAGTCGTTCCTGACCCTCTTACTTCGAAGTGTATTTTCGGATTAGTCTGGAGTTTACCACGCCACCAAGTATTAGTACTCGACCTTGACTATATAATCGTCGGATTTTGTGAATTTATTCCCACGAGCATTCAACATTACAATAACTCCCTGCACAAAGTTTAAGAGGCAAAGTGTCTTTCAATGGCATTCTAAAGTAAATTTTCTCTTGAAAATATGTGCCTTTCTGTCTTTTCTATCCCAAACCACATCCCCGCCCTTCCGGGTATCGGCCCGGCGCCAGCGCATCAAATTTCGGTGGAGAGGTTGTGCATTTTGGGTTGCTGCACATTGATATGCCAAAAAATTATAGAAATATGACAACCGAAAATTCTCAGATTATATAAGTAGGCCGGGTACCGATAACGGATCAAGGGGAATTGACAGACCACAACAATGCGCAGGCACGAGCACTTTTTTGTTGTAACGTCTGCTTATAAGAGACATATAGTCATCGCATTTTGAACGCAGAAAGACACGTCAATCCACGGGCCAGAACGCGATTAGACAGATACGGTCGAGTTCAATTTGCTCACATCAAGACATATAGAAGTGACTGAGGTCCCCAAATAAACCAATTTTCAACCGCTACTGTCGGATATCAGATCCAGGGCCGATATAAGAAGCAGCCCACTAAGAAATAAGCCCATGTTGCCCTGTGCTGAGGCAACGAGGGCCGAGACGAACGGCAGGAACCAGCATAAAAAATGATGACTTGTTGCATGTGCCAGTGGTCGTCTGGAGCGAACGATCAGCTTCATCAGCCTCGGCCAGAATTCTGGTTTACATCGTTGGTCCCACCATCAACCCAGAAAACTGGAAACTGGATTTGAAAGCACCGTTCCTATCGTCGATGCGGAACCCCGCCGTGTGAAGTGAAGAGATTTTTTTGTGGTGACGCCCGCGAGTGTCAAAGGCAGAGTATCAGGAAGGTGGAATTTTTCCGGTGCCATCGTTGTATATTCATGGCTTGGACACTCCGTTGCGGTCAAAGCGAGATGCCGCATTGATGTGGCCGTCTTGTCCACAGAATCCACCCGACTCAAGAATCCATCAGCGCCCAGCACGGAACACGTATGCGCGTGAACACGGAAGCATCGAGTCAGGCGGGGACATGGGATCCGGAGCGCCTCAAAATAGAGGCGCCTGGGAGACCCTGAGTATGTGGAACACCATCCACGATGGCGGGGTGGCGTTTGGGATCCATTTTTTATGATAGAACGTGGGAGCTTTACAGGAAAAAGCCAGGTACCAGTTCAAGGACGAGGAGAATGATAGGCCCACCGAAAGTATTTGCAAAAATTGAGAGCGGCGCGCAGGCGCAGAAGAGTCCACTGTATTCGGAAATAAATCCGGTCCACCATTCCAGTGCAGAATAAAAGGACCTCAGATGATGTTTTACACGTTTCAGCGGTGAAGCAGAAAATCTCCCAGAGCGCGTTAGGACGCGCCGATAGACCAGAGTGCGATGGGAAACTGTCAGAGGAAGGATCTATCGTGGGGAGCATTGAAAGCTTGAAGGGTGGGCGGTGGATTCGCTATGCAGAGGACTGGAGAAAGGACGTAAAGACGTAATTGTTGCGCCTGCCGATCAACACAGCCACACACCTCTCACTTGCCTCTCACCTTCCATCAAGGCGCATCGACCACACTTGCGCGACGCCCTAGTCCATGTACTAGTACCGAAATGCCGCTCAGCTCAGTCGTCCCTCGGCCTTCGTTCGTGTCCCTCCCTTGACTCGCCTAGGAATAGCCTTGCCTACGTCATGCTTCGCGTATAGCACCACTCGTCTCCGCTCACCTGTCGTCCCTTTGCCGGGCACCCTTCGCCCAAACATCTGAAGGAAAGGCATTATTCTTCGGGCCTCTCGGGCCCCTTCCAATCCCGTGCTCTCTAAACGCAAGGTCAGTCTTTATTCAATCATTTTTCAATCCCCCCCCAGCAAAAGACCGTGTGCTAACGACGTCCCTTTTCTGTAGATGCTTCATGGCTTCACCTTCTACCTGTGCCACTGCGAGGGTGGGTGCTACGGCGACGGCGATTTCTCCCGACCGTCTACATCACGACTACACCGCGCATGACGTGCTGCACGCGTCGCCCCATGTGCGCTTCAGCCTCCCCGACGCCTACCACGTTTCTATGCTCGACACCACGCCGGCGCACACGTTAGACGGTTCCCGATCTGTTCAGACTCCTCCAGATCGCGCTGCGCGATACCAACTTATTCCCATCCCGCTCCGTCCACGTCGACCCGCACCACATCGTTCCCATGTGGTACCTGCCCGCTTCCCCAGGCTTGCCAACGCCGACACGCACCCTCGCGGCTTGCCCGTCTGCGTCCCCCCCGTGCGCAGACTTGGCGTCGCGCGTAGCCTTTCATGGTCGATCGCAGTCCACGACGCCGCGCGCCGAGCCATGGAGAAGAACAACTAAGGGCCGGATCCTAAGAGTTTGACGCACGCGAACGTCATCCGCGCCTCCGACTCGCGGAGCCCTGGGATCCATCAGACGTCCCTTGCGTGCCAGTAGAGGGAGCAGCGAGCAGGAGAACGAGTAGCGCCGCGTTATGGCTCGCCGCGGACGCTCCCCGTTCCTCGTTCGCATCGCCTTCAAGCTGCTCCTCACCTCGATCTTTTTTGATCTCCCTGGCGGACATGGTCGCCTTTCCCCGTCCCCTACCTCACCGGGACCTCTCCCCACCCCTGCGGCCCCAGAAAACGACGGGTCATGCGGCTGTCTCGCGCATGCACACCTCACGGATCTTCAGGAATACAGCCCCGGGTATACGAACGCCAGGTCGTCGTCGCCGCCAGCAAGCTCGGGACCGTCCTCGTACGCTCGCGATCCGCTCTGCTTTCACACAACCCTGCGCTGGTCTTGATTCCTCCCCGAGACCGCACGCGCCGCGGCCATCGCGTGCCGTGCGAGAGGCGGAGCTCACTGCGCCGACTCTCGTTTCTTGTGCGCCCGCTGTCTCCGATCCCCCGCCAGACCTCGATCGGTTGCTCCACCTTCACCTCTCCCCTCCCCCGCCCCCGCCGCTGCTCGTCCTACTCTGCCGGCCAAGAAACCTTCCGCTTGCGCACCCACATGATGCATACCCGGGAATCCTGGCCGAACCCCGCAAGCGGTGCGGGCGTTGATGGGGCGACTTCGCACGCGCGCGCGTACCACCCTTTCACCGGGCTCGTCGAGCTGTCGTTTCCTCGCCCGCGCCCGTACCCTCGCCTCTGCCCCCCAAGCTTGTGCATTCTTTCCCCCCAAATGAGCCTCGGTTTCCTCGATCCCGGTGGAACGACGCTTGGACGGCAAGTACCACGGGTGGGTGTTGTGTGAATCGGCGAAGCGTGCGAGAGCGTACTCTCTGAAGAGGACGTTGGTGGACGGGTCGCGGATAGGGCTTGCACCCGTGCTCGGTACTTACGGAGACACGGGCCGTAAATACAGTTACGGACCGGTGCCGTGGAGAATTGAGCTTTCTCTGATGGCACGGCTACGGCACGGGTCCACCCGTATACTGTACGGCCTCCCGAAACCGCCCGTTTACGGTTTTATGGGTCTGCGGTTTCGACTTGAAGTAAGAACTTTCCGTTCCTATCCCTGTCACGTCCGCGCCATAGTCGGTCAATGCTGCCAGGTAGGAACATTCTGTCGCTCGGTAGCGGCCGCTTCCGCGCCACAGTCGACCCAGGCGGGGGCACCTGCACATCTCAACATTTTGACCGACGCTCGGAAGACACTCTCGTTCGCTGGGCTATTCCTGGCGTGCTCTGCTTTTTTCTGCCTAGGCTGAGAGGAATTGTTCCCCATTCAACGCTGCCTGTCCCCCGGTGCTCTCACCAGATGGTCGCTCTCTCTCTCCAAACTATTGCCAAACTCTCTCCCCTTGTGCCTGTAAAGTTCGTGTATATCCTTGGGGTATCGCAAGGTACCCGCTGCCACTGCTGATTTTATAATATTGCAGGATACGACCCTATACTACAACCCACAGTAACTTGACTATTTTAGGGTCTCCCCGAGTTCGTACCTCAATTCTGTGTGCCTGGAAGAATGCAGCACACACCTATATAACCTGCTCACCCCCTTAGGGACTCTGCTCGGGATTAACATAGAACTGTGATTCAATTTCTCTACTACACAAGTCCCTTAGCTTTCCCCGATCCAGGTTATCTTGCCGCCCAGCACCTGCAACTGACTGCTGGGGTCGACTTCCTCCGGCAATCGTCTCCAATATCCTCATTGAAGATGGGCGAGGGACGAAGATCAGGACACAACCAAGCCAATGGGTTTAATCGGAATCGCGGTCTTCAAGGTGAGTTTTACTTTGGTTGATTTCAAGTCTAAAGAGTTACAGCTTTGCAAAATTGTACGCCATGTCCGGTCGAGTCCACAGCGGCGCAGAGCCTGGGAGGGACTCGGAGGCAGGTTGATTCTGATTCTCAACGTCAAGACCAGGTGGTATTTGACCCACCAGATGCTACGTACGTGTTTTACATTCATTTTGAAGCATTGGAATCTGATTCTAACACTCCGTGACTCGCGGAGTGGTGCAGTGGTGCGAATTTGACGTTGCCCACTCGCTACCAACGTGCTGGAGCTATGCGTGCCGGGCTTTTCTTTCTTTACGTTCCTCCGTCGTCTTTATTTCCTCTGTTCCGAATACACTTATTCCTCTTCTTTTCGAAAACTTTGATGCTGAGTCAGACAGAGAAGCCATTGCCGTGCGCAATTAACAGTGCCAAACAGTGTCCAACTTCCTTGCGCCCACCATCATCTAAGACTTGAGCTCTTCCTTGCTTGCCTCCAAATCTACTTCGGCGTGTGTTGAAAATCTTCGCTCTGGGTTTGCGTGGGTCCTTTGTCTGAGTCGGGCCAGAGCCTCGCCACCACGGACATGCCACGGACATCAAGTTATGCAAAAGGGCGCCGAGTGGATTCTCATTTTTCTTTGTCCAAACTTTGCCAACCTCAGCTCCCAAAATTTGTCCGAATTTTGCTTCCGACCTTGACCTCAACTGAAATTTGTCCAAACTTTGCTTCTGACCTTATTTTCCCCGGACACGGCTAAAAAAAATGGTTGAAAAATTCGCAAAAAATGCATTCTGCTACACTGGAACCTCTACGAGACAATATTCGCTCCCCCTCTTCATCGCAGGGTGATTAGACTTGCTACGGCCCCGTACAACAGATGATGGAGCTGTTTTCAACAGCTCCTTCTCCGCCAACAGGTCCTCAAAAATATTCTGCAACCCAATTTCAACGTGATATCTTGACACTTGTTGCGTCGGCCAGGAGAATGAATGAGAGCAAGCAAGGGAATCAGCTGATTGTTTACAAAGTGCGACTCCAAAATCCCTGAATGGTTAATTTTTACATCACCAATGGTTCAGGACACCTAGCATGAACTGGAATTGTAATTACATTGGGCAACTGCTATGCTGCTCTGCATCTGTGGGCCATTTAAAGCAGGGCTCAAGTGCAACTAAATGAGGAAGTGTATCTCGGACAGTCAACCCCGACCTCATTTCCTGTAGTTGTGAGTTGCTGACTTGAATGGGAGTTATGTGGACTCTGTATCTTACTATATATGCCATTAAAAAAAAAATTGGCGAGAAAAAAAAGTTGCGGCACCTTAGAAGTAAAAAAAGTTGCGGTAAGTGACGTTCTGCCGCAACTTTTGTTGGCATCTAAGAAAACATCAAAAGATGCGGCACGGACCTCAAAAGCGCAAAAAGAGTTGCGGAGAAGTTCAAATTTCAAAAAAAAGTTGCGGCGGAATAAATGTGCATTTGGACCGCCATAGAAAGTGGCCCCAACCGATGCAACCACTTATTGAAGTCACGATCACGAGCATTACTGAAAATTCTGAGAACACAGAAATTCTTTCCATGACTTTTTGACCGGGCAGAAATCCCAATGAACTTCTCTTTGGCGCTGCTGGGTGGTCTGCTTCATGTCTTGTATACTACGAGAAAAACACACCACTCCTAATCTGCTCCTCTTCTGACTTCCTCACAACAGTCCTAGTGAAGGAAAGGAAGAAATTTGAAAACAATTTTTTGGATCCGAAATTCAAGCTTTTAAAGGCGGTAATTGCAAGCCTAAATGAAAGAGTCGCCCGAGTACAGTTTAAACGAGTCACAGACAACCGAGCTAGATCACCGAAGCAGGCTGAGATCCAGATTGTCACGATTGACACAAAAATTGACCTCATGTTTGAGTGCCCAGGAATTCCTCTGGCAAATGGGTCCCAGAGATTATTCACCAAGATTATACGGAAACTTCACCCGAGACCCCAACGAAAATTTACTGTGGTGAATTTGGATCGTATATGGTGTTCTGTACAAGAGATTTCCAGATACACACCATCAGATGAAATGATTTGGAAGTCAGTCCGGTCAGTAACCTTGCAACGTTTGACGCGGGAATTTTTTTGGAGGTGCATACATACTATTTGAGACCCCCTACTTGGCCACCCAAGTTAGTTGGCCACTTGGCATTTATAAGCTTGTCTGGTCCAGGATGTGCAAAGTTGGGCCTCGCAGGACGGAATGCGACCCCTAACGGTGGTCCATACCCAATTTGGAGATTAACTGATGGTCGGATCAAATGCTGCGTGGTATTTGATGTCGTGCCGGAGGGTGATGCGATCAGTTTCTTAACGCCACAGACCCGCTTGCTCTCTTTCTCCACGAGTTCTGCGCCGATCGACGAGTTTGGGGGCTCATTCTGGTCGTCTCATTCGGGGCTTCAATCTGTGCCACAAAAATTCATACATTCCTTCCACCCTTATCTGTACTGGTGTCAAGAAGGGGTGAATTCTGACATCGAGGGTGCAACATGGCCATGCCGCTAACGAACAGAGGATTGCCATGGCCACTTTGAAACGTGAGATAGGCAATCATGATACAGGGATATTGAGCCTGAGAGGTATGTTAATTTTATGTAGCCCTCTGTCCTTTCCCTTTGCTGTGGTCTGTCTCAAAAGGCCAGTTTTCTGTGGTCTGCACAGTCGAAATTTTTCCAGGACCCGTGGATGTTGGTAGGATGTCTGGTGCATCCAAGTACGTTCACATAATTCTTATAAACCATTCCACAACTTATTTGGGTGACATGCTCCGCTAGTCGTGAACTAGCACCTCAATCGTCCAGATTGTCTATTCTCCCTATGCCCCCCTGCTGAAAATCAATATATAGACACTAATTATATAGCCTAAATCATGATTACAACCATCTAGAATAATGGTTTGGCACCTAATTCAACGGTTTGAATTCACCAGAAGTCCTCATTCAACCCATGAAGAGGACTGGGCCGGCGTGGCCAACTAGCTAGTATATTACTATTTTTGGAATCCCTTCGAAATAAATTCACGCCGTCCGCAATAGGCTACCTAAATTCGCCGGCCAGCCCTCAAATTACTCCTCCTATGTATGCACATGTACTAGACCACACCCGGATCCAATACCGCTACCCCACGTGTTGTGCACTGCCTGAAAACATCAAGGTGGCCAAGTAACGGGTCTCAAATAGTAATACCTTCAGAGTTGGAGACTTCTGGTTTCACATTGATGCTCTAAGCGTATGGGGACAATGTCATACTTGCCAGGTTCCGGAGGCCCTCGGGCACATTGCATTGGACTGCGAGGCACCTGGCCAAAATTTAACTTGGAATCTGACACAGCAACTATGGTCGAGGAAATATCATCAATGGCCTACATTAACCTGGGGCTTGATATTGGGTTGTAACCTCGTCAGATTTAAGTCAGACAGAGGTGTAGTCCTCACAGAAAAGGGACAAAGGGAAGGTCGCGCCACAGGAAATTTTAGGGGATTAGATTAGAGTCTATTGAAGAGGTTTGCAAAAAAATCCCTGCAAAAATATTGACTCCTGGCTCAGGGAAAAAGTGTCATGCAAGGACCATGGAAAATGCAAGGACCGTGGAATGACTGCATAGTTATACCTCGAAGCTCCGCGTAGAAGCACGGAGACGTCAAGGCACGCATTGCTGGCAGTGTAGCGCCGTGCGATTTCCTCGAAGGGAACTGATGGGATCAATATATATATATATTCCAAAGGTGATCGCAAAGGTCAGTTCTACCTCCCAGTTTTTTTTTTCGGATTTTCTTTTTCCACACTCGAAATTGTACAGCCACCCCGCTTTCTCCGGAGTGAACAACCACCAGTCTGCCCACAGCACTCAGCCTAAGATAAATAGTGGGCTTTCTTGGGACGTTCAGAAAGACACTGATGTAGCTGGCACACTGTTCGGGGTTCGATTCACTCCCCACGGGCTACGACAACATAGGTCACTCTATGGGACATCCTGAATCCAATTACAGCGTTTTAAGAATGCCATAGTGCGCCATCTGGTTGACAAGAGTGGCGGTCTGCTCCAAAGACGTATCGGTCAAAACATCGTGGGTGAAGGCATATATGGCCCAGATCTCTTTGAGCATAGGAACAAAGATGGCTTGGACGCAGATGTTAGCAACGAGCTATGGGGAGATTGCGAGCCCGTCACCGTGTTTTTCGAGAGCTGTGATGATGTATACCCCGCGTGTCTGCTCTTGGGTACGCACAGAATAAAGTGACTTCATGCCGAAAATCAGGGTTTCGAGAATCTTATCTCTGAAGTAATCTAACACACCACATGAAGCAATGGACCCAGTATGTCAGATGACAACTGACCGTGAACTAAAAGGTCTGCCACAAGTTGGGAAAAGTCCAATGCATCGGACAGGTACTGATCCGCCAGGATGGTGGGTATACAAAGCCGGAGCTCCGGGAGACAGAGTGAAGAGCGAAAATCATCTACTCCTCGTCAGCAACGTCACGATGGCAGAAGTATCCTACCTTGTTTCCATAAGTTAGCCAGGGTATGTGCACCCACTTGGCGAATGAATGGGTGGTTGTTCTTGAGTAAATCCATGATTCGGGGTATGAACGCCCGAACGGCTTCCCGGAACTCGGCTGTCATGCTGTTAGCACAAACACGGATTGAGCAAAAAGATATGGCACCCTTCTTTGAGAGCTTGACCAGCGTTGTTGCACCCGCCTGGCAGACAGTCCAGTAATCGTCCGTGAGGCAATTCGCGATCTGAGTGATAGAGGCCAGGATGGACGCTTGGAACTCAGCTGCAATATTCGTGAGGAATTTCGAAGCAGCCGCAGGCCTGGCAGGTATATATCACCTTGTTCCGCAAGTTTCCCCAAAGCGATTGCACCAGCCTCGCGAACATCGTAATTGGCGTCCGTGAGAAAAATCAGTATCTGAGGGATGGCAGTCTGAATGCACTCCTTGAACTCGGCTGCAGCACCTCTTAGAGATGCTCCCAAAGATTGAGGAGACACGGTACCTCGCTTTGAAAGTTTGGCCAAAGCATATGAACCTGCGATCCGAGCATCGCTGTCATAGCTGTCCCTCAAAAGATCAATGATGGAGGGAATGGTGGGCCGAATGGACTCTCGGAGGTCGGCTGCAGGGTATTATAGCATTACAACCGGAGATTTCGCAGATATTTTACCTTGGTTTGAAAGTTTGGCCAGGGTATTTGCAGCGGCGCCCCGGACAGCACTTTTGTTCTCGTCATTGATCAATTCTACAATCTGGGGGATGCATGACTGAATTAATCGTCGCAACTTGGCTGCAAAAACCTTCAGCAAAATGCGAGACTGGAACGACAGATATTTTACCTTGCTCCGAAAGTTTGACCAGGGTCTTCTTGCCCGCATCGCGAACACTCCAATCATCATCCTTGAGAAAATCTAAGATCAGCGGGATGCAAGCCTGGATAGACTCTTGGAATTTGACTGCAACACTTCTCAGCAATCGACCGCAGACCTGGTAGATATTTTACATTGCTCCGAAAATTTGCCGACGGCGTTTGCGGCCGCATTGCGAACACCATTGTCGTGGTTCCCATTGAGGAGATCCATAATCATCCCAGGGATGGCGGCCGGAATGAACTCTCGCAATTGGACTGCAGTGGTCTTCAGCAATGCAGCTGCCGGACAGGACAAATTATTACCCTGCTCCGAAAATTTTGCCAGGGTGGTCGCAGCCGCTCCACAAACACAGCCAGTGTCGTTTTGGAAGAGATCCACGATCCTAGGAATGGACGCCACAATGGATTCTTGGAAATCCGCTGCAACACTTTTCAGCGGGACCACAGGCGGAGGATAGGTGTCACCTTGTTCCGAAAGTTTTCCCAGGATGTTTGCACTCTCCTCGCAAACCCAACTGGTCTTGTCTTTGAGCAGATTCACGATCTGGGGGATAGAAGCCTCAATCAGGCTTCGAAACTCGGCTGCAGATTTCGTTTCAGCAGGCGACCACAGGCGACCACATACTAAACAGGTATGTTACCCTGCTCTGAAAGTTTTGCCAGCGCCTCTGCACCTGCTATGCGAGTAGAACTGTCCTTATCGTGGAGAGAATCGACGATCTGGGACACAGAAGTTCGGATGCGATCTCGAAACTCGGCTGTAATACGTTAAACCGATGCAAGTACGCAGTGGACAGATGTTTCACCTTGCTCCGAAAGTATTGCGAGACTCCTCACACCCGCTATCCGAATATCGCTACTCTTGTTGTCCTTAAGAAAATCCATGATCTGCGGGATGGATGCTCCAATGGGCGATCGGAACGCGGCTGATATATTCAGCAATGCAACTGCAGACCAAAAAGATGCGCCACCTTGCTCTGAGAGCTCTCCCAAGGTGCGTGCAGCTGCCGTACGCACAGCACTATCATTGCTGTCCTTGAGTCCATCTACAATCTGAGACACAGAGGCTGCAACCACGGATCGGAACATTACTGGCGTAGTGTTTGAGAAATACCCTCATAGATTTGATAACACGCACGAGAGTTGCCAAGTATGCCCGCCGGGTTGTGGTATTCGAGTCTGAGCCAAAATCGGCGCCCGAAAAATGGACCACTCGACCTGCGATCGCACAATCGAGCTAGCGGAGTTGTGGAATTAGATATACAGAGTTTGCGCAGTTCCTCACCAATGTCTGCAACCATGAAGAGGGACTTGACGTTTCGGTAAGTTTGAAACCTGGTCCTTGTGCCTGCATCAATGCCACCAGCGACCACTATTTCTCGGGAACGGTCATCGAGGTCGATTTGGGTAGGGAAAGCCTGCGACCAATCAAGTGGGGTTACAGCAGAAGCGGGATGGTCAATGAGAGACCGGAGTGCTGTTCCAACGGACTTCCGAAGCTCAGCTGAAATACCTTCAGCAACAGAGCTGGAGAATGAATAGATAGGGTACTCTGCTCCGAAAGTTTCACCAAGGCATTTGCACCTGCTCTGCGAGCATCATCGCTGTCGTTATCCTTGAGGAGATCCACGATCTGAGGAATGCAGGACTGGATATACTGTCGGAGCTCGGCTGCCATGTGTTTCAGTAGTGAAACTGCAGGCTTGGGGGAGATCTACCTTGCTCTGAAAGTTTTGCCAAGGTGTCTGCACCTGCCTGCCGAACATAACTGCTATTGGTATCCCTGAGGAAATCCACGACGTGGGGGATGGCATCCCGGACGAACTCTCGAAACTCGACTGTCATTGCCCATTAGGATGCAACCACGGACTGGGCAGATATATTACCTGATTCCGAAAGATTTTTCAGCGCATCTGCACCTGCCATGCGAATATTACTGTCGTTGTCGTTGAGAAATTCTAAGATTCGAGGGAGCGAGGCCTCAAAGTCCGTTCGGAACTCGGCTGCAGGGCTGTTTAGCAATGCACTGCAGACTGAATCAATAGATTACCATGACCCAAAAGTTTCGCCAAGGCGTGTGCCCCCGTCCAGCGAACTTGGCTGTCATCCTTTAGTAAATCTAAAACGTGAGGGAGGGCGGCGCAGATGATTTCTCGGAATTCGGCTGCAGTGGTTAGCTACGCAACTGCCGACCGACTGATCTCCTACCATGCTCTGAAAGTTGTGCCAAGACTTCTGCACCTTTGCAGCGAAGAGACCAGCTGTTGTCTTTGAGGAGATTTACGATCGGAGGTAGGGAAGCCTTAATGGCCTGTCGAAACTCGGCTGTAGTCCGGTTTAGATATGCAACCACGGACTGGATAAAGATTCTACCTTGCTCTGAAATTTTTCCAAGGGTAGTTGCGGCCGCCTCGTGGGCAAGATAGTTGTCGTCTTGGAGGAGATCCGTGATGTGAGGGATGGACTCCTGGATGAAGTCTCGGAACTCGGCTGCAATGTGTTCAGTGCACCAAATTGGACAGATATGTTTGAACATATGTTTTACCTTGCTCAGAGAATTTCGGCAAAGCATCTCTACACTCGTAGGAAACAGAAATGTTATTGTCCTTCAAAAAACTCAGGATCCGGGGGAGGGTGGCCGTAATTGACTCTCGAAACTCGGCTGTATCCTTTTCAGTAAGCCGGCTGTCAGGGACGGGATACACACGTTATACCTTTCTCCGAAAGTTTTGCCAGCGCTCTTACACTCGCACATCGAGCGTCCTTGTCTTCATCTGTTAGGAGTTCCACAATGCGAGGGATGGCGACCAGAATGGACTCTCGGAATTTGACTGTAATGTGTTGCAACGAAGGAACTACAGAGGAAGAAGATTACCTACCTTGCTCCGAAAGCTTTGCCACCGTATCTGCGGCAAATTTGCGAGCATAACTGTTATTATCCGCGAGAAGCTCTATGATTTGAGGAATGAAGGTCAAAATGGTTTGTTGCAAACCGGCTTCAATCGCTTTCAGAGAAGCAACTGCTGAGTAGATACATACAGTACCTTGCTCCGAAAGTCTTCGGAAGGTGTACGAACCCGCCCTGCAGATATCTAGGTTGTTGTCTTGAAGAAACTCCACAATCTGAGGGATCGAGGCTCGAATGGACTCTTGTAAGTCGGCTGCAATATGCTTTTAGCAGCGCACGAAGACCGCACAGACATTTTACCGTGCTCTGCGAGGTTTGCCAAGGTGCTTGCACCGGCTTCTTCGGCAATACCATTCTTCAGGAAAGATATGATCAGGGGTATAGAGGCTGCAATGGACTCTCGGAAGTAGGCTGCAATGTGAACCAGTCCTGTACTTCACCACGTCGTATCAGACTTACAAAATCGCGCCAATGTTTCGATTCCACCCAGAATTACTGTTGATGTTCCATGATCGGCATGCTGGAGCAGCCTCATTAGCTCTCTAGCCACTGTATGCCCAGGCTTCAATGTGTCTGTGGCCGGATACAATCAGCCTATCAATCCTGAACAGCTGAGAAAGCCCTCACGATCAAAGGAGGCTATCATTTTGCGGGCTGCCGCTGAGGAACGCTTAGTATGCTAACCTTGACGCCACAGTCACTCACGAATTTGAAACTGCTTGCACAAGATGATCGCGCATGTCTTCTGGAGTTGGATCCGCCCGTCGTGCAATCCGTCAAGTGTAGCGCGGACTAGTACACTCCGGACGTCAGGAACCAACCCTATTTCCCCCAGTTTGATCAAGTTCGATATTGTCTGATCCCACCGCTCATCATGGTCGTCGATGTCGGCAGCAAGAAGAAGCCGTATTCGCAGCGCACAAGCCAACGGCTGCAAGTAGTCCACAAACGAGTCCCATCGATATAGTGTCCGCCCAGCGTCAAGCAGCGTCCGGGCTCTGGCGCCTATTTCACCGCTGGGCTCCACGATTCGCAGCATGGCATATAGATAGGCTTCCACGCGTAGCCCATCGTCATCGCCGACGGGAAACTTGGGCATATTTTCGATACGTCGAATGAACCTTTCGCACAGAACCTCGTCTGCACCGCATTCATGCAGAGCATCGCGAAGGTACCGCGTGGGTTTCGCTCCTGCTACAGCCCTGACAGCCTCCTCGATGGCCATCTCGTGGGTTGAGTTGGTGAGCATCCACGCCAGTATGTCCGCTTCGATCTCGACCTGTTCCGGTTTGCGACGGACCTTTTCCAGGAATTCAGTCAACTGCAAATAAGCCCCTTTCAAGCGTTGAGACAGTTTCTCTTGCGACCTCGACTGATTTTCTGCGGGTACTGGGTTTGCATATCGACGGTTCCGCGCGACCCCAGGAATGAAGTCGGACATTGTCGTCTGGAAAGGGCATGCCGGAGAGAGCCAGGGTAAAATTGTGCCAAGAAAATACAGGCAGACGGTGAGCACAGTCATGGCGAGAAGGGCGAAGCTGATCCCCAAATTGTCGTCAGCAATGAAAACAACAAGACCTGCAGCAAATAGAAGGAGCGCAAGTTGGATAATGAGCGGGATGCCCCCGACAACTGCGGCGAGCGGCCATTCCCGTGATCTAAGATACCGTAGGTGACGCTCACAGGCGTCGTTAGAGCGTATTCCGGGTGTGGCGGGGGTATACTGTGCAAGCCATCCTTTCGCAAGGACTGCAGCGAGGGCACTAATGAGTGTTAGGCCTAAGCTGGAAAACCACACCGCGTTCACAACGAGGGATGGCGTGGAGGGCCGAAACGGCTCGGAAGCGGAATCGTTGCTGAGCGCCTGAAGAATCTGCTGGAGAGGGTCCGCCTTGAGATCCTTGCGACTTTCAATGAGGAAGGCGGTAAGGATCGCGCCGAATAGACCCGCCTAGAAACTTTTAAGCAACCAATACACAGGAGGAAACCTTGCATACGAATATGAGGAGCTGATCGAGGCCGATTTGCCACAATTGCGCGAGCTCCATGTCTTCGGCTTCTGTTTCTTTGAGATATAGCCTCCGGATGTCGGCCGCCGGCTCATAGTGTTGGCGATATGGACTCCCGCTTCCGACAGCTGGATTGTCGTGGCCATCTACGCGTTTGGGCGGGCAAGAGCCAGTGCTTTCTGTAAAGAGTTCGGATGCGGATGGTGCTAATAGGATCCATGCGCACTTGTGGATTTGGCATTATGCTTCTGGGATTCGGCCGAGCCAGGATCTGCTGCATACAGCGAGGTCATAGTTCAGTGGCAAGAGGGACGTTGACGGTGGACGTGGGGTTAAATTTGCAATCATTAACGTTACCCAACCATTCAATCTGTCAACGGGCCGGCAAAACAACTTCCCGAGATATGGCAGATGTCTTGCGAAGTTCGGACCCTGTCGATGGCTTGCGTGCAGCGTCAGCTGCTGGCTGAGCAGTGTCAAAGACGGCGCAGAGCTACCCATAGTTTCTTCGCTCGTTGTTTCTCTCTAAAGGGAGTACCTCCGACGGCCGCGACGGCGCTTGTGAGAGCGAAACAGATTACTTATCGATGCGATGTAGGATCTGTCCGCGCTCAAGTCGCCAATCACCCACACCGGGATTATCCAAATTCCGGGCGAACTTAATTTAATAACGATTACTTCAGGTACCGGATTGTGAATCAGGCCAGCTGAAATGGGAGCCGAAGCCAACCGATTTGGCTGAGGTGAAATCAGGCCTGAAATGGCGACTTTCGTGATTCGTTTCAGGCCAGCTGACATGAAACGAATCGGCGTGCATTTCGGCACCGGAGCGAGTGAGGCGCGAAGCGCCGAGCAAGCCAGGAAGGCCTGGGTAGATGCTAGAGTGAGTTTTGAGGAGATGGGGCCACTACGTTGCGAGAACGTTTCGTCAAAGGACTCATCAGGTGGCGGTGATCCGTACCTGATCAATGTTTATCGATCACTTCAGCAATCAACAAATCGTGCCGATGCAAAGCTATCGGAATCCGGGGATGGACTCGACGTTCACCTGCAAAGCTCTGTTTTTCACGATGTCACTTCAATATCGTGGCGCCAGCATACACACGAATTTACCGGTTGTGATCAACGCGAACATTTCTGGAAATGCCGCCGGCTATCAGCGTGCCAGCTTCGGTGAAGACGGGTGCTCAACTGGAGCAGAAAGCTCAGCAGCGTAGCAGGCAAATACAGTCTTGTTATTAACAGAGGACACTAACGCGAATGGAACTCTAGTTTTTTTTCGAAATCTGAAGGAGCGCGTCGCCCAGGCCCGGGACCCTAAAAAGAGTTCTAAACGGGTGTCACCATTGATACATGGTATGCGCTCAGCGTGCTTCGGTTGGTGGTATTCAACCGGCCACCCAGTGCAGAAGGTTTTTTAAACGAGGCCATGAAACGGAATTCGGGATAGCCAGTCCCAATTTCCTTCCATGTCTCGTCCAACTCGCGCCAGATGGGGTTCAATTTTATTTCGTCCCATACTGGATTGTGGGTGAGCTTGAGGACGTGAAGTGCAGGGTCCCCATCCGTGGTATTACGCACGATGGGTTTGAGCGTGGTTGGGCGCTCAACCGTGTACCTGATTTCCTCAAAAATATTTTGACATCGCATGTAGTATGTCACCGTACGCTCCATCAGTGCTCTCCGCAGAACAGCTTGTACGTGTGATTCTGTGCCGCAGGAGTCGTCCGCATGGCAGGAGAGTTAATGAACACCATTTTAGGATAGAATTCCCCACACAGACATTTCATCGTTCTCAGCGGCTATTAAAGCTGTTGAGGATGCTGTTGTGCCTCAGGTAATTTAACCCAGGCCCGCGACACCAAACGCACAATCTCCGCCAGGCACTAGAATCCCGGCTGTGTTTGTATTCGTTGGGTGGCGGGGCTGGGCATAGTCTCTTAATACCTCTCGGAGAAACAACAGCGATACTGACCGTAGTGGTTTTGTGGAGGATCCAGCCATTATTATGAATTACCGTTCACACATAAATCCCCTTAGAACGAGGCAAGTCCTTGCCCTCAAACTATTTCCCGCCTTGCCTCAAATCTTAACTGACCTCAGTCGTGCGAGTCCGGGGGAAGCGGAGATTTCTCGTCAGCTAGGCAGACCGCGGACTCGGCCGCACGCGGTACATGATAATTTTAAAATAGCTAGTCATCAGAGGCGGTGCGAGCCTTCTCCCGTGTCAACTTGGCGCACGGCTTTCTCTATTTTTCCCCACCAGAAACTTTGCAACAGGAGGTTACCGCTGAGAGCTCGACTTCTGACAGCTTCTGACCGGGTGAGACCGAGGTAAGTAGCCCACGACCATCAGAGTGAGATGAGGGGACAGAGGTATAGTTATACCTTGAAGCTCCGTGTAGAAGCACGGAGACGTCAAGATACGCATCGCTGGTAGTGTACCCGTGCAATTTCCTCGAAGGGAAGTGATGGGATCAATATATATATATATTCCAAAGGTGATCGCAAGGGTCAGTTCTACCTCCCAGTTTTCTTTCGGATTTTCTTTTTTCAAACTCGAAATTGTACAGCCACCCCGCTTTCTCCGGAGTGAACCACCTGGAAATACCACATATTGCCTCATATTAGAGGCCACCTGTGTATCATCCGCAACCTCTAACATGAGGTGATTCTAACCTTCCATGGAACCTCTATATTGGCCTGTTCCATCCATTCCACCGACCACCAATTTGTGAGCGAAAACCAGCACCATAAAAGTATCAGTAAATTTTGTGACCCGGGAAAATTCCACGACTTCCACCAACCGGGGTCAGTGAATTTTGTGACCCGCTGAAATTCCATGACTTCCACCAACTGGGGTCAGTAAATTTTGTGACCCGCTGAAATTCCACGGCTTCCACCAACTGGGGTCAGTACATTCTGTGACCAGTCAAAATTCCGCGGCTTCCATCAGGTCCATGTCACACCCTCTGTGACTTCCATGACTTCCATTCACCGTGCATGTTCAGGTGGCTTCCATGGCCTCCACTGAACCATTAATTACCATTATCCCTTACATATCTCCACCACTTCCATGCAATCTAATGACACAGCAAGAAACAAATTCATTTTGTAGACTACAGTCAGGCAACGATGGAGTATGATGTCCATGTAGATATGCGTAGCAAATAAAAACATGCCAGCGAGCATTGTGTATGTATCACCAAGAAAAAAACAGCCCCAGCAGTCACATAGACAATGACAGCATGGGGCGAGGAGCGAGGAGCGCAGGACGGGACAGCGTTGAAGGGGAGATGGAGCGCGCTCAATCCGACAAGATATCGGCGCCTGGCTCCGCATCATAGTCGACTTTGATTGTTTCTTCATAGTCGGAATCGTCATTGACGGCGGAGATCTTGCGTGGCGCTGGAGTTGCCTTTGCCTTCCCCTTGCCCTTGTTTGGCCTGGAGGGGCCGGCTACCCCTGCAGCCACAATCATCTGTGCCTTCGATGCCTCATTCTCCCGCAACGCGAGCATTGTCTTGAGTTTGTTCTGGAAGAAGGAGTGGGAGGAGGTCGAGATGTTGGGTTTCTCCAGGTACGCGGCAATGGACTCAGGGTCCATGTTCGGTGTTGCCGGTGAACCTTCTTCATCGCTGCTGCTGTCGGAGATGGTGGGCTTGCTCTTTGGCTTTGGACGGGGGCGGGGAGTGGGGCGTTTGGGGGGGTCGTCCTCCTCGTCGCTTTCATCCTGCGCCTCTGTGCAGCGCAGTGCAAATGCAACCTTCTTCTTCTTCTTCGGCTTGTCCGCATCCCCTTCCGCTGCTTCCACTGCCTTGCGCTTGCCACCTGTGTCTCCGCCTTCCTCCTCCGTGTCTCCGCCTTCGTCTGCCCTCACCTTCCTCTTTGCCTCCTTCTTCTTCCGCTTCTCCTCCTTCTTCTTGTCCCTCTTCTCCTGCCTCTTCCGCTCCTTCTCCGTTCCACCATCTCCACCACTCCCACTCGCCTTCGGGGCCTGCTCCTTTCCACCGCCTCCACCAGTCGACCTCTTCTTCTTTGGTGGCTCGTCTCCACTGTCTCCACCATCTCCACCATCTCCACCCTCCGCTGCAGCCTTGTCGTTCTCCTCACGCTTCCGCTTCTTCTCCGCGTGCTTCACGGCAGCTGCTGTAAGCTCCTTGGCCTCTGCTGCCTTCACCACCTCCCGCTTTGGCTTCCACATCGTCTCGTAGTTATTCTTCTTCTTGGGGTATTCCTTGAGGGCCGCCTTGTGGCCCTCAGGGGACATATCTGCCCAGTGACAGGCTTTGCACTTGAGACGGGTCCAGAGCTCATTCAGCGCGGCGGCTCCACTTGTCCCAATGGTCGACGGCGCTTCAAACGGAGTACCCGCAGGCCATCCGACAATCTCAACCCCCATCCCAGCCTGGATGACCTTGCGGAATTCCTTGTAGTTCATGGTCTGGCCAACAGACCCGAACATTGCATCTGTAATTGTGTTAATGAACAAGTCCAGAACAAAGTGAAGAAAAAAGAGAAGGGCAGATGCACTGAGCCCAGCTCTGATCATCTCAACTACTTCGCCCCGCCTTCCCTGACCCTCCGCTGGCCTCACATCCTCCTCTGCTGTCGCCCAGCATTCATATTTGAGGGGGAGCGAGTTGACCGGCATCTTGAGTACTTCCAGGACAAATTTGCAGTTTGCTGGCGTGCCCAGGATTTGGGGGCGGATGCTGTCGTTGACGTGGCCCTTGGTAATGATGATGAATCCACGAGCGCCAGTCCGCTTCTCCAAAAGGACCAACTACAGTGAAAAAACGCAGGTCAGCTTCCACGCGTTCCATGTCCATGGCTTCCACTTACCTCCTGATGAAGCCTTTCCCCCGTTGTCGTCGCATCAGCAGCACAGGCGGCATTACTCTGCCGTGTTCCCGCTTCCTTCGCTTCCTTGTACACCAAATAATCAATCTTGAGCTGTACAAGCTTGTCGGCAGACCATGCATCTGCTGCCTCCTGCTTTACGTACTCTCTCACTTGATCTAGTGAGAGGCGCTCCCCGGCGGGCTTATCTACAAACTATGTTAGCATGAATGCCAGACAGATGAATGGAGACTTACCTTTGTTGAGCTCTTCCGCCCGTCGCCAGACCTTGGCATTAAACTCATGATACCCCCTCTGGGGCTTCAGCCTGCTCGCGGAGAACATGTGGCTCTGCACCTCGTCCTGTGGAAGGTGGTGTTTGGCCGCAAGTTCCTTCACCTTCTCATCCACCTCATTGTGCCACTTGTCCACATCTGTATGCATAGCTGCCCTCGCCGCTTTCTTCTCCTTTCTCGCTCGCGAGAGGGTGTTGTCGACCGCCTTTCCCTTTCCCTTGTCCTTGGCGGGGGGCTGTAGTAAATTGTCTGGATGGCGCTCGCGGTGAGTTCCCGCATCAGCCCCTGCGACTTGGGAGGAAGGCCCTGGCACTGGGGATGGGGAACGGGAGGGAGAAGGGGATGCTGGTGGAAGCGGCGGAGTGGGCGACTTCGGGGGTGGAAGCAGTGGAGTGGGCAGCCTGTTTTGGACAGGTGGAGACGGTGGAAGCGGTGGTGCGGGGGACTTGGGGGGAGGAGCCTCGGGCACGAGGGACTTGTGGGGAGGCTCCTCAGGCACAGCGGATTTGTGGGGAGGATCCTCAGGCACGGGCGACTTGTGGGGAGGATCCTCCAGCGCGGAGGATGTGTGGGGAGGATTCTCTGGCGCAGGAGATTTGGTGGGAGGAGCCTCAGGGGTGGCAGACTTATGGGAGTCGTCTGGCGTGGCTGACTTGCGGGAGTCGTTGCCAGGAGTGGCAGACTTATGGGAGTCGTCCGGCGTGGCTGACTTGCGGGAGTCGTTGCCAGGAGTGGCAGACTTGCGGGAGTCATCCGGCATGGCAGACTGGCGGGAGTCGTCCGGCATGGCAGACTGGCGGGAGTCATCCGGCATGGCAGACTTGCGGGAGTTGTCCGGCGTGGCGGACTTGCGGGAGTCGTCACCAGGCGTGGCAGACTTGCGGGAGTCGTCTGGTGTGGCTGACTTGCGGGAGTCGTCGGGCGTGGAGGACTTGCGGGACGTTGGAGACTGCTCCTCTGTATGTTACTAGTTAGAAATATCAAAGAAGGAAAAAGAGATAATAAAACATACCTAGCTCATCCTTCTCCTCGCCCTCTTTATCAGAGTCCTCCTCCTCATCCTTCTCCCCATCCTTCTCGGAGTCGTCCTCCTCCTCCTCATCCTCCGTCTCAGAGTCGTGCTTCTCTGCGTCATCCTCCTTCGCGGATTCCGCCTTCTCCGAGTCGTCGTCCTCCTGGCTCTTTTCATCCTTTTTGTCCTCCTCCCCAGCATCCTCCTCCTCGGAATCTGCCTTCTCAGATTTCTCCTCTGGCTCTTCAACCTCGGCTTTTTTGCCGCGCTTGCTCACGCGTTTTGCTTGGGGAGCTGCTGCCGTGCGGCCTTTGGCTGCCTTGGATGCGGTCGAAATTTTGGCGGTCGAGGCACGCGTAGAACGGGCGGCACCAGTTGTTGAACGCGTTGTTCGGGTGGATGCAGGCACATCGGGCGCAGCAGGCCTCAGGTTGATGAGATGTTTTTTGACTTTGGCCATTGAATCTAGAGAAAGGATGATTAGTTGAGACGAATCTCTGCAGGACAGAGACTCACCTCGGAAATTTGGCAGACAGTGGAAACAAAGGAGAGTGGCAATTACGTGAGATGTTTCCACCACGTGACATGCAATCAATTTCGCCAGTGTGGCTTCCACCGTTTCCATAGTCTGTGGGTCTTGACACCTTCGAAAGGCCGCTTCCACTGCTTCCACAGCAGGCCGGTTCTTGAAGAAGGTCTTCACCATTGAAGTCCGCTTCCATTGCTTCCATAGTCTGGGTCTTGACACCTTCAAAAGGCCGCTTCCACTGCTTCCACAGCAGGCCGGTTCTTAAAGTTCTTCACCATTGAAGGCCGCTTCCATTGCTTCCATGGTCTGGGGGCCTCTTGCTGCTTCACACATTGGTTTGAAGAACAACCGAATTTAACTCATTTCAAAACAACAAAATCAAAAAGAAAAAACTGTGCACGAGAGCTGCAACATCAGTAGGTGGTAAGTACAACACAGAAAAAAAAAACACAGTTATTCCGACTCGTAATCAAAACGCTGACCAGGCTCCTCCACCTCCTCCCCATCGGATTCAGCTGCACTGAGCTCGATGGCGGAGAGTGCAGCACGCAGCTCAGCGATACACAAAGCACGGGCTTGACAACGGGCGCCTGCAGAGCTCAAAAAGGGATTCCCAACAGTCCAGGACCGCAATCCCTCAGCGAGCCGTTCCCCATCGGCGAGGGCTTGAGCCTGCCCATTGGTATGTCCAGCTGCAACGTGCGCTGCATACCGAGTATCCTGGGTGGTGGCGAGTCTTGTAGTGCCGGTGGCCGCGACAACTTCGAGCACTTCAAGTGCCTCCGTGAGCGAGGTGTGCACAGCACCCCCACCACCAACAGCATAGCGGATAGGAAGAGTGTGGCTGGCACGAGGTGCAGTGGAAAGAGGTGGCAACACACGTGAGGGGGTATGCAAAGGGCTGCCAGGAACTGGAGCCTGGCGAGCTGCAGGTGCTCTCGGGGCTCTGGAGAGGGTAGTAGGACTGCCAGCTGGAGGGGTGATCAGTGCAATCAGTGCAGTGGAAGAGGGCTTCTGGGGATGATCATGCTCTCCCGCATCACAGCAGGCATGCCAGGTGGAAATGGTGTCGTTATAGCACGCATACTTTGGAGCACCACCACGGGGGACGGCCTCGCCAGCACGCTGGGCATTAGCCCTAGATTGAGTTCTCCAGTAATTCAATGTTATTGATTAGTAGGATCACGACGCACCATTGAGCATAGACACCTCGCGCCTCGTTGGCAGCAGAACTGGTGACTAGGTAACATGAGACAGTCTGGCAGATGACCTCTTGGCGGCCCTGGGGCTCATCGTGGAATGGGGGGAGACAGTAGTACTGCGAGGACGACGTGGGGGAAGACATCAACTTGCTGGTCATGTGATGCATCAATCAACTTACATGAAGGCGGCTTCCACTGCTTCCATGGCTCACAACTGACATACGGCCAAAAACTAGGGAGGTTCCACCACTTCCACCAGAAAGATTTTCGCAAACAATATCACATTGCACAGGCTATGGGTGAAGGCGGGCTACAGAGGGTGTACGTTCCCCTAGTGCCCCCCCTGCCGTCCGATGTCCTTTTCCCTTCGCTCGTCCTGATACACCAGCCATTCCATGTCATAATCGCGTGCACCCTCCTTCTTTTTTGCTGCCACTGCATAGTATCTTTCCTTCCCCAGTGCTTTGTATGATGCCTCATCGCGCCTAAGGAGCTGTTTGGCCTTACGAGTATGCCTATGCCTTGGGGAGAATGTGAGACGCAGACTGGATTGAGGTGGATGACACACCTCTCCCCGTATTTGGCCCTGGCTTTCTTGGCTTGCTTCTGCTGCTCACTGTAGGCCTCTGGATTGGCCTTCATCTTTGTGCAGTACCTAAAAACAGTATAGAAGTGAAATAAAATGAGTTGCAGGGAGAAATATGATCGCAAATACCATTGCATACGAATTCGGTTTTTCTCGGCCTCTTCTGCATGATTTCTGGGCAGGTAAGCTCCAAGGATATAGTTTAGGGTCTATAGAACTCACCTCTCACGGTACTTGGCCATAGCTAGGCGTCTAGCTGCTGGTGTACGACTAGGAGGGGGAGGGATCAAATCCGACTTTTTACCCTTTTCTGCACTAATGTGGGCTTTAGGACAGTCTAACTGAGTAGTAGAGGGTAGCTAAGGTCTATACCTATCCTTTTCTTTCATGTTTGGCTTGAGGCTTTGACTTTGAGTTGTGGTGGTGGTTGAAGGAAAGGGTAGGTCTAGCCAAATACAGCCAATTTGGGCACCTTTTCGTCCCAACCTACAACGCCATGAGTAAAATTCCAATAAATGTAAAATTTATTCTGGAGATACCCAGAGGTCAAATGAAAAGAACTGCCGACTCAGAATTCCCACCCAAGTCAAGGCATGAAGCTGGTAGACAGTCCAAAACCCCCATCAATGCCCGAGTGTGTGATCACCATGATACGAGTGTGTGATCACTCACTTCGGACACCATCGGGCCTAAGTCTACAATGGAAGCGGTGGAATTTCATCACATTTCTATTGACTCGGATGCCTTTTCCGATGGAACTGATGGAACTTACACTTCAAATATACTTAAGTCTCAAAAATAATCAACGAAATAACAAAACGATATTCATATCCAAGGACTACGCAGTACAGGAGGATGTATTTAATGCATTAGATGCCGGCACTCAACTCCTCAAGAGTAGAGAACATAGCGGCCCTTTCGCGTGCACGCTTCAGACCAAGCTCCTTCTCCTCACGTCGTTCCTCCTTGGTGAGCGTCTCCAAATATGCCTCCTCCGTCTGGAAGCCATGCTCTACCCAACGGAAGAGCCCTCCGGCGGTGTACTGCGTAAACGAGAAGCGCCGTTCATGGCTGGCGATGGGGATGTTGGAGTGGAATATGGCGGCACTGGGGATGAGGATCGTACAGCCTGGCGGAAACTCCAGGATGAGCTTGCAGTCCCACAGAATGAGATGCCCACCCTTCGTATAGTCGTAGTCCCCAAAGGCGGTGATTGCACACCAGCCAAAGGCGAGATTGGCGAAGTCGCGGTGGCCAAGGGCACATGTACGGGGTCCGAGATTGAAGGTACAGACGGAGAAGATGCCGTTGAGGAAGGGCCGTTTCAAGCACTTGTACCACTTGTAGAACACACCCATATAGTCAACGTAAAAGTCAAAGAGATTTGGCGCCCAATTGGCAAAGAGTCCTAAACAAAAGGTAAGTCAAAGACGGGGTGACATGGACAACACGCACCTGTAGCAAAGCCAGCGAGTCGGATGAAGGCAATGTTGCTGAGGAGAGAGGCGAGGATTGCGGCATTGATCACCCCATTAACCAGCTCACCAGGCTGGATCTGTCCACCACCGTAGGAATTGCCGGCGGAGAGCTGAGGGTAATTTCCACGCCGATGGAACCACTGGTCGTCGGCGAGAGAGGCGTCAGCACGGGCCTTTTCCATGGCCTCCACAGCGGGGTCGTGGACATCCCGCATGAAGTTGGGGTCGTCCGGCATCCCACCGAACACACCCCAGACCTTTTGCTTAGCGTCAATGATGGGGCGTGCTTGCCTGAGCAGGATGAGAAGGAAGGAAAAGAGCAGACAGGGAAAACGACTTACGGGCTATCATAGGGGACATAGGTGAAGCCGTTGATACGGCCCATGAAATGTGAAGGCTGAATCTCACGATTTTTGCGATTTCTAAGGCTAAAGCCTAGCCCAGAGATTGGCGGAGATTGTGCCCCTAGGGCCTGTACGACAGCCCTAGGGCACCTGTTCTGGTGATACTAAAGGAGAGCTAGGGTGAGCTCCGAACCACTGGCTGTAGTACTTTAGTGCAAACTAAGTACACTATCAAGGAGATAAACACATAAGCCCAAGAAGTCCAGCTAGGGATCATAACTCTACTAGGAGTACCAATGGCTGCACAGGAAAGGTCCTAGGAAGAGAGACGGGACAGCTAGGGAGAAGTAGACGCCTAGGCACGGATATCGTATAGGAAGCTTGCTTCCTAGGAGGTGTCTAGTCGATAGTGACTAGCCAGCTAGGGCCAGTGGAGTGCCCTAGGGCGACGTTACTGAGGATTTGTCAAGTAGTAGTTAAGCTCTACTTAACCAGACGGAACGAGTACTCTAATGAGCGTGCTCTGACAGTCGAGACGGGGCTAGGAGACATGTGACGTACGCGACGCGGTCGCGAGGTGCCAAACAAAGACAAGTAACTCTTTGTGGCAGCAGTGTTGATTGTAGAGAAAGCGGACGCCGAAGTGTAGGCGTCCTAGCGGCGTGATGGCGGATAGAGTTCCGCATTATACCTCGTAATGACCTAAGGAAGCTTGGATTATCAACCAAGCCGGAGACATTCGTCCCCAGCAGGAGCAATCGGCTGGCCTAGGGCATTACAAATATACCCAAAACAGACCTAGGGGTCAACCTGGATGACTATTTCGGCCATTCCATCATGACGATTCAACTCGGCACCCAAGCACCTGATTCTTTCTTATAAAGCACCTCATCTCAGTTACTCAATTCGTATTATCTCATGTATTTCGCAAAGTAGTATAAAAGGGCAGAAGGAACCCCGCAGAAGACCAGTTCATTGCACCAGGGAGTCGTGGTAGTGTTCCTAGGGCATCCTTAAGCGGTTGCTCAACAGTTCATTGCACCAGGGAGTCGTGGTAGTGTTCCTAGGGCATCCTTAAGCGGTTGCTCACCAGTTCATTGCACCAGGGAGTCGTGGTAGTGTTCCTAGGGCATCCTTAAGCGGTTGCTCAACAGTTCATTGCACCCCCAGTTCGCCTAGGCAGTTGCCAAAGCCAGCTTCACCGGTGGTAGTGTTCTCAGGTCGGCTTCGCGGAGAATAGCACTTTCTCTGTTTGTAGTTGTTCTATAACAATTGGAGTTTAGTTGTTGGCTCAAAGGCTTGAGTTGTGATTTAAGCTTCAGAACCTCGAGTGACCTGTGAGAAGGCACCCTAGGAATCATTGGACCATTGTTAGCTTGAGGCTGCGCAGTGAGACGCTTGGGCATAGACTTATCTGTATGGGATTTGCTCTATAGAGTCAAGGTCATTCATTGGTAGACCCTCAGTAATCGTGAGACAGTGCAAACGTTCTTTGGTTTAACAGCCAGAGTCTGCTACCTGATAGGTGACGGTGGTATCGTGCAGCTAGGAGCTAGGTAGTTCCCTAGGGGCACACAAATAGTTGTATCTGTAGCTGGCTAAGGCTGCGCAGTGGGACGCTTGGGCATAGACCTATCTGTATGGGATTTGCGCTATAGAGTCAAGGTCATCCATTGGTAGATCCTCAGCAGTTGTAAGGCGACGCAATCTGGGTTTCTTGAGGCTAGAAGGCGCTTAAGACTCAAAACTATACAAATCTACAAAACACCCGTAGTACCTGTTCATCGGGGCCTAGGGAACGTTGCGTGAACGGTTACTTTCGAGAGCGGAAGTGTACTTGAGAACATTCATCGGATTGTTCAATTGGAACTTGGTTACTGTTTCTGAGAGTTCAGACTTCGCTTGCCGCATACTACGGCACGGACCCACGAACATAAAGGAAGCGCTAATAAGAGGGCAGTTGTGTGTGTGTGTGTTGGTGGTTTTTGGTGGTGTTTAGCATCCCCTAGCTGCTATCACATTTCAAGCGTACTGTTTAGCGCACCGTTTCACCGTGCAGAGTGGTGCTGGGGCCAAAGAAATCCGGTAAGGTCCTGGTGGGTGATGGCCCACTCTCTGCATCGTCTTCATCCTCCTCCGATGCAACACCATCGTCACGCAACCCAATCCAGCCAGTAGAGGGGATGCAAACCTTTCTCATCTCAAATGTGGCCTTGATGGGGGAGACGGGTTTGGAGAGATGGCGTGGGTGACGTGGGCGAGCATCAAGCAGGATGTCGGTCTTTGCTTTAGCCGCTGTGCACTCAGCCTTGTGCTTGAGCTTCGAGCGTGCTTTGTCGTGATCGCGGCGGGTCTTCGGCAGCATGGAGATGGCAGAGGTGGAGCCGGTGGCAGGCTGGGTGGCAGCAAGAGCGAGGGTGGGCGGGCCACTGTTGAGCTCGGCAAGGTTCTCGTTGTGGGCATGGTTGAGCTGGAGGCTGTGGACAACAGCGGTCGCGATGTCGAATGTCCGTGCAGAGATCTCAGTCCATTCAGAGAAAACACGGCCAGAACGGGTGGAGCGGAATTGAAGAGCGTCGACGCCAGGGTCAGCAAAGCCTTGAGAATATTAGTATGAGAGCGGTGGCAAAGAAGGGGGGGAGCACAAAGTATACTGGCAAAGAAAGGAAAAGACCGCTGCACGTATCAGAAGCAGAGGGTCTTGGCCACCACCAAAACCATAGCGCCGCCAGGTTTCCCGGCAGGAGTACCACAGCGTGCTGAAGGAGATGGTGGTGGCAGAGAAAAAGTGGTTGACGGCCTAAAAAGGAAAGTGCGACTCACTTGAACTGCTGTGCATTGCTGGCCCCGACGTCGAGAGGAGAGGGTGGTGGGCGGAAGGAAGAAAGAGGGCGGAGTGGCGCCATTCTCTCAGGCCTTTATGGGTATTGCCGAGACAAAGGAGCGGGTGTTTCCTTGGTTCCTTTGTTTTACGTATGTGCCGCCTATTCCATGGCTTCCACCAGGTACCATGTACTTGTTCATTCCGGTGAACACATTCCACCGCTTCCACCGAAGGTTGATTCAAGTCCTCATTCCACCATTTCCACCACGCGTGGCAAACAAACATACATCACGTGGCCGCGTATCAAGTGTCAAAAAACTCCCTTCCACCAACTCTCCATGCCCAAGGACAGGAGGACACGGCCGCGTAAACGCCAAACCACAGTGCGAATGGCAGTTGACGTTCCAGGCCCCAATGGAAAGCCCAGGCCAGAGCTCCGAACCTTGGGTCAGAAAGAACGCTCGCACCTGAACGCCATAACCAATATCGAGATGCTCGAGCGTATTGCTGGTATGTCAATACTAAGGGGCAGGAGATGAGTCTGATTTTGAAACCCGTAGCCCTGCCAAAAGAGAAACACGCAGCATTTGAACGTCTGCGAGACATGCCCAACGATCCCATGGACCACTCTGACGATGAGGTTCCTGCTACATTCAATTATGACGACGTTGCTGAAGGGAACATTCGTATCGATATCAGCCATGCCGGTGGAGAAATGGCTGATCTCCAGGACGACTTGAACCAGGAGCTGAATGGTAAGAAGTATGTTTTCCTTGCACTCTTCTTGATGTCTGCATGGGTACTAATTGTTGCTTAGAAAACGCCATGATCGCAGACGTCGCTCGGACGCCACGCAGCGGCGGGTGCTTGGGTTCCGTGCTCAAATGAAGGCGATGACCGACGCATATGTCCAGTGGGGTGCGACCCAAGGGGAGTTCGGACTCGATTCGACCGCCCCACCTCCAGAGCCTGAGACGGTCGAGACATATTACAAGGTTTCAGTGATAGACATATTGAGTCAGTGATTTTCTATCACTGATACGTCTATCACTGGTGTTCACTTGTATTAGGTAGCTACACTGTAGAAGCGCCACTGACGGGCAATGATGTTTATATTGCATCGGGTCTTGTGGGGCAAGGCCTCATTCCATGCTCTCCATGGATGCCTAAGGTCGCTGTCACAATTCGTCTGCTGGAGATGTACCGTGTTGCGCACTTGAGATGCCCCACCCTTGGGATTCAGGCCTGGCTCAAGACTCTGGCAGATCTCCATGGCACCGCGTTCAGGCCCTACAGGACTCAGCAGTTCTCTACCTGCTTCGATGTCTACCTTGAAATCCTCAAGAACGTTGATGACCGTGTAAAGAAGGCGCTTGGGCGCGATGCTCCGGATTGGCATCTCAAGAATGGCTGCCCCGCATGCACCTACAAGCTCGAGGGGGAGATGAAGCTTATCTTTGATATGCTGGTGACGATGGATGGGAACAACTCCTTGAAGCATGTCTTGACAAAAGAGAAGGGGTCTGAGGACGAGAATGGAGGAGCAAGAAGAGGAGGGACTAAGCGGCCGGATCCAAGGACAGCAGATGCTGGAGGGACGTACTTTCTCAGTCGGGAGAAGGTCGATCGGTTTACGAAGGAGCTGCTCGCCCAGTTTGCAAAGGCTCCAGTGAGTATTTGCTTCCGCTTCCATGGCTTCCATGGAAGATACTGATCCACATACTAGAGAAACGACGATCCAGCAAAGGATTCTGAGTGCCAAGAGAGGTGGAAGAACATGTCAGAGGAGCTCACCTCACGTATGTGGGGAATCTTCGACGAGACAGGAATTTTCCTCTGCCTGTGTCGTCATGGCTTTGTTCTTCTTGTCGCAGATATGGTGAGAAGTGGAGAACTGTACGTGTTCTCCCAAATTAACAGAATCTGGTATCTGACTGACAGTTTGACACAGGGCGAAATATGGTCTTGCTGTATCCGATGCTCTTATGGACGCATTTGGCACCGACATCGGAGACGGCTATGACATAGGCTGTGGTTTTGATACCACCATCGGGAACTCCCCCATCGGAGAGAAGGCGAGGCGACTAAACTTTCGATGTCTGGTTGGGGCATTCCACGGACATGCCCATAACTGTCTGTGTCAGCTGAGGTATCTAACAACATATGTCCTTGGCTTGGGCCTGGAGGACCTGGAAGGATGTGAACGATTCTTTTCCAAGTCCAATGCATTGTCACGGTGCACTAGATATGCGAGTGTCTTCCATCATCGCCAGACAATCACGACGTACATGGCCCATGTGGATAACTTTGAGACGTATGCGAACTTGAGTAAGTCGTCATTTTATTGGAGAATCAGACGCTGATCACCCATCAAGGCAAGTTTCTAGTCAATAATTACCGTCAAGCTCTGGAGATCCTTGAGAGAGAGGACTCGCTCCGCTTCGCAATGGGCCAGGCTGGGATACCTAGCACTGAGGTGTTTGAGGAACGCCTGAGACAGGAGAAGGAATACCTGAATATGCTCTCCAAGGAAGATCCAGAGGAGACAGACCAAATGGAGTACTACCAGCAGCCGTAAACCTGGCAGATTGGAAGTAAGTCTTTGTTTTTGAAAGCTCCCTTCCATATGTTCCACCGCCCCTTGGCTGTTTCCATTGCTTCCATTGCTTCCATGCACCAAGCCTTTACTCATTCCGCCGCTTACACCCACCAGAGAACGATTCGATGTTGTCTCTGGTGAGCGGTCAAAGGCGAATGGGACTGTGAGGCGGCACACCCGGGAGAACTACGATAAGGCAGTCAAATCAGTCCAGGAGATGGAGGAAAAGATGGTAATAGATGTTCGGTGGACAACTGAGAGTCAGGAATATAAAGAGGCGGCTGAGCTAGTGGCCACAAGGTGTTATCGTGGGGCAGTCAACAAATTGGAGGAGCTTGTGGTGAAGCGCCTCTTTGAACTAACTAAGATGAATATGTCTGGAACTGGTAAGGATTGTAACTGGGCTTTACAATCAAGGTTCTAACAATTGTTATAGGATACAAGCTCAGAAAGCACATCGCAAAGGCTCTTCAAACCCGGTCACGTACGATTCAGGCTGCCCTTGATCGGTATAAGGCAGCTGCTGCTGCCCTTGATCCACCCAGACGCACCTTATCCTGGAGTGAGGTAATCGACTTCACCTTCCTGGCTGACTTCGACATCCTCCGTGATCCAGAGGGGAATACAGCCCTTCGGCCATGGGCAACACCAGGAGCCCGAGAAATGATGGACACCTACTTCAAAATTCAGTGTGCAAAGGAGGAAATCGATCACCTCAATATTGAAATACGCAGGCTTGTGACATATATCAGGGACAAGAGGGTCTTCCTGCTTGCAAAGGAGGCAGAGGTGAGGGAGACTGACCCCCACCTGGCATTCTTCATTGGGAAGTATCGGATGCAGCGAGGACGTTTTGATGAAGACCACATGAAGCGCCTCAGGACACTTGCGAGGAAGCTAGGTCCACGCTTCAGTGGGACCCTGTTGCCAGGTGTTCATCTCACCCCACCTTCAGAGCCCACCACCCAGGGAGACCCTATGAACACGGAGGAGGAAGAAGACGAGGCATTGGCTATTGCTGCCGAGGTGGAACGTGGAAGACTTGCGCAACAGACTGGACACGATGATGATGATGGGTGGGTGACTGATGAGAGCGATGGAGATGAGGGAGAAGACGTGGAGGTGCAGGAGCTTGCGGAGACCATAGAGACTGTGATGGTACTAGCCACAGACAAGGATGTATGAGTCCTGAATCAAGTTGTTTCATGTCTGTGGAAGCAGTGGAAATTAGGTCATTTCAAAGTAACTATGGAAGTGGTGGAAGCTATTTGCGCAGGCACCAGGTCCAAACAGTACATGGAAGTTGTGGAAGTCACAGAGGGTGTGACATGGACCTGATGGAAGCCGCGGAATTTTGACCGGTCACAGAATATACTGACCCCAGTTGGTGGAAGCCATGGAATTTCAGCGGGTCACAAAATTTACTGACCCCAGTTGGTGGAAGTTGTGGAATTTCAGTGGGTCACAAAATTTACTGACCCCAGTTGGTGGAAGTTGTGGAATTTTCCCGGGTCACAAAATTTACTGACCCTGGTTGGTGGAAGTCGTGGAATTTTACCGGCTCACAAAATTTACTGACCGCGGTTGGTGGAAGGCATGGAATTTTACTGGGTCACAAAATTTACTGATACTTTTATGGTGCTGGTTTTCGCTCACAAATTGGTGGTCAGTGGAATGGATGGAACAGGCCAATATAGAGGTTCCATGGAAGGTTAGAATCACCTCATGTTAGAGGTTGCGGATGATACACAGGTGGCCTCTAATATGAGGCGATATGTGGTATTTCCAGGTGGAGTGAACAACCACCAGTCTGCCCACAGAACTCAGCCCAAGATAAATAGTGGGCTTTCATGGGTCGTTCAGAGAGACTCTGATGTAGCACACTGTCCGGGGTTCGATTCCCCGCGTCTGGACTTCCGCAGCACGTGTATGGTGAGTTCTCCTTATTACTCAGAAATTCATGACTCCCCACGGCTACGACAACATAGGTCACTACATGGGACATCCTGAATCTAATTACAGCGTTTTGAGAATGCCATAGTGCGCCATCTGGTTGACAAGAGTGGCGGTCTGCTCCACAGACATATCGGTCAAAACATCGTGGGTGAAGGCGTATATGGCCCAGATCTCTTTAAGCATAGGAACAAATGTGCGCCCGCCGTCTCTGATCCCCCGCCAAACCCCAATCAGTTGCTCCACCTCGGTCTTCCCCTTCACCTTCGCCTTCACCTCTCCCCGCCCCGCCCCGCCCCCGCCCTCGCTCGTGCTGCTCTGCCGGCCATGAAACCATTCCCCTGCTCGACCACATCTCGAATACAATACTCGGGAATCCTGGCCGAACGCCGCAAGCGATGCGGGCATCATGATTGATGCGGCACGCGTGCGTACCACCCTTTCCCCGGGCTCATCGAGCTGTCGTTTCCTCGTCTGTGCCTGTACGTCGCATCTGCTCCGATGCTTCATCGTCTAGGCTTGTGCATGCCTTCCGCTTAAACTGGCCTCGTTTTCCTCGAACCCGGTGGAGCGTGCGACGGCGCATTGTCTGAAGAAGGCGTCGGTGGATGGGTCGTGGAGTGGTGGTGCGAATTGATGTTACCGACTCGCTACCAACGAGCTGGAGCTATGCATTCCGGGCTTTCTTTACGTTCCTCCGTCGTCTGTAAGTATATCTCATCCGTTCCAAATAGACTCAAGTTATTCCTCTTCTTTTGAAAGTTTTTGGTGCTGAGGAGCATGTTGAACATAGCCCAGAGGCTGTGCACCTCGGGCATCGGGCAACTCGGACATCCCCGTATGTTCCCTATTATTCTACTATGTTCCTTTCACAGACTCTTAGTGACTTAGTCCAGTAGTGACTCATACTGAGTCAAGTCTTATGTGTTTAAGCAGCCATGTAACCTATGTAGAATCAATCAATTTATCCTGTCCTCAAATATCATTTGTGTGTCTCAGAGAACCGTCTGCCGGTTCTAATCAACAACCACCTCGTATATTCTCAACAGGTTATGGGCCCCGGCCTAAATCTTTGAGACAACTTACACAACTCTACCGTCTACTATATTCGCCGAGTACTTCCGTCTTACCACTACATCAAATAAATGTCGAATTCAACCACACAAGGTTCTTCGAGCATGTATCGGATTGAGCCGCTCCAGGATGCCAATTGGCTAGGCTGGAAGCGTCGTATCACCTCAATTTTGAGGGATCGAGGTTTGTTGAAGTATGTCACGGGAACTTTGCCCCGTCCGACACCTGCAACCGCTAATGCACCGACCGCCACTGAGCTTAAAGCTATGGAAGAATGGGACGACAATGATGCACGCGCACAGACTCAAATTGAGCTGGCGATAAGCGACTCACAGATGATTCATATCTCTGGAGCTACGACTTCTGCGGAAATGTGGAAACAGCTTGTTACTGTCAAGGAATCTTGCGGGAAATTGGGCATTCTATCTATGCGCCGCCGTCTATATCGGACTACTGCCGATGAATCTACTGATATTATGGCCCATATTACTGAGCTTAGGGAAATCCAAGAACAGCTTCACCTCATGGGTAGCTATGTATCCGATGATGATTTCACATTCCTACTACTCACATCTCTTCCGGAGAACTGGGACCAATTTACTACGGCTTATCTAGGTGCAAACTTCAGTGCTGTTCAGGCTCAAACCAGCTCTACTACTGGTACTTCACAGGCACCAACTTCACTTGTATCCACCCTTCCAATCACGTCTTACGAACTCATTGCAATTATTCTGGAGGAAAACCGCCGCCGCTTGGAAAAATCGGGCGCAGACTCTTCATTAGTCTCGAGGGGATCGAATTCAAACTCGAACCGATACCCCAAGTCTGAAAATAAATCCACTGGCTGTAATTGTCTGTCAGACTGCACATGTTCAAATTGTGGTAGGAAATACCATTGCAAAAATAAATGTTTTGCCAAAGGTGGAGACCGTGAAGGCCAAGGACCGAACCGAACCTCGGGGAAATCCAAATCCAAAGGCAAGGACAAGGCTAACCAGGTCGAAACCAACCAATCTACAAATGCAGACCTAAGTGATGGATCATATTCATGTCGAATCACAGAGGAAGTTGATACTTGCCTCACTGCAATTAATTCGTTTAAACCGACAGATTGGATTGCTGACTCTGGAACCTCGTCTCACATTTGCAATTCGAAGGATTTATTCATGGATTTTACCCCACTCATAAACCATATGATTATTGGTCTTGGTGAGCATAAAGTTCAGGCTCTCGGCAAAGGCACGGTTAAATTGGACTTCAGAGTCGACAGGGAATATGTTAAAAATGTCCTTAAAGACGTACTTTACACCCCTGAGGCCGCCAATAGCCTTTTATCCATAAGTAAACTCGATGACGCCGGAGGCGAAGCTATATTCCGCCATGGCAAATGTACATTGATGAATGCTAAAGGAAATAAATTAGCCACAGCCAAGAAGATAGGTAAACTTTATTTACTGGATGTCAAACCTCGAAATGAGGACCATTCCAACATTTCAACTGAGTCTACCGAAACATGGAACTCACTTCATAGGAAGTACGGACATCTGTCAATTTCGTCATTGGAAAAACTCGTGAAAGGTAAATTAATTAATGGACTTACTGTATCTCCAGACAGCCCACCATTCACCCAATGCGAAGCTTGTATTCAAGCTAAACAGCACCGTCAACCTTACCCCAAGGAATCCGAGGACAAGACCACAGAAACTGGTGAACTCACCCATTCCGATGTTTGGGGACCTGCACGCGTTGCGGCCATTCCAAGCCACTTGGCAGTTTCCAACGCCAAATATTACATCTCATTCACCGATGATTTCTCCCGCCGATGCACTGTATTCTTCATGAAACACAAGTCAGAGGCAACCCAATGTGTCAAGGACTATGTGGCTTACCTTGAACGCCGCAAGATGCCTGCGAAATATATTTGCGTAGACAATGGGGGAGAATATATCAACAAGGAACTCATCCGATGGTGTAAAGAGAAAGGAATCGAGCTGCAGACCACCGCACCTTATTCACCCTCCCAGAACGGCATTGCCGAACGTTTCAACCGCACCCTTATGGAACTTACCCGTGCGATGATTATTGCTCGAATTTACCATCTTTCCTATGGGCGGAAGCAGTCACTCATGCTGCATACCTTCGAAATCGTTCACCTACCAGAGCTTTAAACGGTATGACCCCGCACGAAGTTTGGACCGGCAATAAACCAAATATGTCGCATTTGAGGGAATTTGGATGTGATGTATGGATACTCACCGAATCCAAGAAACCAGGCAAAACTGTTGCCAAATCCAAGAAGTACATCTTCGTTGGATATGCAGAAGGACCTAAAGCAGTTAAATACTGGGATAAATCAAGCAGAAAAGTCAAAGTTTCACGCAATTTCACCTTCTCGGAAAATGAACCGAAAGAGATTGAAGTGGATATACCTACCAGACTGCCGCTTGAGGGGGAGCCAGGGAATAATTCCAATCAGCAGCCTATTACCATTCAATCAGCTGCCGCTCCGACCCAAATTCAACCAACTCATGCACCTGCTATTCCACCTGCACCTACCATACCTCCAGTGCGAACACCTTCACCTGTACCTACGGAGACATTAGCCAATCTACCATCACCACTTAAACAGGCTCAATATGCACCTCCGGGATTAAATCCTATCCCTCTTCGCAGATCCACCCGAACAACTGATGATCCTAATTATCGCCGATTAAATAACCCACAATCGCGCCTACCTGCCGTGCACAGTCCCCGTCGTACCAAATCAACCACGGCCGAATCGCAAACCAACGAGGATACATCCGAGCCCATTGACGAGATGAACTATGTCTTGTTAGCCTCGCAGTCAAATGTAGATGACATTCCTCGGAATTTAGCGGAAGCGAAAGCGTCACAAGAACGGGACGGTTGGGAAAAGGCCATGGAAATCGAATATCAGACCTTACAATCAATGGGAACTTGGAAACTCGAAGACTTACCCGAGGGACGAAAAGTCGTGGGCTCCCGATGGACATTTGACAAGAAGTACGATAAACTGGGAAATATCATTAAACTGAAAGCTCGCCTCGTAGCTCAGGGTTACTCACAAATTCCAGGGATGGATTATGTTGATACCTTCTCCCTAGTCGTTCGCCTTGACTCCCTTCGCGCCATTCTAGCCATAGGAGCAATTAAGGATATGGAAATCCAACAGCTCGACATCAAAGGAGCTTACCTCAACGGAGATCTTAAAGAAGAGATTTATATGCGTCAACCAGATGGTTATGACGATGGAAGTGGACGTGTTTGTCGCCTCTACAAGACCCTATATGGACTCAAGCAGTCCGGCCGCGAATGGAATCGCAAATTGAACGCGACTCTGGCCCAATTTGGCTTTAAGCATACTGAAGCCGATCATTGTGTTTATACACGCACCATTGAGGGTAAAACCTCTTATATCACAGTATGGGTGGACGATTTACTCCTTCTGACCGAAGACACCGCAGAAATGGAAGAATTGAAGCAATCATTATGCCAGAAATTCACCATTACTGACCTTGGCGAGCCGAAACTTCTCATCGGACTCGAGATCAACCGTGACCGCGCCAATCACACAATCTCGATCTCACAGGCCAGTTACATCGACAGAATGCTTCGCCAGTATGGCATGGAGAAATCAAACCCCGTTTCGACCCCAATGGATCCCAATGTCACATTGACAAAGCACGAAGATACCACCGAAGTTGAACTAGACGAAAGATTAAATTCTAGTTTTGCTGCCGTCATTGGATCACTCCTCTATCTTGCTATTGTGTCCCGACCAGATATAGCTTACCCAGTAACCAGAGTGAGCCAATATACCAGTAATCCTGGACCCGCACATTGGACAGCAATCAAGAGAATTATGCGGTATCTAAATGGACACCGCAACCTGTCTGTCACTTACGGCCCTACGGGAATCACCGAAGACACAGATCCATTCAAATTCTTCGCCTACACTGACGCCGACTTCGCCTCAAATCCAGATGATCGTAAATCCATGTCTGGATATGTCTTTCTTCTTGCAGGAGGTGCAATTTCCTGGAAATCTAAGAAAAAGACCACTGTTGCACTCTCCAGTACTGAAGCCGAGTACGCTGCCTTAGCGCACGCAACCCGCCAAGTTATTTGGCTCCACAACCTCTTCTCAGAGTTGGGGCTGGAACAACCATTAGCCAGCCAAATATTTTGTGACAATCAGTCTGCAATTGCGATCTCTCAAGACCCACAATTCCACGCCAGGTCAAAACATTTTGATGTTCAAAATCATTTTGTTCGAGAAAAAGTTGAATTAGGTATTATCGAAATTACTTATTGTCCAACCAATGAGATGGTTGCAGACCTCCTGACCAAAGGACTTCCTAGACCTAAGCACCAGAAATTTTCTGCTGAAGCTGGGATGAATCCGACTTGAGGGGGAGTGTTGAACATAGCCCAGAGGCTGTGCACCTCGGGCATCGGGCAACTCGGACATCCCCGTATGTTCCCCATTATTCTACTATGTTCCTTTCACAGACTCTTAGTGACTTAGTCCAGTAGTGACTCATACTGAGTCAAGTCTTATGTATTTAAGCAGCCATGTAACCTATGTAGAATCAATCAATTTATCCTGTCCTCAAATATCATTTGTGTGTCTCAGAGAACCGTCTGCCGGTTCTAATCAACAACCACCTCGTATATTCTCAACAGAGCACGTCCCCCAAAACCATTTCCATGCGTAAGTAACAACGCCAAATAAAGTCCTCCCATCATCGTCTAAGACTTGAGCGCTTGAGTTCCTGGCTTGCTCCTGAATCTACTTCGGCGTGTGTTGAGACCTTCGCTCTGGTTTTGCGTGGGGCTTCTCTCCAGTCGGCCCAGAGCCACGCTGCCATGGACATGCCACGGACATCGAGTTATTGCAAAAAGGCGCCGAGCACATTCTCATTTTTTGGTGGTCCCAATTTTCGGCCAACCGCAGCTCCCAAAGTTTTGTCCGGATTTTGCTTCCGACATCGACTGAAATTTGTCCAAACTTTGCTTCTGACTGAATTTTCCCTGAAGCAGCTAAAAAATGGTTGAAGAATTCGCAAAAAACACCATTCTGCTACACTGGAACCTCTACGAGACAATAGAGGCTTTGCGCAGAGCCACCCGGAGCCACCGGGTGGCTATTTCGGCATGCGCTGTCCGGTGGCTACGCCAGCCAGGACGTCATCTGGTGGCTCCACTGGTGGCTAAAAATACGATTTTTGCGTCATTTTAGCCACCATGACCGCATGCCTGATGAGCCACCCGGTGGCTTCTGGTGGCTCAGCGCAAAGCCTCTAATATTTGCTCCCCCTCTTCATCGCAGGGTGACTAGACTTGCTATGGCCTCGTACAACAGATGATGGAGCTGCTTTCAACAGATCCTTCTCCGCCAACAGGTCCTCAAAAATATTCTGCAACCCAATTTCAACGTGATATCTTGACACTTGTTACGTCGGCCAGGAGAATGAATGAGAGCAAGCAAGATAATCAGTTGATTTTTCACAAGGTGCGACTCCAAAGTCCCGGAATGGTTAATTTTTGCATCACCAATGGTTCAGGATGCCACCCAGCATGAACTGGAAATGTAATTGCATTGGGCAACTGCTACGCTGCTCTGCATCTGTGGGCCATTCAAAGCAGGGCTCAAGTGCAACTAGATGAGGAAGTATATTTTTTTGTCTGATTGTGATCTGACATTCCCAAAGCAACTGTCATTGTCCGAATTTTGGATCTGACCTGGCCAATGCCACCCTCAAATTTGTCCGAACTTTGACCTGACCTCATGCGGGCAAATGACAATTTTTGTCCGAACTCCTGATTCAGCCTTTCAACCGATGAACACCGGTACCTCAGGAAAAGAAGTGAGCTGACCCCGGGACCCCTAAGTACATTATCGAATCCAATGAATTCACAGGTGGGTAGCCGAAATGGAGAAGCCTCAATAGAAAAACAATGGTTTTCATTCAATCATTCAAGGCAACGATACACAACTAGTAAACGTGGAAGACTGAGCAAGTTGGTCTTTGAAGTTCACATTGAGAAAAAAAAGCTGGAAGCGAATCAAGAGAACAGCAGAGTAGTGAAAAACCAGAAAAACAGCCACTGAAGAGTGTTTACAAAATCAGGAATACAAATATAATCGGACCTGGTTTTCTTTGGATGCAATCTCAAATACGCCGAAAACTACGCCACTATCCAACTACGATAAGAGATCGCAAAGTCATGAGTGGAGAATTCTATATTGAGATCGCATGATTAGCGTAATATTCTCCAGGGGACAAGAGAAAGTCGCACTCAAAGGTCCAGTCCAGAGCGGCGGGGTTTTCATTGGTGTTGAGAGTGGCCGGAATGGCAAAGCCGCCAGTGTCTCCGGCAATTATACACGAATTGAGATTGTTACCAAGGACAAAAGTCTACCGCGCATCAGGGATTTCTGTGAAGGAAGAGGACAGAGAGACGCACCAATGTTTCGTAGCATTCCTGCAGATTGACGCCACTGTTTACAGGGTTCTCGTTGATCCATGCCCACAAACACGTCCCGAGCGAGAACTCTTGTACAAACTGGGGAGCTACCGAGAATATTGCGTTCGCTGAATAACTAGTGGTCAGAAAACGTGCAGGGCGAACCGGGTAAACAGTTACGGTTTGATTTCTCGAAGGCGGCCACGATCGCATTACTGAGCGCAAGACAGTCGGCCTCAAGCGGCCCTGTCCCTTCGTTGATCACACAATGGTTTGAGCCACTGAGATTGCAGACGTTGAAGTTATCTCTCTTTTCGATGGCGCGAGAAGAGAGAGCAAGGACATCGGCGGAGCAGGCCTTCGTCGAAACCTGGAATTCATGGCCAGCACCGGTGACATTGCGAGTGTCAACAAGGACTCGGTCGCTTGCTTTGCACGAGGAACGCTGGGCTGGAGCCGCATAGGATCAGTGGAAATCGAGAGCAGCGACGGGAGGTGGGCAAACCGGGTATAGCCGAGGACACGACGACAGTGGCGAGAGAAAGCAAAGCAACCAAAGAAGTAGACGGTTTCATAGCCAAAGATCTCTTCCTGAATTGACTTTGGAAGAACCAGCGCCTTTTATACCAAGTTCTTCCCCATCTTCAAATGTTCGTCTTCGGTTCCATCCTGACACGTGATTTGGCCGGATAGCTGTCGAAGTCGAAGTGCCTTGTACTCGAGAGTTGGATCATGCTGCCAAATTAGTTGACGTCTCTCGTCCCTGGCCCTGACTTCGATGGAATGGCCAGTAAGCCCAGAAAGAGTCGTATTGTCCTTGTTGATATTTACTACAAGCGGCCTCTGGGCTCTGAATTGTGAGGTGGGAAATTTGACTTTAAGTTTCCCGCTTCATGTCTAAATATACATGTTGTGAGTCCAGTCGAGTGTCTCCGCAAGAAAAGAATGAATACTTTTTTCGTGACCGGATCGTGTGTGAAGAAGAGGTAAAGAAAGGTGATTGTGCCGAGCTGCCGAAGTGCAATTGGAAGCCTACCTGAAGTCGTGGGCGCTACCTCAGCGCACCGCATAACATGGTTGAGCGGAGATGATTGAGATTGAGAAGGGGAGTCACATCGAATTTTACAGAGAAGCAGCCGGAGCAGCTCCCAGTTGTACGGTTGCACCGCGTGAAAGCCTTGAACATATCAATAGCACCCCGTAAGACAGATATCATTCTTCTGACCAGACGTTACAGGATTCAGGGCGGTGCCATATGTACGATGCGAGAAGGGTAGGTGGATAGGTAGCATTAGATGGCACGGTCCCACTGCGGAACGCCGATGTACACGCATATTTGTAGCTGCATCTATAAAAAGCTTTCACCTAATAATAACTGCACTTTTGGACCGTGGACTTACAGGTGCGATCCGTAGTCTGAGGTCGTGGTCAGCCGAGTGTTTTTCCGGGGAAGCCGATGAAGCGACATCGGCGGAATTCCCACGGTTCAAGAAAAGACTGAGAGACTCCATACTGACAAATATAGTCCAACGGTCGGATATATATTCTGTAGGGGGAATTGACCGCGCTGGTGTTCATTTAATTTATTCCTTAAGCCCATTTTGTAGGCAGGATGGGAAGCACAGGTGAAACTGGTGCCGCTTTGTTATGACTTGTTCTCCATGAAAAACCTCTCCAGATGGAAAAAATAAATCGTAATCTGACATCCATGACGTTGATAGTACCAGTTGGGCCCGCTACCGCGGTCGAACCCACTATCTGTCGTAAGGTATACATTTGATCATGGAGGCAAAAATATAGGTTTTAATGTTTTTAAATATGCGTGTACATCGGCGTTCCGGAGTGGGACCTTGCCATCTAATGCTACCTATCCACCTACCCTGCTCGCATCGTACGTATGGCACCGCCCTGACTCCTGTAACGCCTTGTCAGAACAATTCTGTCTGTCTTGCGGGGTGCTATTGATATGCTCAAGGCTTTCACGTGGTACAATTGGAAGCCACGCCGGCCGCTTCTTTGTAAGATTTGATGTGGCTTCTCCCTGGCCTTCTCAAACTCAATTCTTTCCATTTTCCACCCTTGCGCGACGCCCTAGTCCATCGCATCACCCTAGTTATGTAGAACGCGGCTCAGCTCAGTCTTTCCTCGGCCTACGTTCGTGTCCCTCCCTTGACCCGCCTAGGAATAGCCTTGTCTACGTGACACTTCGCGGATGGCACCACTCGTCTCCGCTCATCCGTCGCCCTTTCGCCGGGCACCTCTTCGCCCAAACATCTGAAGGAAAGGCATTATTCTTCCGGCCTCTTAGGTCCCTTCCAATCCTGTGCTCTCTAAACGCAAGGTCAGTCTTTATTCAATCATTTTCAATCCCCCCCAGCAAAAGACGGTGCGCTAACGACGTCCCTTTTCTGTAGATACTTCATGACTTCACCTTCCACCTATGCCATCACAGGGTGGGTGCTAAATACAGCTCTTGTGTCGCCCTCCGCTCTCCCTCCGCGCCGTCGATGGTGCCGCACGCATCTTTTCTCTCGTTCTCCCCAAACAGCGGCGGCGGGAGTGGCCCCGGCAATTTTGAAACCTTCGATACATTATCTACGGTCAAATATGTCTTGGAGGGCCACGACCGCGGTGTCAACTACGCAATGTTCCACTCGACCCTTCCCCTCATCATCTCCGCCGCCGATGACCGCACGATCAAAATATGGCGAATGGGCGAGACCAAGGCGTGGGAGGTTGACTCCTGCCGCGGCCACTTCAACAATGTCTCCACTGCACTGTTTCACCCGAAGCACGAGCTGATTGTGTCCTGCGGCGAGGACAAGACCGTCCGCGTCTGGGATCTCGCCAAGCGCACCGCGCCTTTACGCAGCCCAGAGATATCCCAAACACGCACGGTTTGGTCCAGGGATGCAGATACGACGAGGTCGGAGTCGTATAGTACCTCGTCACTACGTAGGATGTGCAAGTTCGTCTGGTGATGGAGGATCTTCATTGTTTGATGGGGCAAGTTCGTCCGATATTTGTGCAAGTTCGTCAGATCAAAACTAAGTGCAGGAAACCTCGTCAGAAGCGGCTGCATCTTCCAAAAACTGTGCAAGTTCGTCAGGACGAGGTGCAAGTTCGTGGCAAGCCCAAATTCAGCAAGCCATCAGTGATCACGGTCGAGTGATATTCTTTCCTCTCCTCCAACCTTCATTTTGTCCCGTCCCCCGCCCGCATTCCGACCGGATTCGCAGTGTGTACCTAGCCAATATCGGCGCTTGACATTGACACCCACCAATGTTTTCCTCGCTCTCACAGGCCGCGATGGTTGAATGGCAGTTTTTGCCGTTCTTTGGGATGATGGCAGCGAGGGACAGCAACAGTATACTCACCATTTTCATCGGCTCAACGATTTCAGCCTCCTGCTCACCCTCAGACAATGGCAGTTCGTGTAATGCCACCGTTTTCAGCATGCGAGGTACGAGGATCATTTTGTTGAACGCATTGTTCGCATTCCGAGCGTTCACGTTGTTCTATCCCCAGCTGACTCCAGTTTTGGGGCAATCATGGCAACACTGTCGATCAATCTCACTGATTTTGGAGGCCCTACGCCGCTTTTCCCTTCTGGTGAGTACGGCGTTCTTCAAGCTTACCGCGGCCTTTGAGATTTGCCTTTTTGGTGCGTCGCAGTTCGCCTTTCATTCTGATTTTTTCCGACACCAGCCTTGTGGGACCTGCGCCAATCTCTTGGCTGCCCCACGCGACGCAGCAACTGAGCACGCAGTGGGATGACTTTTCGATCCAGCCACACTGGGATCATTTTATTTCCGGGTGCAACAGTTGGTTCCATTATCTCCCGGTGTGTTCAGATAAAAGGAAATATGTGCACCTCTACAGCATTCAGCCAGCGCTGATTCGACCCCCCTTCCACGGATTCGAATGTAGGGAATTTTTTGATGATGGATACAGGTCGGGTAGGATTTCGATTTAGTGGGGTTTCATCTAGCTGAATGTCCAATCCCAGTAGCGATCTCCTGGTGGCAACAATTTTTCGATCCCGGTATTAGTGCTTCGGGTCCCAGCGTTTAACATTAGGCTTGTGCACCGACAATACAATGGCGAGGGCAGGTGTTGCAGTCCCTCTGTTGGTCTAATAATACTGAATAACCCCGCTTTGTTACCATTAGTCAGACACCTAGTTCAATTGGTCTCCTGGGTTTATAAATGAATGGTATTGGGGTGTAAAGGCAATTCATAAATGCAGTTCAGAGACTTCCAAAGCTGCTATTTCTATACTCAAGCCATTCACAATTGGTGCCTAAACTGTCCGTCGCACCCGGTATGTTCGCAAAGTACAAAACTCAACGCGTCAAATGTTATGAGTTTTATACCAATCAGAATGAACCAGAGAATATCTGGAAATATTTGAGGACTTAGAGTGGTTGTAGGACTATTCAAAAAAAAAAAGATTGTGACCGCAGGGCTGTTCTTGCCGTCCTGCACATATCCAAACCGGGTTGAACATGAGTTCACGTGACTGGATCACGAATGATGTACGTAGTTGCGTTGCGGCAATTTCACGGTAACTTGAGAAGTTTTCTGGGCTCGTATTACCATAGCTCGTTCAGCTGTGTCAATGAATCGGAAAACAGGTACATATAAGACAAACAGATAATGCAAGCCTTCCTCAACGACGTTTACCATCAGCACAGGTTGGGCACAGGCACGGTAAACCGTAAAGATTTGTACCGTTGATTTCTATCTCCTTCTCTAGTTATTCTCTAACCCAACGGGACCTCAGTACACATCTTTTAACTTTCCTAAACCTGTTTATGACCCTGAAATTTTGAGGACGAGTCCGATGATGACCGGACGTGTTTCAACCAGGTCAGGCGTCACACCCAGTTTCGATTGAACATTTATCCTACGGTAATCGACATACCTCTCATCCGACGAGGTTGCTCATTCACGATGCCAAATTTAGCATGTGACGAGCTTGCTTCGCAAGCTGAAGAACTTGCACATCATCTGACGAACTCCTGTAATCCTACGTGGTGACGAAGTATGTGAGGGCTCGACGAGGTCGTGCTTGGGGTGGAAGAGGGCTGACATGACATAGTGAGAGTGCCCAGTGAAAATGGCGATGCAATTTCGCGACGTGCTGTTCCATATACGAATAGTTTGGTCGTCGGAGGTTGAGATCTACAAAAATCCACTTAGACGCCGTTTGGCGGCAGATGTCCCACCACTCACAATCCAAGGCATCTCATGGTGAAATTGGACAGTGCGGACATAGTCCAAGTGCCCATGGAGAGTGAAAAGACATCGTCTATTTTGCGGTCGTATGTCTGCGGGCGGATAAGTCGTGTATAGGCCACAGAAAAACGCCGGCTCACTCCAAACTTTAATTTTGTAGTCGTCGCCACCGGTCACCAGCAGCGCACGGCTCGAATGTAAATTAACGCCTTGGACAGGGCCTATAGATTGTCAGCGATATGCCCGCAAGCATTGGCAATTCTTCTTACCCTCCTGTTCTTCAAAACGGTCAACCAGGACAACCGCTAAGTCTTCGCGTCGCGCTGTCACTTGTCACAAAGGAGGATGGTCAGTAACTCTGTGACCAGACGCGTCAAAAACTGGCCGGGGTGGCCAATTTCTGAAGTATTAATAGGACCCACAAATTAGGCGCTCGAAGTCTGCGGTAAATGCAGAGATCGTGTGGGCAACCAGCTTGGCTGCGTCTGAGCTCCTTGAGGTGCTTGTCAGCTGCTCAGTGTCGCGGTATACCGATAGTTCGATACGACCTTGTCGAAGCGGTGAAAGAATGGAATGCGAACACGTGACACCTGTCAACTCCGTTTCGCGTTCAACGCCACTTACCGCTCACAAATTATAAGCGATGGAAAGGTGCCGTGCTGTCACTGCGGGGCCCCCTTTAAACCAAGAGGCCTGAAGACCCATGAGACTTCCTGTGGGCTCAAGAATGCCAGCAAGGAAAAGGACAAACAATTTACCGTGCAATTGAAAGTTCAACAGCGTAAGACTCTGTTCAAAACGGCAGCCATGCCTAATCTATTTAATTGTACAGGTCAAGCAGCATATGATGGTCTTGAAGCCCTCTTAAATGGTACGTGCATAAGGTTCCAATGAATTAAGCCCACAGGTGGATCAGCACGAACTATGGAAGGACCATCTGGCCAAGCAGCTCTCCGTGTCCAGATACCTGAGCAGCATAACACTCCTCTCAACGGTTTGCATTGTTCATTGGTGTATTTAACTCTCCAGATCTAAACTTCCACGTAGATTATCAGTCGCCACATGATGTTAGCAGTAATGAACCTGAGTCTCCGGCTGGCGACGATCCCAACCAACGCGCACCAACTCCCGTGACCGCGGAAGAGTCGGACATAAAACGTGTATTCCATCCGCACAGTAGACGCCCGCCTCAATTCCAATCCTTCGAAGATTTTGTACGCCGACCCGAGCCAGGGGAACCTACAGATAGCCGCCCATGGCGACCGTTCCGTTCTCAGCTGGATTTCGAAGTCACTGAATTCTGTGAAACCAACATGTTGAATAAGGATCCGACACAGACTTTGATATCCCTGATTCAACGTTGTAACGCTATCCAGAAGACTTTACACTGACCAGCCAACGTGAATTAGATGAGTTGTGGGAGCTGGCTTCACATAAATGCACTAAAGTAGGTGTTCAACCAATAACGAAATTAAACTTCCCTGCACTTAAATTTCTCAGTTCGCAAGGGGTACCATCGCAGTCAAATACAAAGACGAGGACAACACCTTCGATACCTACACTCTGCCACTCTGGGACTGGGCACGAAGTCTTATTCAAGATCCTCGCCTGGCTTCTTCTTTCGTGTGGGATGCCGAAAAGGCTTACAAATTCAACGGCGAAACTTACGTTCGATTCTATCAAGAACCTTGGACTGCAGATGCATTCTGGGCGGCCCAGGTGAGTCATATAGCCCGTACTCTTGCTTAAACTGCGGCTTACCATCTTTTCTATAGTCATCCTTGCCAGACGATCCCGCAGCAAAGCCCGTCTGCTATGTTATATATGCAGACAAGTCAAAGCTCTCTTCATTTGGTACCCAGAAAGCATACGCGGTGGTGGCTCGTCTGGCGAATATCCCTGTTGAGACCAGAAATAGTACGCGATTTGGTGGTGGGCAAGTTGTCGGTCATCAACCCATTGTATGTTCACGATTAATATGGCTATTTGATGTTCTTATGTGAATGATATAGGTCGACGAAGACTCGAAGGAAAAGGGCAAGCCGGCATTCGCTAATTTTAAAAATATTGTATGGCATACAGCTTTTTATAAACTACTTGAATCTCTCGCTATTCCGGCCAAGGCTGGTGATTGGATGGCCTGTGGAGACGGAATTCCTCGTTGGCTTTGGCCAATAATTCTGATTTTAGCTGCCGACTACGAGGAGGCGTACGTGTTTTGTTTAATTGAGCACCACTCCCATTGTTAACCATGATTTCAGATGTGTTATGGCCCTGATCCGTGGCTTGACTTCAATGTATCCATGCCCCATCTGCTATGTTCCTTGGCAGGAGCAGTCTGATCTTTCCACGGAACATCCACAACGTGTCGGACAAGATTCAAGACTTCAGTTCATCTATTTCTTACCAAGCCACCGCCCAACACCTGGAAAGAAAAGTCAACTCGCAGCTGGTTGTCCACGTTCTCGCCAGTTGGGAATGCCGCCTGGATTGTGCAGCTGCATTCCAGCCTCATAGCAGCTGGAAACAACTGACATGTTTTCTGGTATCTAGCCGATCATTTCATCTGGAGATGGCCTGACAGCACTTTGGCGGTGTAGGCCAACTCCGCTGTGTGAAGTCCATCTCCGCTATGTGTTGAGTGTTCCGTGGTAGCGCACATTGGTGCGTATCATCGGCCATCCTCCGCAAGCCCAACCGCCCGCGCTGCAACATGACAGAAAACCCACCTAAATTCTCCCCCTCAAAATTGGCCTGCCAATCAACGGCGGGAGAATCTCGAGATTATGTATATAAACTCTGGTTACATGCGCGGCATTATTCGTGGTTACTTTGGTGAAAAATCTGCCTCTGCTGATTGCAATTACTATTGAATTTTATGATACAAAACACCTTGCAATCTCGGAAGATCGGCTAGCGTGTATTCAGCCTAATAGGTACATCAGACTAAGTAAAAACTGAAAAAAAAAGTATTGAAACAGCAGGGAGAGCCAAATATAAAACCAAAATCAGACAATGAATGGGATCCACCGCTATAGGGAACATTCTTGGCCTTCAATTCCTTCACTGCAAGCTGGAGAGCTTCTGCCGTATCATCGGCTTGAGGCTGTTGGCCGTCTCGGAACAGGTGAGAATAGAATATCTCTGCAACCAGAGGTCCATCTTCATCATTCATCGACCACAGAGTTCCAACAGCACTTTGAAAGCCAGCAGCGATGAATCCCCCACCAAGATGGAAGGATTCATTCACTAGTATTGCATCACCTGTGGCAGTCTGACATACAGCAAGGAATACAAACTCTGCATCTGAGAGTGGCACCTCGAGAATTGTATCCAGCGCCAATTTACCTCCGTAGAGTCACAGACAACTTTGTGTTGGCTCAAACAAATCCTGGGTTCCATGGCAGGCCAAATGAACCCAGGAGCAGCCACGGAGTTGGAGCTTATATGCTACCAACACAGCCTCGAAGGCTCCTATAAATACTGGATGTCTTTACCATGTACTCCATCTTCCCTTACCCCACCTCAATAGACTTCATTTCCTGCTTGGATTCAAGTCGCCCTCCACAGTCTCCCTGCACAAGTCCTCGTATTGTTTTAGCTCTCGTCCCCAGTCACGGTCACTCACCACAAGTCCACGCATTAGCCCAGATTAGCCTTAGGTCCGCAGTGGACACTTGTACAAGTTAGCCCTCGTCATCGCCCAAGAATACCATCGTATCGCCCCAGTTTCAGACCGTTTAGCCCTCGCACCTACCCATTGGATTTGGGACATATTGGACCACCTCACACACCCACACTTCTCACTCCGCGCTTAGACTCGGAGTAGGTGTATCACCGGGGCCGGGCAATCTCAGGAAAAGTGATTCGGATCACCGCATTGGAAGCATCTGCGACAAGGGAGATTGCGTGCACGGGTGCGGTCTACATCCAATGGGATCGGGGCTGGAGGCACCGGTACAGCGACTCTCAGTTGTGGGGTTGTGACCATGCTCGGTGTGATTGGAATCGTGTGAGCAGTGACTTGTATTGCTGGTAGGCACGAAGGCCCCTGTCTCGGTAACCCAGACATTCCGGTGGTCCAGGCCACGTGAGTATCGCTTAAGAATGATGGACGCAGAAGGCACCGGAACATCTGGGGCTTTTCGTATAGTACGACCCACCATGGTGTCACATCATGCTATGGCCATACAGGCATGCTTGTTTTGAGCAGCCCACACAACCGTAAAATCAATTCCAAAAATCTGGGAAAGTTTATGGGTCTTCAGACAATGGCCATGAACCCTAAAGAACACTCCTTGAGGCTGAAATCGAGGGAGGAGGGTTAGAGAACACATTGTGACACCATAGTAGGTATAACAAGGTAAATGCCCCAGACATTCTGGTAGCAATCCAGTCCATCATTTTTAAGCCAAACTGCATGGCAAGGATCAAACGCGGGCCAGATGCTACCAGAACGTCTGGGTTACCGAGACGGTGAAGGCGCCAGGCAGCGTAATCCCGTAGGTCTGGAGTGTTGCTTGACCCAGTGATGGCAAGGTTGATCGCTGGGTTGAGACCGGTCCGGTAGTTGGTGACCTTCACAAGCAGGTCCTCGAAGCCTGCGAGGTCGACGAGGTCCTCGAAGTTGTCTGTATACCTGAAGATGTCGCGGGAGCCCATGTGGTAGGAGCGGGACTTGAGCTGGATTACAGAGTCCTTAGCCATAAAGGACATGGTGTACCGGACGACCTTTTTCTCGGTGAGATGGTGCAACACCAAATGCACGTCCTCTAGCTATTTTTGCACTTATAAACACATCATTAAGAGGCACAGGGTAGCTTCAGTGCGATACAAACCTGAACTCTGTTAGGTGATATAAAGGAGAGTCAGAGCGAGCTCCAACTACTGACTGTAGTATTCAGCCCGACCGCGGTGACGCCGCAGCATGTTGTACTCTGAATACACTATCAAGGAGATATACCCATGAATGCCTATAACCGATTCAAGGGATTTATTCCTATAACAGTGACCCAGAGACTACATAGATGAAGTAGCGGGACTTAAACATGTTGTGTGGAACATTAAACTGCGTAGGAGAGCGACCGTGGTGGCGCTGCGGTGCCTCTCTGCCAAAGACATAGTTGTGTTCATGCTTACACTATGGAGGAAAGCAGCCGCGGCATCCCATAGCTGTGTATAACCTACCGTGGTGCCTACTAACAGGCTGCGGTCGACCATAGACCCATTGTTACCCTAAGACAGGGAACTGCCAAAGCGATTGGACAATTATGTGGTGCCGCAGCGCGACGCGACCTGTCAATCAAAGACATACAAGTCCTAATTCAGATTCTAATGATCAGATTGCAGCATTCCGGTACTTCGCAGACCAAGCACTGCCTGCGGCCAGATCCACCAAAGACAAGCACGAGGAGGAATGTATTGAAAAGGCTGGGTTCAACCCCAGGCCAGCGTATCATACTGTGGGTGTGGAAGGCACCGCGGTATTGCCAATATACCAAATATAGACCGCGGGGGCCAAAACCGACGATCTCCCGGCCCCAAGAGCATAAGGGATCAACCAAGAACCACGAGGGGATGAACCTACATGACCAAGCACCACATCTTAGTTACTATATCTAGTTCATCTCCTTTCGTTTGTACTATTACTATAAAAGCAGCCTGTAGAACCCGCATACAGACAGTTCATCGCACCATCTATCGGTGTGGATGTCCTCGGGCATATTTCGCGGAGATTCGTTTACTATCTCTGTTTGTAACTTGTCTATAAATTGAAGTTGGTTGTTGGCTCGAATTGTCAAGCGGGAGACTCATCAGTTAAGCTTCAAACAGTTAACCACCTGAGAATTGGTTGTGACTTGTCAACTGCTTTGCCTTCACACTCGTCAGGGAGAGTCCTGTCATTAGCTGTTGGATCGATTAGTTGGACTTTGCAGTCAACACTTAAGTCATTACTATAAAAGGGAAGGAAACATTCCTAAATGAGGACAAGTTTAGGTCTGCTGTATGGGAGAGTCCTGCAGTAAAGAGAATTGCAAAGGAAGAAGCAGCTTGCCTCATTATAACAATTGGAATAGCCAATGTTGGGGATATTTTGTGAACACCAAGTACAAACTCTGCCCTGAAGCGATAGAACTATCTTTATAGTCACTACCTTCTTGTATCCATCTCATACAAATGTTCATCCAACGCCGTGGTGAAAGATAACTGCTGTAACTTGCCAAGTGAAGTGCTGTGGGGACCTTGTCAGTGCCTCATAGTACTTGTTTCATTGTTAACTATACAATCCAAACCTGCTGGCCGCATACTACGGTCCGGACCCGAACTCACCTAAGGATTGCGCTAGTCTTTTGGGAGTGATAGGATATTGTTTGTGTGGTTTTTAGTGTTGTTTCACAACACACTATAACTAGCATACTCAAGACATATTGTAAGTGCACTGTTTCATCGGAAAGTTCTCCGGACTCCACGAACACTTCCAGCACAAGTGTCAGCACAGGGCCTCGCTGCAGGGTTTTACTGCGACGTAGGCAACTGGGCGATACAAGGAATAGGCGAAACACAGTTAATTAAGCACTGGAGAGTAGACTAGAATAGTGTAAGGAATGTAAGTAATTACTTAGGGTTATATACTACGAAATAACGGGGTTTTTAGGGGACTAGGGGTCTAGGGGTGACTGCGGACGCTAAGGGGTAAGGGGTGATCCTGACAAGCAGGGGTTGGCAGGAGTCGATCAAATAAGGAGTGTGAGCCAAGGGGTGAGGGGCGTAGGAGAAAGAAGTGAGACAAGGGGTAAGAGACGACCGGGTTAATGGTAGGGCATGTTAATAAGGATATGAGACCAACGCAATAATCTGGTGAGGCACTCTGGAATAATCCGGGTAGTACGTGAGTGATTCCTGGTCCTCAGGTGGGCAGTTGGCATCCATCCACCATGACTGAAAAGTGCCGACATTTCGTGTGAGCTGCATTAGGCGCGCATGTACCTGGGTGGGTTGAAATACGGCGGTTGCACCCCGTTCTTCTTTTGACCGTCAACAGCGGAGTTCCTTTCCGCTCAGACCAATCACGGTGTGGCGGTAGCACTGCCCCAAACTCCTCGAAATTGGCACCGCTGTTGTTTAACCTCCATCCCCAACAGCGCATCATTGATTGTTCAAAGCCGCGGAAGCTAGAAACAATCTGTGGTCTCGCTTGGATGACTCTTTCAACTGAAAGAAAGTTGAGTCTCTGACACTGGATCGTGAACACTGCGAGAATCCGAACGCAGTGCGCGCACGCCTGCTACTTCAGTCCCGAGCGCACCAGACCTCAAGAAAGCTATCTATCACTGGGATGGGCGCCAGGCCAATCAGTGATATCTCAGCGCATGGTTCTTTAGTTGTAGAAGCTTGAAAATATTGATATGTAGATTGAAATGCGACCATGTGAGCCCTCAGCATCTCACTATCGGCGTTGGAGCGACTCGAACATCTAATCAGAAGCAAGTACTTACCTGTTCTATCCGTGTTCTATTGTGCTCAGTCTTATCTTTGGTTGAATCAGCGCCCATCCAGTGCGATTGCACAAACAATCAGGTGCCACTGGCACCTGCCAGCATAAGGATGAACATGGGCCCAATAATTGCTACATGATACATGGGTTCACGTGGCTCCGGTGGTTTGGAGGTGTAAAACCGCGATCGTACAAGTGATTTGGCCACCATAGGAGAGGCTGGGTTCAAAATCGTGATTGAAAAACATTTCCCTGGTCGTCTAAATCATACCGGCCGTCACGAGATGCAAGAAAAATCGATTAGGGTAACCTTCATCGCTTAGTGGGGAGCAAGGTCCGGAATAATTTCTCCCATCCCCATATTGTGCTCTCTCGTCCAGCGTTGGATCTGGTCGAAGTCACGGCAGGTGTGCAGAAGATCGTCCCGCTGTTCTGCCCTCATGAGTTCAGTGGACCATTGCCACACAACGGGGGTTGTATCGGCGTAACACATGAGAGACTGTCGAATGGCACCAACACAGTGGCGCACATGTCGCATACCTAGACGAGTGTAGTTGGCGCCACTAGGTAGCTCAAGCTGTTGCCGAATCATATCTTAGTCTCGGAGTGATGAGAGACCGAAAATCAAATAGCAGAGTGACCAACCAGACAATGCAGCTGGTGGAAAACATCCAACGCTGTAATGTAGCTTCCTTGGTCGTGTAGGATCGACGAGGTTTCGTTGGTCATCTTCACAGCCTCGGACTTGGGGATTTTCACGATAGAGGCTGATGGGCGACTCAACCAACAGAACCACAAACAGTCGGGCTTTGAACGACGTACCGACGTACAGGTCTCTCCACGCCTGATCTCCCTCGGCGGAGGGGGCACTTTCGAAGAGGGGGATGTCATCCGCTGCGCCGCGGTGAAACTTGACTGTCTTGTACTGAATCACATGTTGTGCCGGCGCTGCCCAGACTGAGGAGAACTTCTTTGAACCATTGTTCGGACTCACAATAACCTGCTTCTGGAAAGGACAGAGGCTGTTGCCGGGCCAGTAATGCCAACAAAACCAGATTACAGAGCAGGGAGAGGCACAGGACAAGGTGGGTCCCGGAGGAGGTTTTTTTTGCGACATGTGAGTAGTCTTGCCCGCTGGTATCATCCGTCGTTGGCAAGAAAGAATAACCGAAGGTTTTCGTGCGCATGAGTGCGAGTGTCGGTGGAGCAGAAGGGCAGAGTTGGATGCCAGAGCTCAGAAAACAGAGGATGAACGTTTGATAACCAGGGATACTCCAACCCGGAGGCATCGCACTGAATTCGATGAGAATTTAGAAGATCCGCAAACTGCCATCAGGCATATCCATATCCGGGCGAACATTGAACCCGGGGATCAGGGGACGGGCCTTAGCTTCTTCCTAGTAGACCGATAATTGAGATGAGTATCATGACAGGCGCCGTAGCTTCCCAATAGACTTGACTGACATGACACGGCTGATTAATGAATAACCTTCCTTGCCCGCCAGGAACCAGCACAGGGGGTGACCGCATCTGCCACGGGACCTCTCAGGTCTAACTCAACAACTCTGCAGCCGGAGTGGTATTACTTCCGAGTGCTGAACATGATTGCAGGTCTATAAATGCGGCTTATCATGGCTATCCAGCCCCTGAGCGCCCCGCGACCAGTCGTCCAGATCCACAGAGGGCGGTAATCGTATGATAGTAATGTTCAACCGCACTAACACTCCGTTTCACGGTGCGATCAGAATCAATCACAGCTGGAGTTTAGGACAGTTCAACAGATTGTCTACCATGGTGGGAGGTTTCCTTCTGCAGTAGGGATTATCTCTCAGTACTGCATCGAAGCCGGCTGAGGAGGCGGGAAATTCTAGTAGCGTAGGATCATAGCTGCGCTATAAAAGTGGTAATGGTGCGCATTCGGGACTCGGGATCTTGGATACCTTCCCCCCAGATACCTACTACCCTCACAATGAAGTCCTTCGCCCCTCTTGTGTTCCTGGTGCATATCGGACTCATCTCCACCACTTTGGTCAGCGCCCTTCCTAGTGAGTGGCTGCGTCGTTGCCCGAACATGATGCTGAATAGCCTGCTTCAGATAAAAGAAACGATATCATCGACCTTTCCGTCAAGCGAGCAGACACTTCGGACCCGCTCAGTAAAAGGGATGATGTGGAGTACACCAACAGCTACGGGGATGAGCCTGCTTCAGATAAAAGAAACGATATCATCGACTTTTCCGTCAAGCGAGCAGACACTTCTGACCCGCTCAATAACAGGGATACTGTGGTGGAGTACACCGACGACTACGGGGACGAGTCGGTGAAACGAGCAGATATTGAGTACAGCCTGGATTCCGAAGAACCGTTGAAGCGTGCTGTTGGTTTGACTTGACCAAACCGACTTGTGAGTACTGATAATTTCGATGAGACTGTCGCATGTAACCAGATGTATCTTCAGGACCACGGGATCGATGAGGAGAGTTGCTACCTTGTTGAAGAAAGTTTTTTTGATGTAAATTTATTATTGTGTACTGAGAGGAATGTAGGATTTCAGTGGTTTGAAAGGAGGGACCAGTGAATTATCATAGAGACGACAACGAACTGTTGAGGGCCCACATTGCTCCCCCAATCATTTCACAGTACCCTCATCATCCTTGTTTAATAAATGCACGTTTCGCTTGCGAACGACGAGATATATTTCATCCAAGCTAGATCACATAACTACACATATGGGTAGTTCCCTTGGGTACCCAAATTAACCGCACATATAGTGCTACTAGTGGCTATGTAAGGACACAGCCGTCGGTTTTGTACGCAGCAAATTAATAAGCAATAACGATAGGTACGCAAGCACGCACGAGAAGTGATACTGAGCATACAGTGCAAACGCCATTGTCGGATCTGCTCAAAAATAATGAACAAATGAGCGCGCGCGGCTCGGTGTACGCCGCGGGATGTGGTAATTGACCGTTCGAAAATCTGCACGCTGAAATGAATGCCGAGCGCGCTGAGAAACGAAGATCTGCTCAAAAACAATTAACAAATGAGCGCGCGGCTCGATGTACGCCGCGGGATGTGAATTGGGGTGGGGCGTAGAATAATTGACAGTTTGAACATCTGCACGCTGAAATGAATGCCCAGTGCGCTGAGCAACGAACAAAGTTTGATTAAGATCCGAAAGACGGGGACACGAGTCAGAACGGCGTCAGCGACAAGAAAGCTCACGCACGCACGCACGCACCGGCAGACGGGGAAGAACCCGACGCGGTTCTTTACCCAGATACGAGAATTCCTGATATTCAGAGCGACGATAATCGACGGTGTCTGTTGGAACATTCTTGAACACTAAGCTGGAAGTAAGACCAATTAGTGAACGATACCCCGCAAGGGAACGGGGAGGAAAAGTGGGATAACCGAATAATCCAAGCAAAAGAGACACGGACAGGGAGAGGAGGGTTGCGGCAGGTAACCAAATCGCAGAATAATCGCATACAAGTTGCGCCTTGGGTCGGCGTGCAGTAAAGATCGCTGCAACTAAATATTACAGGTTGAAGACACACGCGGCAACTGTGCTACCAGGCGTCGAATACACTTGCAAAATTAGATTGGCAGTGAAATGGGATGCATGCTCTTGCTTCTTGCACTGTGGAAGCAAGGTACGCGCTGGAGAGTGCCGCAGAGGGGTCGACGCCAGTGTTCGCACCCGCTTTAAACGCTATCTGCCAAATGGGTATTGATGAACGTGTCGACGGGAAGAACCTACGACGAAATCAGAAGACAATGAAACGGGATCGGTTCGGGTGGTGAAATTGAGAAGACGCACCAGTAAGGGACTGATACGATCCCCATAGATGCTCAGTGTCCGCTTCAGCAGAAAAACGACCACATACAGTACAGCGCACAAGTCAAGCAGAGCAAGGTAAGCAGTACTTTGTCCAACCTGATGCGCAATGATACTAAACGTCCCAGAATGTGTATTTCATTAAGTATGAACGGTCGGGAGGTGGCAACACATAGACTGCGTTCCGCGTGTTTGCATCTCCGGCGGACATCCGCGAAGGTGGGATCGCTTGCATGGTGGATAGACGGATTTTTCATGTAAAAAGAAAACCTGCGAGTTATATGGCAGCGCAAAAATCAATTCAATGACGAGACTGAGGTACACGCACCAGAGAAACCCACAAAACCGGAAAGAGCGGCACTGGAAGCGGGCAAAATACAATTTCCCTTGCTCAAGTATGACGTTCTAGTTCCGATTAGGGAGTCCGTAGCTGATATACAGCAAGTTGACGCGGTGGACGCGTTTCTGCGCAGACGCAGCGATATTCACCCGAAGCGCGGAACAACGTGTCAATGGTCTGAATCCGAGCAGGAATGGAAGCCAAGAGCATATTTTTCTAGCGGCAAGTATTAGAAACAGCAAGACTTAGATTAGGGCTCCAGGCGTCGGGCTGGAGAGAGGACGATGGACCTGAAGAGCAAGCCACAGCCGATCAACACAGCCACGCAACGTCTTCACCCCGTTCTTCATCCAACGGTACCACACTACAGCACCTAGCCCTGCACCAGTCCAGAAACGCGTCTCCAACCTATTCAGCCAACGCCGATACGCACCCACGCGGCCTGCCCGGCTGCGTCCCCCCGTGCGCAGAGTTGGCGCCTCGCCCTGAGCCATTTGGAGATCTAGCCGCCACCTCACAGGTCCGCGAGTCGGAGGCGCGGGCTCCGCTCTCTTGCCATGGGACGCCTAGTACATCGGAAGCCCATCGCGTGACGGTAGAAGGAGCAGCGGGCAGGAGAAGGAGTGCGCCGCGCTATGGGTTCCTCGTCCGCATCGCCTTCAAGCTGCTCTCGGTTGCTTCACCTCGGTCTTCCCCTCCACCTCTCCCGCCCCGCCCCGCCCCCGCCGCTGCTTTTCCGGCCACGAAACCTTTCGCTTGCTCACACACATCTCGCACACTCGGGAATCCTGGCCGAACCTCGCAAGCGATGCGGGCATTTATGCGGCGACTTCGCATGCGCGCGCGCGTACCACCGTCTCCCAGGGCTCGTGTCTTTGGAATAGAGCTCTCGTTTCCTCGCCCGCGCCTCTGCCCCGCCAAGCTTCTGCGTTCCTCGTGCATTCCTTCCGCCCAAATGAGCCCGGATTTCCTCGACCCCGGTGGAGCGAAAACGGGATCCGGACATGAAGTAAGACGGGTGGGTGTTGTGTGAATCGGTGGAGCGTGCGAGGGTGTATTGTGTGAAGTGGGCGTCTGGTCGCGGAGTGGTGGTGGTGCGAACTTGACGTTGCCGACTCCCTACCAACGAGCTGGAGCTATGCGTTCGTCTGTATGTCCTCCGTTCCGAATACACTTCAAGTTATTGTTCATCCTTTGAAAGTTTTGGTGCTAAGGCACACAAAGAAGCTATTGCCGTGCGTAACTAACAGTTTTCGCCCATCAGGACTTGAGCTCCTGGCTAGCCTACTTCGGCGTGTGTTGAAAACTTCGCTCTGGTTTTGCGTGGGTCTTCTGAGTCTCTCCGAGTCGGCCCAGAGCCATGCTGTCGCCGCCACGGACATCAAGGTATTGCAAAAGGGTGCGGCCGCATTCGCCCAGCCCTTACGGGGCCAAAACATTCCAGCGTAAGTACAATGACGGCAGCCGGCCTGACCTGAATAGAGGCGTAGCTCTGGTATTTGAAGCTGCACAAAGTGCATGGAGCCTACCTTTTCTTGACTGTGCTTGCTTGTTTGCTCTGTTGTCCCATGTCCCCATTCGCTCAACGTAACTGGTCTCGCTTCTACATTCTTGCTCCGGGAATTTTTATGTCCCGAGAGCACAACAAACTCCACTGCAAAATCCCAATTCCCTCTCTACATTCCCTCAGTGTCGCGTCCTCAACGCAACTTCCGGCTCTTCTCAGTTTCTAACTGGCGACGCCCCACGAATTTCACAGCAAATAGAATTCAGAATTCATTTGCTGAATATAATTCTTTTTGTTTGTCTATCTTTCAATGCCGTTCTTCGACATCGTACCAGACGGAGTAATTGTCCAGGTTTGTGTGCATGTCTTTGCCCGTCTTCCTAATACCAGTGGAGCTGAATGGAGCATTTGAATCTGCCTGGAATACATTGTGAATAACGGACTGCAGAAAGTGCGGTCGGTACAAGTTCATGTGATAGATGATTCTTGCTCATGTGGTCGCCGCGCTCGCTGTTGCCATTTCTACGCATTCGCCTCGTTGCATAACGATGTGTTATTAACTCTTCCAGAGAACGTATGGACCTGCGTCCTTCATCGGAGGTAGTACATAATATTTTTTTTCACGCTCTAACTGCAGCACGAGGCGGAGTTATCTAGCACCGATAGCGAGGTCTGGCATTAGTAGCATGAGTTTATTTATAATTTATGAACTCCTTAAGCTGACGTGACCATGGTCATGTATGAATGAATGAATGTTGGGAACGGGAGAAATCCCTGGCGCCAATGGGACGACAGGGATAGCCGGCGGATGGCTTCACCAAGGCTGAGGGATTGGCGGTGGCGCTGATACCCAAAGACTAGGAGCAGGGCGACGCAGCGGGGATGCCGCCAGCCTGAAGCCGAGCTCCCCCGATCTAGGCACCCATGTGTCGCGTTCGGCGAGAGGCAAAATTGATGTGACGCAAAATACCTGAGCAATGTGTAAGGAGTAATACAAAGCAAGGAGGTAATCACGTAGCTTCGATTCAACGCAGATGATGCCTGCATCTGCGAACCCTCTTCGGACTGCAGTCACTGAAGATATAATATTGACGGGGGTTCGAAGCCGATCCTCACGGAATGAGACGAGATTCGGGTGAGCCTCTGGATGGACGTGTGAGGTTGGTGCGATGTTTGTGGTTTGTGTAGGAAACTCTGAATGAGCGCGGGAGATGTGTAATTCGCGTGAGCAACTCTGAATGAACCTGCATGTGTGATTTGTGTGCAGTGCGTGATTCGCATGAATGGGGTGCAGTGCCATAGGGCGAACGAGAGGCGAAAATCCACTGTACCATAGGTAGATATCCCTGGAGATACAGATAGTCAGAGCTATTAGTTCCTTGCAAAACTCGCCTCGTGGCCGCAGGAGAGCAGGGCTGCCAGTTTTCAAGATTTGGACATGAGTAAAACCCGCGAGACTGAAAAGAAGGCTCGTAAGTAGTATTCACTCGAATGAACAACAAGGTTGACTTAGCTGAAATACACCACAATTTTCTTTTTTCCCCATTATCCTTGGGACGAACACAATAGAACCGATCTTTCTAGGTTAGTCTGAAAATTCGTTATTTGCGTGCGGTGCCGCAAGGTGCACTCATGTGCACTATTCGCGTGAGATGTGCTTAGGTGAAATATTTGCAGGAGGTGCGGCAAGATGCGTTTGAGGCTATCGTGTGACGGGTTGCGGTATTTGCGTGAGGTACCGGCAAGGGGTGGGCATGGGAGGTGTCAAGGAGGTGTCAGAGCACGAAAAGGGCTCAAGACAGGTGAGGGTGCATAAGGTGCATGTGGGAAGTCTGCAGCGCGAGGACCAGATTGAATGTACCTCCGTTGCAGAAAGGGATACCTGGCCAACAAGTAATCAGAAACCTCAAGAATGATCTCGCACCGTATAAAAGGTAAACCCTCTGTAAACGGTAATATCTGGCGGCGAATAAACAGATACCAGACGGTAGTAATAACTCACTGAATGAAAAGTATGAGACAGTATTGATCGTTTAAATCGCTCGGTAATGCATTGTTCGCATTTATCGGCGAATTTGAATGCCTGAACCTGGTCGAAATATAGTACTCCGAGATAAGGGAGGCCCCAGGTCTGTGGTGGCTCGAAACAAATCTTCAGTAAGGGAATCAAAGGAGACAAAGGAAAGTAACTCAATTTATAATGCACAACGAGCAGGTGAAAGACACTGAGTGTGTGCCAGGGTGCGTTATGCGCGTGAAGCACTGACTGTGCAGGGGGGTGCGTTATTCGCGTGAAAGACACTGAGTGTGCCAGGGTGCGTTATTCGCGTGAAGCACTGAATGTGCGGGGGGTGCGTTATTCGCGTGAAGCACTGACTGTGCAGGGGGGTGCGTTATTCGCGTGAAAGACACTGAGTGTGCCAGGGTGCGTTATTCGCATGAAGCACTGAATGTGCGGGGGGATGCGTTATTCGCGTGAAGCACTGACTGTGCGGGAGGGTGCGTTATTCGCGTGAAGCACTGAATGTGTGGAGGGGTGCGTTATTCGCGTGAAAGACACTGAGTGTGCCAGGGTGCGTTATTCGCGTGAAGCACTGAATGTGCGGGAGGTGCGTTATTCGCATGAAGCACTGAATGTGCAGGGGTGCGTTATTCGCGTGAAGCACTGACTGTGCGGGGGGTGCGTTATTCGCGTGAAAGCCCTGAATGTGCGGGGGGTGCGTTATTCGCGTGAAAGCACTGAATGTGCGGGTGGGTGTGTTATTTACATGAAAGCGTTGAGTGCGTGGGGTAGTGGGGAGGATGGAAAATGAATGGATGGGTGCTCATGGGCAGGAATGAAAAGAATGAAAGTATAGTAAAGAGGTGGATGTGTAAAGTGCGGAGGAGTAACGTCGAACATATGTGACGACAAAATATGGGTGGTTAAAAGTGCGATGTGAAAATCAAGGAGCATTGATGAGTATGGTTCAGGTTAAAGTGACCAAGACACAGCTGATTCAATCCCAAGAACATTGTCTCCTTCGAAATTGCGATCCCCCAAGACTAGGAGGATACGACGCATCGCAAGCTGACTCCACTGGCTGCAACGTTTCCGGCACAAAAGCAGAACCTTAGAAACGGACACAGTGAGTACTTCTCGATAAAGAGGCATAATAACGCAGCTGGTTGCACCCATCCTGACCCCATCTGACCCTCTTCTCGCCCAAATTTGACAGGTCCAGTAAAAGATAGGGGTGATCAATATTTGAATGTTTAGTGAGATTGAGGGTCTGAGACTAGAGAATAATGAGAGTGTAGTGACAAAGAGAAGGAAAAGGAATCCAAATCCAAGGATGCCCGAGCTGGAGGTAAAGGCAAAGGACTTCGGATGGCGCTGATGATGGCGGAGAGCAGAAAGATCTGCTCACGTCAGCAAGCCGTCGATCATAAACCTCATTCTAGGCCCAACGATCGTGCCTCACGAGGGCATAGAAACTCAATTATTCGCCATACGCGCTGGCATCTCTTCCATAACAGTGTTCATTTGGGCTTGATTCTGTAAATATTTGAGTGAGTGTGTAATTCACTCGTGATCTCATTCGAATCCCGGCCACCTTTCAGGGTTGAAAATGCATAACGAACGCCTCCACGGAAAATAAGAGCATAAATTCACCGGAATCGAGCCTGTCATCCCTCGCTCCGAGTTACGAACAGGTGGAGTCAGAGTCTGACTACGTTCACGGAGCTTGATTTACGGCACGTAGTCAGGCTGTGCCTGCGCGCGACTCCAGACAGTGGCCTTCGAGTTATTGTTATGCGTCAATAGTTTTCTCAAGTGCCCCGTTGATCAAAAGCCAAAATTATTCAATTGAAGAACTATTGTACGCGCAGATCCGACGTTAGAAAGCACACGAAGCTACGGAAGAGGAAGAAATTATGGATATGCCACCGAGAAGTCTGGAACTTAGACAGAGGAAATGCCAAGCACGCTCCCCAGTGCCCATCGAACGAGACGCAAGATTGAAGAGCTGTTTTCCAAGCCCTAGACAGATTCGTATGATAGTAGGATTACGGCGCTCGTTCTATCTTCGTAGGATCTATAGGATCCCAATGTAGGCATGTCTTCTTCGTAGGATTACTATTATGAGACAGAAATGGTCGTCGCATTGTAAAGTATTACAGATATTTAACGTATTGTGGATACTGTGCCGCAAATTCCTCCGGCTTCTTTTCAGCGTATTCCCGAGGGTCACCGCCGTCGTCTTGTCCCCTGGAACCAGCTCAATGGCCCACCCAGCGAGTGGGTCCCCCGCTTTGCGCCGTTGGGCTTGGGTGTTGGCGCGACTGCGGAAGTCAACTTACGTTTGGCGTTTGACGGAGCCGCGTCACCCAGGGAAGAATGGAGTGCTGGCGACGGAGATTTGGCTCTACGCGAGCGTAAGTGTCGCTGATTTGCTGTAAGTGGACGAACGACAAAGAATGATTTCACGCACCTGGCCACTTGTTTCTTCACCCAATTGTAATAATAATTCAGCATCTTTCCCACCCAGCGTACCCTCGGGCTCGTCGTCCTGAATATCATCTCGTTCCAGCTCTACACCACGAGAGGCGACACGCGAAGATGAACGCTGAGAGTTGTCGTTATGAGCATTCCGATTGAAAATTGAATCCGAAAAGGGGTCTCACGCGCACTGCCGATGCCCGCTTTACGTTCAACGGAAAAGGAGTGAGATAGATAAAGAATGGCTTCGATTATGCACGTACATTTCCCTGAGTATCCGTCTCCGCTTTTTTCCCCTTCGCTGAAAGCCTGGCTGGTACTCGGCCGGAAGAATTTGACTAGTTTGTAGTCGGCATTGGATTTCCCACTCACTTCCACTGGAAGGCGGGCCAGAGTGATAATGCCCGAGGTTTGCATACGAATTGCTCCATGAACTAAATATTCGCGTAAAGACAGAACACAACCCAAATGGGAAACTCACCCGGGATGTGTTTCAAACATACTGTAATCGCTCGTGCTCGACGGTGGGCGAGATGGAAAGGGAGAGATACCGTTGAAATCAAATTGATCCGCATTCCTGGAGGAATGACCATAGTAGTGGAAGTGGAAGTTAATTCAACTTCCGCTCAGGTCGTTCAGTGGAAGTAGAAGTAACTTCCACTGCATCACTTCCACTGGTTCATGTCGCACCTCCCCCGCCTCTGCCACCCGCCCGTCTGCCCCAGGTACTGCTGTGCACGTTGCCTTTGTATAAATTCGAGTGCCAGAGCCGCACGATTCGAACAAGCTGTATTCATTCAATTTTGTAGACGACTTTTCAGAATTCACATGTAACTATCCGATGCCAGTGCCATTTAAATATCACTTAGGGACCCGTACTTCACTGCAATGTGAATGTAAGTCGTTCAAAAAGGCTCGTGTATGGGTGGCAAGAAAGTTGGTGGCATCGTCGAATATCTATATATGCCGTGAGAGCTCCTACAAGACAGTGAATTTGCAGTCCAGACACCTTAATTATCAGGGATGAAAAACTGACTTAAAAATGTTAAGATGGTTCATTTGGTGATCAGGAAAGACGCACGGCAGAGAAAGCCACTACGTAGAGCCAGATAACAAACTCACAGGAACGGCGGAAACAACGGAGAGAGCAAAAAATCCAGGGGGGTTGTTGTGGAGCGGAAGAAAGAGACGGCGCGGCTCGGTGGCAAACGAACAATGGAGTTGTTCACTTGCCATATGCGGAACGCGTCGCGTCGCGTCTGGGGCGCATCAGTGACACCGTCACTTCCACTGGCCTGCACTCCACTTCCACTTCCACTTACTAACTTCCACTTCCACTACTTCTGTATATACTCGAATGCATTCCTGCCGGTTATTCAGCGCATCGGCTGCGTCAGGTTATTCGATACTCGCCAGCTAGTTCCACTGTCGGCGAGTTCGTTGGGACCCAGCTGGTTAAAAATATGCTGCATTTCGTCGTCAATCGATATGGGCGCTAAGTTTGAGGTTTGATGCAGCAGGGTGTGCGATTCCGTGAGAGGAACGGTCCGCACGGACGTGGGGACATCGGCTTGAACGGGCGATGGATCAAGAAAGCCGTCGAGCGTGTCCGATGCTGTCAGATACGGCCACGATTGGCTGTATCAATTGAACGTGAGCCATCACGATCATGCCGCCAACGGCCACCCACTTTGTTCCATCAAACGTGCCATTGTCATATTCTAAACCGCCGCCACTCCCCTCACGCCGCCACGGCGAAGCCTGTGATGGTGGATTTGTCCAGGCGGGGTAGTAGCCACCCTCGTCACTTCGTTACTTCGCTTAAGCTGGCGAAACCTCGTCACTTTGATGGAAAGTTCTGAAACTTCGTCACTTTGGTTAATTCCCAGGAAAGTTCGTGAGGTGAACAAACCACACAAATCAAACGCATCATTCTGGCCATCATTTCCTTCTCCCCCCGTTTTTTTTGTATAGTACCCTGGCCTAACACCAACCTCTAACCCAAACTCTAACCTCTAACCTCTAACCACTAACCTTTAACCACTAACCACTAACCTCAACCAACTAACTCAAACCTCTAACCTCCAACCCTAACCAACTAACCCGAACCTAACTGGCCAACCGCGGCAAGCTGTTGATGCCCATCACTCCGTGATGTGCCAAGGAGTCGCCGTTTGACAAGCACAGAATACTAACTCACGAACTTTCACAGAAAGCTATCAAACTCACGAACTTTCGCGAATTCCCATCAAAGTTACGAGCTTTCGCAGCGCTAAGCGAAGTAACTAAGTGACGAGGATGGCGCGGACTCGTCCAGGCGTTGTCCCCAGCCCAATAATGCGACATTGACGCGCTGCAGTATCAGGTAAGTCTATGGTGAGGATGTGGGTGCAGCTTGCCCCGAACGGCACGTACAGAACATGCTCGTCGACGTGCGGAGGTGGTGGCGGGAAGGAAAAAAATTGTGACAGTCACCTCACCATCACATCTTGCATCACACTGATGTGACTCGCTATGCCAATCCTACGAACTATTCTATCCTCACTGCGTTCCGACCCTTTGTAGACAGAGGGTCTGTCTACCCCCATAGACAAAGGGTAGGTAGACCTGTTTGCCTACCTGGGTCTATATCATGTAGACACAGTTGGTCTAGTCGATGTTGGTCTACGTGGGTCGATGTACGTAAACCGACATAAACCGATGTCGACGCACTTAGACCGATGCAGACAATGTCGGAATATCCGGAACTACTAAATTTAGTGCTCTCCAATAAAACAGTGAGAGGATTGTCATGAGCTGACCAATCCAGTTGAATAGCAAAATGGAGGCCAGATAGGCCCCCGGTCACTCACCCATAACTAGCTCCGCCAAAAGCCCAAATTTTTCGTTGATTTACCTTACATTTTTCGGGCTTTTGGGCGTTGATTTACCTTACGGCGGAGCTGATTTCGAAAAAAAAAATCCACTAAAATGCATTTCTAGTCGTTTTTTCCGGCATTTTTCGCCCCCCTGCTCTTCTCCTGGCCCTCCCCTCTCCATTTCACCTTCCATGCGGTCGTGATCACAGATTGGGCAGCCCAGAGCAGTCCCAGAGCCCAACCATACCCTTCTCTTCAAAAAAAAATTCTCGGGCGCAGCCCGATTTACCTTACGACGGCGCTGTTTCCCAGTCTAACCCGTTGATTTACCTTACGGGACGGAGCGCAAAACAGCGATTTTGAGGCGTTGATTTACCTTACAGCGGAGCTAGTTATGGGTGAGTGACCGGGGGCCTGGCCAGATATGCATTATGAAATTGAGGGAGGTGTGTCTACGTGTGTCTACGGTGTTGACGCACGTAGACATATGTAGCCGACACCGCGTAGCCGCATGTAGCCGCACGTACACCGACATCACAGCGTACACATACATTGCCAGATGTAGCCGAAGATCGACACATGTCGTAGCACGTAGAACAACGTACACCCGGGTACGTCTACATAGGGTGGGAACGCAGTGCCTATGAAGATTGCTCTAATCCTACGAATGGTTTACGTCCCCATCCGGATCCTATAACCTTGGCGTGGGAATCCTACGCAGATGTCGCACGCGTTACAATCCTACTATCATACGAATCTGTATAATACTCGAATGCTGGGTAATCTGTGGTATTTATACATGGAAATGCTCGGGGGATATAACTGCGGCACAGGCCGCAGCTGCTGTGACATGTCAGCTGTAGTGCCCAAATATACTCATCTGACAGCGTTTGAACCACGAGATCAATATGGGGTTAAAATATTTGGTCAACCGAAGCGGGTGACCGTGGGTTTGTGCTGTTGTTGAAATTTACTGCGCGGACCTTGACTACTGCGGCAAAGTCTGCCTAACATGAACCCGAGGTCAGCTGAGGATCTCAATGGGGATGTATCGAGGCAGCTCCATGCAAAAAAAAAAAAAAAATAGAGCACGAAACCAGAGCAAGACGAAAGGATATCAGATAAATGGAAACATTTATAAAGAATAGCGAAGCATTTCGTTAAAGAACGGTTAATATTTACTCGAACCTGAACGGTGAACCGCTAGCAAAGAACAGACCAGGACGGAGTCTGCACGCCCGCTTTTGTATCGCACGAGACCGTTCAAGCACAAGTTGTGACAACCTTCCGCCTCAGATTCACATCTGTGGAACAATCCCTTGTCTCTTGAATGAGTCCGCAAACAAGGCCCGCATGTCGGCGACGCTATTTTTGTTCGGCCCAAAGAAGCCGTCGTCTTGGACGTCTCCCCTAGGAGATAAAACATTTGATCAGTCAAACGAAGCACCTGGTGGGAAGCAAGGGTGATTGATTCACCAGTGAAATGAATGTAAGGAATCGACCTCGTATCCCTCCTCCCACTTCTGCCGGACGAATGACGTGTTCGTCGGGGATGAATGAGGTTGATCCCACCAATGATCCACGGACACCATCTCTTCGTCTACAGGGAGGATTAGATGGAGTGCCGTTGGCAGCGCCTGAATCCAGATAAATCATGGTCATGAGCAAGGGAAAATAGGAAAAGCTCAGCGAATGACATACGATTTCGAGGAAACAGTCTGTCTGGAGGAACGTGCCCAGCACATCGAGAAAGTCCGCACGCAGATGGCTAGGGAGGTACACCGTGTCGGCAGAACCGCCGACCAAGTGCCCGGCCCCGTTGGTGAAGCTGTCAAGCCGCTGGCGCATATGCAGCGGCATGCGCTCGTAAGCCGGCATACACACTTCCAGGCCTACGTGTTTGTCCCTGCGAAGCGGAATGACATGGTCAGTCCTAATTTCACGATTATTCCAGCGAGTCTGACTGACCCCCACCTGAAACGTAGTCAGCCACGAAAACTGAGAACCAAACACCGCACGCAGCACGCACCACCAGTCTCCGCCTGTACCCCACGCGTTTGCTTCCAGGTAATATTCTTCCGCCGTCTGCTTTGAGACCCACGCGGGAGGCGGTGCGTGTAGCGCTTGGGGCTGCGCGGGATTCGATATGTACCGCTTCGCAAACGGGCTGTGGTACCAGATCCGATTTTGGGGGAATTGCATGAGGCGCGGGACGTTCAGCAGGGCGTCGAATGGCGCCCAGAGATAACCCGTGTAGCACGGGTGGTCCTTCATCGCTGTGTAGAGCATGTGGTGTGCCTGGGTGAGTTCACAGTAATTAGCTTGTCTTCAGCCTTCAGGAGTGGACTCTAGATGACGAGAGATGCAGAGATGTGCAAGAACGCACCATGCGCCCGCCCAGCTTGTACCAGCTCGGGCTGATGTCCTCCTCTGCCATGTACGAGTCCACCAAAACGTCGTACGAGTGCAGGAATCCGCGATCCTCGCGGCTGGCTGGGCCGATGAACAATATCTGTATCGCATCGCTCATTAGTGACTTGGTATCGAATTTATAATGATATGTACGCACATTTGGGAAATATGCCGAATACACCTCGCGGTAGCCGTCCAGATTAATGTCGTACCGGGCGTGGCTGAAAAACACGACAAACAGGACGTCGTCGAACGCGTGAAAATCCGGGCGCGCCCCGGGGCCGATGTATTCCGATGAGACGGGCAATGGACGGCGCACACACGCGCTATCAAGTGCCGGGATGGCATCTGCGTTCTGCGTGAGGTTGTACGACGCTTCGTATTGGTGCGGCATCAGGCGGGGCGCATGTGGGGTCCACGTATAGGAAACGGAGTGCGGGATGGGATTCAGTGGGCTGCAGGCGAAGATGGGGACGAAAAGCGCGATTGTGAGGCTTGAAAACACGACGCCGGACCGCCGGGGCCAAGCCTGGGGCGCTGGGCGTGTTGTTGGGGCGGTTGTTGGGCTGTCGAGGAAGTACGAGAAGGCTGCATAGATGGCAAGGGCAGACGCCAGCCATGGGGCGTCGGTGGTCTTCCAGAAGAAAAGGTGCCAGAGGGGAATGGTGACCGAACTTGAAAGGAGCGTTATCGCTGCAACGGTAAATGCCGATGTTCCTGCGAAAGGAAAATCAAAATCAAAATGAGAAGCGCGAAATGAGGGGATAGAATGGTGCACACGGCGGAGGATGGCAAGCGACAAGAATTCGCCCGCGATGTGGAGGACGATGACCATGCCAGTGGCGATGAGATCTCGATGATGCCGAAGGGTGGGTGTAGCTGGATGGGCAGGCTCGACTAGCATCATGACCGCGTAGGCGGCCAAACAGCTGCTAAATAGCACCAGGTTGACCTTGTGAAAGGAAACGTCCCGGAGCATTTGGTAAACCTGCGTTCAATCGAAGAGGAATCAGTTTGTGGTCATTCGTCCGCTGGGAGAATACAAGCACCACTGAAGTCCCAACCAGGACCAGGGAGGAGAGGGCTGAGGTCAAAAAGAGAAGCGAGTATGTCGCTGCGCTGTAATCGGGGACTTTCGTTGAATTTCGAACGAGGAACAGCGCTGCGATCTGTATTAGAAAGTGAGTAGTCGTGGGCTGGGGGCGCATGCTAGTGTGACACACCTGGAGAAAAGCACTCGTCCAATGTTTCAGGGAGGTCGTCTTCCCTACAAGCAGATAGGTGTATAATCCAGCAAATACAATCACCAACGCATCGAGGTTCTCCAAAGTAGGTTGACTCGCATAAAGACGACGAGCGATCACCTAGAAAATTTGGCATTGGAATACACTGGTGGTCACCTGAAGAGGCTAACGTACCAACTGGTGCCGGACAAGGTATAGGCACGCCAGCGGCACCATCACCACGTATAGGTGTCTCGCCGTGAAGCACGCTGGCTTGAGCTCGGTGTTGCGTTGAGCATCCACCTCCTGCGCGGCAGGGTGCTCCGAGTCTCCCAGTCCAGAATACAAGGGCAAAACCTCCTCCGAGGGAAACGTATAGCGTGTGTCGCCACCGAATTTCGGCCTGGACCGTGTGCTGGCACCACGATACAGCAGCCCTATCAATGCAATGCCACATTTGACTAGTTCAATGGCCGCCATGGTCCGCAGTGGGGGCTCATGCCGACTGGGATGCGCGGCGTCTTTGAAGCCTGTTTTCACCACGCCCTGCACAGTCTGAACAAGCGCAAGCGACGCCTATAAAACTTGAGTCAATCAACGAGCTAATTGACAGAATTTACTGACCAGGAGGAATACGGGGCATCCAAATAACTCTTGCGTCGATCCCGATATGATATTGTAGCCAGAAATGCGAGTCAGCACCCTGGTCATAGCTGGAGGGAGATAGAAAAAAAACGCGGAGGCTGTCCGAGGAAATATGAAGAGGGTTTTCAAGAGGCGATGATACGTATAAGAGGGTCTCCACGTAGTTGGGCGGGAATATATCATTTACGGTCCAGCAATCAGAAAGATCTAGATGTGGCAAAACCAGGGCAAACCTTTAAAAACAGCCGCCTTGCCGTCTTGAAATTGGCGCCCCCCTTAGAAACGATCGAGCGGTATGCTGCGGAAGTATTGCACCGCAGACACGGATTCGGGAGTGCGACGGGAGAATCAAAAATACTGAATGCTTGGAGCCGGGCGGGGTTTCAAACTCCGTTTGTGGCACACGCTGTGATGGGTTATATGAATGGGGTTAATTAGTTCGTTTTCTATGGTTGTACTCATATTCAGCACCAGTATTTCTTGCGCCATCGTAAAGATATGGTACTACTCGTCAGCTTTCATTAATGGATCGTGGAATATTCGATGGCGATGAAAGCCTCAGAAAGACAGAGTGATTGGTAGTGGTAACCATAAGATTTGTTCCCGCGTTATTTGGCAGGTGCGGCACTTTAAACAAAGACAAACCAAGTGACCTTGAGTATACCGTATACCAGCGGGAGGATGGTTGCTGGACATGATTGACCAATATCAGGTTTTGGGGTAGCCATCAGACCAAGAGGGCACCGGCATTCAAAAAAAAGATATGGGGCCGATTCTCTTTTTTCGGACCTCGGGGTTGGACAAACTAACTAACATAAAGGTTCCCACGCTCCATATATGGTAATAATGCACGTGTTTAGGTTGCCGGACTCCTGTACCTTACCACAAATGCCTGAATGCAAACCAAATGAGGCATTACTGATACACTGGATATGTTATTTCCCTCCTGAGGTAAAATTCCACTGATCAGGATGTTCAAGTATTGCAGCAGCTTGTGCCAAACAAGACCACAACACATACCATATACGGATGTGTTACGCCAAAACAAATGAACAGCTAAATTACGGGCTCTGACTGCCTGAGAGTGTATTAAACATGCTTTGGATAGTACAGGAGCCCATTCCCCCCCAGAGTTTGGGTGGTCAGAAAACTTTTTTTTCCGGCCTGGCCCTTAGTCGCCGGTTTAAATGTCGGTGCCCCCTTGCATCAGACGAAACTGATGGCTTTCACTGACAACTGCGGAGGCGGCTTTTTCTCACCTAGTCACTATTTGTATGGTCTCCTTCAGGGCTATAGATAGTGGTTGCATTGGTACAATAGAGTTGCCCACTGTTCAGGAAAATCAGCCACCAGTCCGATCTGGTGGCTACCGTACCGCAAAGTCTCTAATTGAGAGCGCTAGGATTGATTAACCGTTCTTTAAGCAAATTCTCGCTCGGCGGTCAATTTCCCCATGTAGATTTACCTCCATTGTGTTTTCCTCTCCTCTCGCCCTCAAATTCCAGTCTTCTCAAGAGAGTTCTTGCCCCATTTGCGGGCGCAGCGATCTCAATTGGCACAATTACGCACTGCGTAGGCTTCGCCGCGGACGGGACAGCGCAGCTCCGAGTCATTTCAATGGTTACGCACAATTCGCCTCTCCATTCCACCTGACACGAGGTTTTCTCAACGTAATCTTTCTGTTCTGCGTACACCCCGCTGTAATTAAGCCAAGCAAAAATGCCGTGGACTTATTCTCCTTCAGGCAACATTTTCCGATTCTGCGGACCTGTGGAATGATTGCGAACTGTCGACAACTTCACCGTTTTGGACGTTCAAGGTCCGAAGGCAAGTCCCGTGAATTGCTACTCTGCAGAAAATGTCTTATTTGTGTTCAAATCCCCACTGCGCCGTAGCAAGACAGATCTTTGTCGCACTGCGGCCACGTATGGCCTGTGCGTGTATAAAGAGACAGAGTTCTGCACCTTCCTTTCATCTACCCTGCTTTTGCTTTTAGCTTTGTACATCTGTGTTCTGTTGCCTGATTAATTCGCTGCTTTCTCCCAACCCCGGCCGGATTCAATGTTCTTTGGTTGCCTAGTTGGGGTCTTTGCTCGGGCGCTCCGCAATTCTCTGGTTAAAAGACGTTCCCCTTGAAAATGGTCTCCTGTTGCCTCGCTTAAATCTGTGCTTGGGCACGGCGCAATTCCCAGCATGAACCTGCAAATAATTCCCGAAATTCACACTTTAGCCTGACACTCCCGCCTATCCATGAATCAAATGCAGTTCTCACTCACACCGTCGCACGGATGCTTGGGTTTATGCTGACTCCGCAGAACCGAGTGCTGGGACCTTCGGAGGACGAATACTTGGTTTACGGATAATACATCATATTCATCCGAATCCATGGCAATTCGAGTGCAGAGAGCAGTTTGTAACACTCATTCTTACGCCGATGAAATGGACTTTCCAGTAGAGTTGGGGGGAAGATTTCACTGTGGTTAATGCCAAAGAAGGATCCAATGGCTCGACAGGTACGTTGATCCACCTCTTGATTTTTTCCGGTGACGTTCTGTACACGACGTATGCACGCAATAAAAATTTCAATTTTCATTTCTGAAGTTCGTCTCGCGTACCGGAGCGAAGCGAAGGTCCGTCTTGTAGAAATTCGTAGAATGGTGGGGAGGGGCATTTTGACGAAAGCGTGAGGGAAAGAGGGGATACAAGAAAGTGGGTACCGAGAAGCTCGGGAATGGGAGGCTTAATGGGAGCAACATAGGGCGATTCTATGATACATTGATAGTAGGATGAGAGAAGATGATGCGCAGGGTGGCTGGAACACCGCATTGCGGATGAATGTGCGAATGCAGAAATGAAGGACAAAGACGGGGAGACCGAAGGAGATAATCGTGCACAAGATGATTCGAGAAGGCATTTGTTTAGAAATTACACGTAGCCGAAACCGACCTCTATGTTCTTGGCACATTCCGTTGGGGTGTTCTGATGTTTCTGGAACGCCGTAAACTCAGCAGCGAGTACCCACCAAATCTCCAGTTGGTGTCAGAGAGCGCCGTTCTAAATGAAACGGCAGAGGGCCCAAGGGATAATCGCTCTGACAGAGATGAATAATCAGTGATTGAAAAGTGTCAGTAGTTTCTTATGGCGCAACTGCCAGATGCCATGACGCGAATGGGAAAATCGGTGTTAATTTACGCTCATGACTGAGGATTCGCTGCCGGATCAGTGCACATGCTTTTGAAATTAGCAATCCGCAGCGAACGCCGAGCCATTACCCAGGCTGACTAAGCCCAACTTTGATCCGCCGAGACACCCGAACGTACTCGAACACTGAGTAGTTATTTCTTACCAACATTCTTGCTCATGCTCTTACTCATCCTGGAGAAAAAATTTCTACATAAATTTCTGTAGAGTTTAAATACTTGAAGGTCTGTCGTAGTCTATTATCAGCGACTGGGTACTGGGCCACCTTAGCGGTTTTGACCTCATGCGAACAGATAAAATGGTGTGGACACAAATATATGGGCCCTTGAAGGAAGGTAAGAATCCTATGAGTGAGTGGATATTTTTTTCGCGAATTTACACGCTTGTTTCCGGGCCTGCTGAATTTTTCTTGCGGCGCTTTCCCGAAATGGCAAAAACGGGATAGCGGGCCACTGCCTTGAATCACTAGTTTGGACGCGTACTGGTCACCTGAATATATCTCAAATTAACAAAGTGATATGAGGCCACCATTATATACACCCAAAATGTGAATCCAAGGTATTTCAGTATTGTAAGTGTTTGCCTTGAAGCCAAGGCTGAAGGGTGAAATCCGAGTGTGGATTGGATGGGGCACTCTACGAAGCACAGACAGAATTTTTGCCGGAAAGAGGGGTATATATGACTACATACGATGTATTTGAATATACCAATCGCCATAGTGCGGCCTCCACACACCAATAACCCCTCCAAAAAAGCTTTTCTATGCGCGCTAATGAAATTCGTGAGTTTTGACATGCACCCCGCCGTGACCGGGAAGTCGAGCCGATGAAAACCCATCGCTTGAGGACGGGACAATAGTGTGTATTTAAAATACACTGACAAAGTTCTAGGGCCATAGTGTCCACAGGTGGGCCACTATGGCGGCTTCTCCAGTGGACTGCTGGAGATCAGATGAAGGTCTTTAGCGAGGTTCTAGGAGACGAGACGGAACAGTTTTACTGTATTTAATGGACGTATGTCATTCCCCCGCATCAGGCGAAGAGAATGAGCCCCAGACCTTTTGAATCGGTGAAGAATTGGTGAAGAAACAGGTAAGAAAGAATGTGAAGCGGCGTTCGGAAATAAGAAATGATGTACACAGGCGGACATCGCCCATCAAAACCTCGCACTGCTTTTGATCGCCGCCGTAACTTGCCTCCAAATTTGACGTACAGAGTCCTCATAGGTCGCGTACCATGCCACAGGTCCCAAATATGAACATTATACACTGTACCCCACAGTATAATCCAAATGGCCCACTAGCTAGACTGGCCCACTAGGCAGTCGTTGATAATACATTTTGATTTTGATTTTTTTTTTCGCGTCATTCCAAGCTTTCAGCGCACGCGAGACTTTTCTAATGGGTATGCGGTCCGCATGAAATGATTTTGGGAGCTTGGACATCTCCTGTTGGAATTTTCTCGCTAAGCAATAACTAACAATACAACATCCAACCCAGCTGTTTCGTTATCCCAAATGGTTATAAAAAAGCAAGATAGATCCTCACTTCGCTCCGGGCCACTCCAGGATCGTAATTCCAAATGGTGAAGGGTCTACGATTAAAATCGCTATCCCGTGCATGCGGACTCCACGGAGCAAGAGGTGGGCGGCCGAAAAAGCCGAGATATCATGCATAGCTTTGCAGTGCCACAGGAAGCCGGTCCGACCGATTTTGGATTTCTAGACAGGGTTTCATTTAGTTTCAATGTAGCTCTCATTTCTTCATGAATTGTGAAATAGAAAAGGTTGACCCCCCATAATTACATGCTATGAAGAAGACTGTCACTTCGAATTCATCGAAATTTGACTTCCGAATTTTCTTTGCTTGAAATGATCGCTTCACCATTTTCGGCGAATTCGGTCCGTATACACTCAAAACGTCATGCGCGTCATGGCTCCTTTTCGATTTTTATTTTCTTGCCTTTCTTTTGAGTGCGGACAACGGACCGTACGCCTTCGGACCGACCCACCGCTCGCGTGGACCCCCCCCTCCCCCCCCATTTTGAAATTCACGGGATTTCTGAGCATGATATCACGGACTTTCTGTCCGCCCACCTCTTGCCACGGAGTAAGATCGTGAACACGGAACGACATAGATAAGGGGGCGGGATCCAAGATGGAAAGGGCGGGAAGGAAATAATAGTGTTGCATACTTCTGGAGCATGATAAATGTCTATGATTAAAATCGCCATCCATTGCATGCGGACTACACGGAGTAAGATCGTAAACACGGAACATGACATAGATGAGAGGGCGGGATCCAAGACGGAAAGGGCGGGAAAGAAATAATAGTGTTGCATACTTCTGGACCGTGATTTCAAGTGGTGAAGTGTCTATGATTAAAATGGTGGGACAGTCTGTGCGAGTATGATTATTAACCGTCCCAAATTGTCTCGTCCACTTTTAACCTGGCGACTGAGAGGACCCGCAATCCTCTTCTCCCACCGCGTGTCCGTTTCCCATGAACTATTCGGAATTCCACCTTTTTTCTCGTTCCCTTGCGCTAAATCGTCGTCTTACTTCAGGCTCGGAGTTCCACAGTTCTTTCAAACATCTCCCAAATAACACGGTCGATTATCCTACGGCCCGCCGAGTCGTACGTAATAATTCTCGTAGCTGGGTGAAGATTCTAAGAACGGCATCGGGTTCTTACCCGTTGTATGCCGGTGCGTGCGTTGACGAGTTTCTTTGTCGCTCACGCCATTCTGACTTGTTTCCCTGTCTTTGGGATTTCAGTCAAGCTTTGTTCGTTACTCCGTGCACTGGGCATTCATTCAAGCGTGCAGATTATCGAACCGTCAATTATTCTACGCCCCCAACTCGTTTCCCACACCGCGCGCTCATTCATTGTCTTCTGATCAGATCCGGCAACTGCGAGTGTCCTGTACGGTCACTATTGCGTTCTGGTGCGTGCATGCGTAGCTATGCTTGTTGCGTGTCGGATTCATCTTTCCCCCGATCCCTGGCTTGTTTTCCGGCCGTGTTAACCATCCGCACCTAATTCATCTTTCCCCCAAATCCTACCAGGGCTCCCTGGCTTGTTTTCTCGTCGTGTTCCCTGGAGAGCCATCCGCTCCTCTCCTTTGCGGACATTTGCGAGGTTAAGCCTCCACTGTAAACAGTAAAAGCACTACATATTAGTACCTAGGCACTAATGTACCTATTTCGGCACTAATATGTAGTGCTTCGGAAATAAGTACTTTCCGGGCTACTTTAAATTAGTACCTCCAAGGTACTAATTCTCAAAGCACTAAATATCAGTGTCCAACTCTTTTTAGCTGTTAATCCTCGCTTCTGATGCCCCTGTGTGGCAATGCACGCGGCTATCACCGGATATCAGGCCTCATTTGGCCGACAGTCTTCGCTTTTACTTTGATCTCGAATCACCAGCTCCTGCACTCCGAGTCATCCATGGGCTCCAGAACTGGGGCTTCCTTTGTCATAAACGTTAGCCTGAGGTCCTCTCGGCACTGCGACAAGCTGTATATAATTGGATTCTATGGACGCGCTCTTCTTGTCTTAGATCCGAGTGCGGCCTGCTTTTTGTGTCTGCCTCATGTTGGCCTGCCTCATGGCTTGCATTTCCAATTAGATTAATTCCATTGCAGCACTCCTCACTTTGGGAAAACAGTCAAAAAGAAATTTGGTCAATGTAGACCTACTTGCCGCAAGCGGCTCGCGAAGAGCACCCCCCATCGCCGATATAAGAGAGAAAATCCTGAGCAGCTCTCAATCTAATCCCTCCTCCGATATTGAAAAGACCCTACAAAACCCTATTCTCCCCTCACATTCTCGACTCTATATCCTTAGCCTCGTTACAAGCATTGTCTTCTCATTAGAGTCACCCTAGGGATCTCGATGAACTGTCGCTCAAAGATGACCCGGAATCCCGTATTACCTTTTGCCTTCAAGAAACGACAATATGGATGTGTACATGCATTGAATATCTCTCAGAGTTCGTTAAGACGATCCAAGTAAGTGTCCAGAAAAAGGTAATAGCACAGTTCTTAATTATCTGATCCTTTTCTTCGTGATCTTTAAACATCTAGAGGGCCAGAATTTCCCCAAGCATTCCATGTCGGCTGCTAACCCAATGCCCTAAATCAAACAATCAAGCAATTTGGCGTTGTGATGGAGGAACCCCGGTCCATAACCACTCTACTTGCCCGAAATATAGCTGTGACGACATCCCTTCCAGAAGGCGAACTCTCTGCTAATCTGGACCGCCTTTTGTGGGATGTCAAAAGATCCTCTCGACCTCTGGTGACAACGCTCAGTAGCTCAAGAAGACAGAAGCCAAGATCGGCGCACAAATCACTTTGCAAAACAAACAAATCAGGCTTCAGAAATTTGGATGTGACCGTGGTTAGCCACTCTCCCTCGATTTCAATGCTATATGGCAACACAAATTCCGCAGTTAAAAGATCCACTTTTTGACCTCGTCTACAACAACTCCTTGTACAATTGTGTGGTCTGGACCGACTTTGTCAGGGTGATGAACGGACAGTTCCTTGATTCTGGCACGAAACCCTTCACTCACGGCGCCCAGCCTTGGACTCTGATGCTCCCTATTGATCCTGTCTACTATCTTCCGATTTCTCGACCCCTATTTTACCTAAATTCGACCCATTCTATCCAGGACCGTTCAACGGCTAGTCACCAATCAACCCCACGACTTCGATTCTCCTAATCCCCAAACTCGCCCGGTGTACATTCTTATGATCTAATCTTTAGAGGAATTCATGTTGGCGGCTGGATGTGTCCTATATCGAGATCCGAGGCAGTAGACATAAAGGACCAGAGTGCAGAATGCGGAGAAATGCCCTATCGGGACTTCCAGGATTGTCAGCTCAAGGCTCTGGATCAATTACTCCAAATCTGCGCAAGATAATGCCCACGGTTCAGTAAATTATTTCCCAGAAAAACATTTCGGACCCATGTCAAACCCATGTCTCCCTAAAACCGTCACATCAGTACAGATCATCTTTAGCTGCACCCAACTGATTTCACTGCCTTACGACCTTCCAGTCAGGCTACTACGGGATGTTCAGGAATCCCACAGTAGGATGGTCTACTGTATCTTTTCATTCAATTCGTCGGTCACGCGTCACAGGGGGGCCTGACGGCGACGAACTTTGGTCGTTGTCACGCGTCACCAAGGCGGTTGACGAATATATTTTTGTCACGGTTTCTGCAGAAAATGGCTCTGGAGCCAAATAGAATCCGCAAAAATAATCTTGTGGGTTCAGAGGCTGAAATTGAGCAGTTAGACCCATTTTCGTCCGATTTTCCTCATAGAAGCCAAGTTTCCACCCGAAATTTGACCAAAATCAACTGAGATCAAAAGAAATTTGCACAAGTGGCGTTCAGGCCCCAGTGGGGATTTGATATATCACGGTATTCTCGCGAGAGATGGGTCGTGATATATCCAGAGCTCTCGCGAGAGATGCAGGTGATATATCACCTCATAAATCTCGACGTTTTTGGAACACTTTTTTCCCATACCTTCATACTTGTTCCCTCTTTCTGCTCTAGTAGTTCAAGCCCTTCCCCTCATGATTATCCCGTCTTATTCACAATTTGGATAGTCAAGCTTGGTTTTCTACTACTTTCTAGTAGGGAAAGAACGGCGGAATCGAAGCAGCTCGGCTAATAAGCGAGGTATCTGACAGCTCCCATCAATCTTCTTTCTCGGCACGACTTCCTTGGTTTCTGAGGGGAACGGTGTTCCCCCCCAGACCCCCCTCCTTTGGCCTGACGGCACGTCCTACCTTTTTCATTTTTAAAGCTTATTCTCTATTTCAGAAATCATCTAGCGCGGGGGAGACCCCCGCGGTCCCCCCTTGACGCTCGCCGCTAGGCCCACTGCGTGGTGCTACCGCTCGCCGCGGGGGCCCACTGCGTGGGGCCTGGGAACTGATTTTTAGGTGTCTCCTTCACAACACGGCTTATTCTGAGTTATTTATAGCATTTCTGGGCGAGAGTTCTGGATATATCACCGCCTTCTCTCGCGAGAATTGGTGATATATCATTTCCCCAGATACTGTTGTGGCGTTATAGAGTGCAGCAGTCAGAATTAGTCCGAAAATGGTCAGGAACAGATCTCAGAGGTCCCTGTATCATTTGGAAACAACATGAGGGTCCAACGAATTTTTTGTCCTTGTCACGCTCATTCTTGGGCGTTGACGAGGTGACGAATTGGTTCAACATGTCACACATCACACCCCCTGTCGAATTGAATGAAATTATACAGTACTTTGTCCCCACGGAATGTTCTTCCTATTTTTAGGAACATCAACGTACCTTCCATGCTGACTCTTGAGGCTTTTTGAGTCTCCCCTCAATAGCTGCAGCGGGGATTCAAAACCAAAACCAAAACCACCGAACAGAAAACTGAAAAGAAGGTAAAATCATCCACCTTCCTTCAGTTGTGACTCTCAGCGGTTGCTGCGCAGTAAATTTGCTCATAATTCCAATAAGCACACCTTATTTTCTCGTTGAATCCTTCACTGCTGTATAATATTCAGTCCTCATCGTTGTACTGGATAATTATTCGTTATTAAATTATTAATGCACATGGCGATTTCAGACTTGGAGCAATAGAGGTACTTGTAATGGTTCTGCGCATGAGTCATTAGGGCCTCAAATATTTTACATATTTATTTGTGACCAGATGAGCCCCCACGAATGTTGTTGGGGCCGACGAGATCGTTGTTTGTCACTGTTATAATCGGAGGCCACTCCATCTTCTTTCGTCCTCCTCCATGGTCTGGCGCTTCTCGCTTTGTCCCGCCCATTCTGCACCCCAATTCGTATTCCAAACCGTTTATTCTACCTTTTAACACGCTCTACTCCACCCTTTGGCACCATTTGAGCCCATATTCGACCACCAACGCGTAGACGAGCATTTCACCAACAAGGACGAGCCTCTCGTGCAGTTGGCACAGTAGGGGTCCAAAAAGTGTTTCAAACCCTCGTAAGTCACCAATCCTTTCGCCTGCTGCATTTTCTCTCACCCCATTGCTGCGTATGACTCACACCCGGGACATGGCAGCAACGAGGTGCGGGAAAGAGAGCAGCGCCAACAAACTATGGTCGCTGATGTCACAATATCCATGTCCAGTGCCCTTCACATCCCTGGCTGCACGGAGAGGCTGTCCCCCAATCGAGGAAACCTCTGGATGCACCATCGCCGCGGACAAGGCGATGACCATTTAGACGGCGAGTTTTTCAATCCTTCCTTCCACTGGACCTTCCCTATCCGTGATGCAGCACACAAGCCGACCCGTGCACTTGCTCTGGGAGGCCATCGTCTCTTTCCCTGCCCCTATCTTTCCCGTTCACTACTTCACTTCCAAAAATTCTTACCTATTTCCAGGTGACGTTTCGCCGACCAGTATTCCTTCCAGCCGGCCACCCTTTCTCCTGTGTCGACAGGTGCCAGCAATGCTGAACTAACACAGACGACGACAGCCTAGAGGTCGGATGGAATGGATAAGTGCAGCCATGGTACGCCCACCCAAACATCCTATTTTATCTTGAGTTTTATTTTCAAGCTTTGCGCGCTGTCAAGTGCCCGATGCCAATCGCGATCTGAGCAGGTCGTTGAAGTGCAGGTACGCTTGGCTTCAATTGGTGTCGTTCTTCTCTATGTCTACCCTCCCTCCTTGCACCGTTGAAACAGTGCGCTAAACAGTACACTTGAAATGCAATAGCAGCTAGGGATGCTAAACACCACCAAAAACCACTAACACACACACACACAACTGCCCTCTTATTAGCGCTTCCTTTATGTTTGTGGGTCCGTGCCGTAGTATGCGGCAAGCGAAGTCTGAACTCTCAGAAACAGTAACCAAGTTCCAATTGAACAATCCGATGAATGTTCTCAAGTACACTTCTGCTCTCGAAAGTAACCGTTCACGCAACGTTCCCTAGGCCCCGATGAACAGGTACTACGGGTGTTTTGTAGATTTGTATAGTTTTGAGTCTTAAGCGCCTTCTAGCCTCAAAAAACCCAGATTGTGTTGCCTTATAACTGCTGAGGATCTACCAATGGATGACCTTGACTCTATAGCGCAAATCCCATACAGATATGTCTATGCTCAAGCGTCCCACTGCGCAGCCTTAGCCAGCCACAGATACAACTATTTGTGTGCCCCTAGGGAACTGCCTAGCTCCTAGCTGCACGATACCACCGTCACCTATCAGGTAGCAGACTCTGGCTGTTAAACCAAAGAACGTTTGCACTGTCTCACAATTACTGAGGGTCTACCAATGAATGACCTTGACTCTATAGAACAAATCCCATACAGATAAGTCTATGCCCAAGCGTCTCACTGCGCAGCCTCAAGCTAACAATGGTCCAATGATTCCTAGGGTGCCTTCTCACAGGTCACTCAAGGTTCTGAAGCTTAAATCACAACTCAAGCCTTTGAGCCAACAACTAAACTCCAATTGTTATAGAACAACTACAAACAGAGAAAGTGCTATTCTCCACGAAGCTGACCTGAGACCACTACCACTGGTGAAGCTGGCTTTGGCAACTGCCTAGGCGAACTGGGGGTGCAATGAACTGGTCTTCTGCGGGGTTCCTTCTGCCCTTTTATACTACTTTGCGAAATACATGAGATAATATGAATTGAGTAACTGAGATGAGGTGCTTTATAAGAAAGAATCAGGTGCTTGAGTGCCGAGTTGAATTGTCATGATGGAATGGCCGAAATAGTCATCCAGGTTGACCCCTAGGTCTGTTTTGAGTATATTTGTAATGCCCTAGGCCAGCCGATTGCTCCCGCTGGGGATGAATGTCTCCGGCTTGGTTGATAATCCAAGCTTCCTTAGGTCATTACGAGGTATAATGCGGAACTCTATCCGCCATCACGCTGCTAGGACGCCTACACTTCGGTGTCCGCCTTCTCTACAATCAACACTGCTGCCACAAAGAGTTACTTGTCTTTGTTTGGCACCTCGCAACCGCGTCGCGTACGTCACATGTCTCCTAGCCTCGTCTCGACTGTCAGAGCATGCTCCTCAGAGTACTCGTTCCTCTGGTTAGGTAGAACTTAACTACTACTCGACAAATCTTCAGTAACATCGCCCTAGGGCACTTCACTGGCCCTAGGTGGCTAGTCACTATCGACTAGACACCTCCTAGGAAGCAAGCTTCCCATACAATATCTGTGCCTAGGCGTCTACTTCTCCCTAGCTGACCCGTCTCTCTTCCTAGGACCTTTCCTGTGCAGCCATTGGTGCTCCTAGTAGAGTTATGATCCCTAGCTGGACTTCTTGGGCTTATATGTTTATCTCCTTGATAGTGTACTTAGTTTGCACTAAAGTACTACAGCCAGTGGTTCGGAGCTCACCCTAGCTCTCCTTTAGTATCACCAGAACAGGTGCCCTAGGGCTGTCATACAGGCCCTAGGGGCACAATCTCTGCCAATCTCTGGGCTAGGCTTTAGCCTTAGAAATCGCAAAAATCATGAGATTCAGCCTTCACATTTCGTGGGCCGTATCACCGTCTCTTGTTTTTTCTTTCGCGGCTTGTTTTCCTTGCACCCCGCTCGCTCTCATCTGTCCCTTCCCTCCTGCCGCTTGCCTTATTTTTTCTTAAAAAATTATTCCATCTGCGCGCACCTACCTCTGCCGTACGAGGCCGCTGCTTTCACTTGTTTTTCCACCTCATCTTGGGACATTTCCATTTGATTTTGTGCCCTGTCGCATCTCGCGCGGCCTCGGGACCTCATACTGATTCTTCCTTCGCTTACTGTTTTATTTTCCGATCTTTTGTCTGATTTCTTTTCCTTCTACGGCGTTTTTTTCCCCTTGATTTTCCTTCGGTGATGTTCTGTCTGTCATTGGGATGGGTTTAGCCTATGTTCCTTCTGGTTATCTCCATTTCGGTGACCCTCGCCTACTCATACACATTTGCCGTTGCATCCCTGCGCGCCTTGGCCTGGCATGTCATACACGGTTGCACCTGATTTTTTCTTTCCCATGCCCTCATTCTTGCAGTTTCCTGTTTGATTTAAACTTCATTGTCTCGGAGATACCCCGTGGCGAAGCGGGTGGAAACAGACAACAACGGCGAGTCGACAAAGGGAGACCATTTTGTTGCCCTTTCTTACTTCTGATCACTTTTCAATGCTGATAACTCGTCTTTCACAGGCGACGTACACCCAGAACGCCAATGATTCCCCGTCATTCAACTGAATTTCCTGTTTTGGCTTCACCTTCGGCTCCAAATGATGGCCCACTTTTTAAACCAAGGTATGTGACCATTTCTAATCGGTACCATTATTGACTTCTGTCACGCATCTCTGAGAATCCAGGCAAGGCCATGGAGGATTGTTACTCAAGAGGTGTGGGTAAGATTTATCGTACCCTCTGTGTGGACTTTTTAATTCTGCCACCTCGTTTTCAGCACTCGGGGCGGCATCAAATCTTGTGCGTCTCCGAACTCAACTGTCACAATTATATCTGACTTTTCATGGGATGTTTCCTCAGTTATCTCTTCGTCGAGATCCCGTTTGACACCTCCACTAGTACGTGATGTGATGTGATGTGATGTGATGTATTTCAGGTTTGTTACTACATGTGGCCAGGTAAGGCTATGGTAGCAGTGCCTGCGGTGAGTGCAGCGTAAAATAAGTTGGGTTTGATTTGTATAGTGGATTTATAGTAAGGAGAAAGAGAATGGGTAAACGTGATGAGTGTCGGGATGAATTAAGGTGGGAGGTTGTCGCGTACTATTGGCAGGTGTAAACGGTTTGGGGCGCGCGGGGGTGAGAGATGTATTAGATGATAATAGAGTAATTGAGAGAGAGAGAAAGAGAAAGAAAAAGAATGGAGCTCTAAGCTCGTGTAAAACGTCTGGTAGATTCGATGAACTTCGCGAGAGGCTTAAGTAGTTTCGGGTCGGCTAGGAGGGGCGTTAGGTGGAGGGGCCCGAAGAATCCCGCGGTTCTGGAGGCTTCGTGCAGCGGGCGGCGCAGGTGTTCCCACGCCGGGCAGTCCAGAAGATAGTGCGCTCGGGTTTCGAAGGCTGCTCCGCACGCCTCGCAGGCCGGTGATGGTGTAAATCCTGATTTGAAACGGTGTGCATTTAGGAAAGAGGGTCCTATTCGCAGCTGGGAGAGGGAGGAGGTAGCGTTGCGGGAGAGGGAGGATAGGCAGTAGAGAGGGATGGGTTGGAGGGATGGTGGGGACTTATCGATGTAGCACAGTGCGCCGCCCGATTTCGACGTCTTCCAGCGGGTATCCATTCCCCGAGGGTCTGTAAATAGATGAGGCGACGGACCGTGGTGAGTGAGATAAAGGCGGAGGGATCCGGCTCTCTGGTGGTTGCCACCCGTTTCCGTCGACACTGCTCTCAACGCTCTACTCCATTTTCTGGAATCTTTCGCTGCAGAAGATTGGGTGCATAGAGTCATCTCTGTTAGCTTCATCCTGCGGCGAATGGAAGCGAATTCTGCGTGTATTGAAATCATACAGGTATATTTTTCCCTTGACGCGCCCGTATGCGTCTTCGCATTGGGCAAGGCGGACCTGCGGCTATTGATTCATTGACGAACACCGTAGCATTCGACGGCAATTTTTCTGTACAAATATGGGGTGCGCATTTTTCATCCTCCTCTCCCACCTATTAACCCTATCCCTGCTTTTTCGGTCGCGACGCTCAATAATCGAACAAGCCTCTTCGCCATCCCCACGCGCCACTCTTTAACTTGCCTCTGTGTGGAGCGAGCCATGGAGTTCCGTTTGGATTGCCTGCGACACTTTGACTCCCTGCGGCGTATGAAGCACCCACTCTCGTCGCACTTCGTCAACGTACTGATTGCCCAAAATCCGCATCGTAAACCCAGGCCACTGCGCATCTCACGTTCTCTTCCTCCCCCCGTCGCCATCTCAAATATCGCGAATCAATGTAACCTCCCATTCCGCGTTCATGGAGCGAGAGGGGCGAGTGGGTGTAGACCTCGCCGCAAGTGATCAGGTGCGGGGGATGGGGAAAACGAACACAATGCGTATGTTCCAACAGCAGCAGAGCGGTTGTGTAGCGAACTGCGCGAGCGGAGTGCACCCTGGGTCGAAGGCGCAGGGGAGGGCGTACTCCTGCACTGTCGACCGCGTGCTGCCCAGTCGCGGCCCCCGGCGTCACGCTGATTGATAGCGATGGGCGACGGAAGTCAGTAACCGGTGCGAGGAACGGCGGACGAGCGGGACAGGCGGAGCGCGGTCGAAATGCGGCTCCGCGGAGGTACGGGGTTCGAGGGATGAGGCTGGTACGCAGACAGCTTGGGACCAACGACAGTGAGTACCGGGTGTGCGGGGAGTGTTGGACGTATGCGCGCACGCGCGCCGTACGGCGTAGGCGACACTGCCCGCGAACCGACAGGTAGAAGGTGGGGAAGTGCCTGGAGGAGCCGAGGTGGACGGCGGGCTGTGCGCGCGGGTGGTCCTGCGCGTACTGTTTCGGGTGCGCGCTGGCGTGTTTGCCGACGCAATTGGATAGCGGGCAATGTAGCGTCTGGATCGTGGTGGTCATCGGGCGCGGCGATGGCGTGGAAATGGCCAGCGAATGATGAGGCGAGGACAGGGAGTGGCGCGGGGAGACGCGGGGCGTGGTGAACGTGATCCAAGGCGGTATCGAGGCCAATGACAGTCAGCGTGGACGGGGTGGGTGGGGTCGGCGCCAACGGTGCCGACGCGCAACGGTGGGGCAGCGTGGTACGCTGCAAATGCGAGTGGCAAGGGGCGAGGATACCATCTTGCCGCTCGGGATACGAACGGGTCGCGTGGAGACTGGATAACGGTGAGTATGAAGAAGGAAAAGTGGACGATTCGGGAAGAAGAAGAATTGAGAAGGGAAGCAGAGTGGGGCGAGACGGAGTAGGCGAAAGGAAATGAAGGACAAAAAAAACATACCTCGCTCACAAGGAGATCTCCCGGCATCACTTCTAAGGCGCTTTAATCCATGGCCGGTAATGCAGACGTGGGCTGAGTACTCGTCAAATGCGCCCCGGCGAGGTCACGAAATAGAGATTGTCCCTGCAAAGAAAGCACGTCGTGAGCGTTCGTTGTTTCGATACAGTGAAAAGTGGTAAAGAAAAGACAGACATTTAGAATGATAGGACCGACAGGTCGTGTGCATGTAAAGCGTAGTTGAAGCTTTGTGTGTGCGAATTGATACACTACCAAAGATGCTAGCGTAAGGTTAGATTGGGTTTAGCGTAGCGTGCCACTCGTAATCGTTATGAGTGAAGGGGCAGCGGTGGTGGTGGGAGTCAAATTTAAAGCCTCAAAGGGCGCTGATCGCCGCGGTTTCGCGTGGTTTCCGGAGATAAGATTAGCCGAGATAACATCATGATCGGCGGGCGGTCTCTCGACGTTCTCTGGCCCTTCATCGCGCGGAAATGAAATTCAAAGACCACACACATTTCCACTGCCTACAGAAATTAAGCGCATGATCCTAGCTGCGAGGAAATACAATCTGAAGTTTACGACCTTGTCAATATCCAATGAAATTACGCTAAAATTGCCAATTTGGAAACATCCAGCAATGGAGAAATTGCAATATCAGCATGCTTGTCGCCGAAATGCAGTGAGTTGCCTCAGGTTAAACCACCAAGTACGAACAGTCGATAACACTCTCACCATTGCAACCCGCAGAACCATAGTCGCGCGTAAGCCCCATCAGATAAGTCCTTCCGGAATAGGACGAAAAACTGTGGATGCCCTTTGTGTCATCGAGATCAAACACAACTTTCTTGTAAACATCCGGGTGAATGCATCGATACAGCTAAAATATTAATAGACAGTATCTTGCCAAAGTGGAACCCAACTTTGTCGAATCCTGATTTGTGTGAATAACTGGCGCTGACAGCTGATGAGCAGGAATCGAACAGACTGCCAATAACTATAGACCAACCAATGACTTTTGACCCCAACTTCACGCTGTCCAATATAGAAGGAGGATTCCGGATCTTTGCCATTGAAGAATCATTCCATAGCATCCCTGCGAGAAGAGTCCAAATACATGGAGATGCACCAAGGTATACTTACATGTTTTTGTGCTCCATCCCGGCGAATTTGAACCAATAGCCAAAATAAGTGTCAAAAAAATATCCAACATCATGCAGAAGAGCGAGACGCTGCCCTTGACCCTTGACAGACCAGAGATACTCTGAACATTCACTTCAGCCCTTTTGGGTGGATTGCTCCTTATTTTACAAGATACTCTGAAAAATATGCCACTCCTGATCTGCTCCTCCTCGGACTTCCTGACCCGAGCGCTGATCAAAGAAAGAGTAAAATTTGAAAATGACATGCTGGAGCCAAACTGTCCGTCTTTAAAATCCGTGCTCGCAATATTGAATGAACGAGTAGCAAGAACTCAGTTCAAAAATGTTTCCGACAATCCAGCTAGAGGCCACTGGTATGTTAGGCCAAACAGTGTCAGTGTACAAGTCGGGAACTCAGCGAATATTACGTTCATTACCGGTCCCGTTTCCGACACCTCAAGAGCTCCCCTGCTCCTCCAACGGTCACCGAAAATTTGGTGCAGCTCCGCTGGGATGTACATAACCCTATCTGCCTCCCTGAACTCCAGCAACTAACGTCCCACCATAGCTAAGAATAATTGCTATATGAAATACCCCAAAATTAGGCCCGTTATGATTGCGCTGACGTGTAGCAGGTCACAGCCGCCCTTGTAGCATCCATTACACTCACAATTTTATCCCTGCCATCTTCACTCTTCCATAAACATCGAAAAGACCTCCCCCTCGACGGAACGGGGATACTACATGCAATGCGGTTGTACCGCAATCACCCAGAACTCGATACGGTGCTGGAGCAGGTTGAGCATCCCACTGACGAGAATCTTTTTGATGCCGGGATGGTTCACATTAGGTTGGTGCGAAGGGGTTTGGGTGGAAAGAAAAGTGGCGAGTCTTCCTAGATGAAATACAACGTAGCAGCTGGGAAGGCAAACAACGAATTTGGGGTAACTGGATTGACTACAACGCCGAGTCGTGATGAGCATCTGGACCTTTCGATGTTTAACCCAAGGACAAGCTTTTTGTAAGTCAGAGGCCTATCATATCAGCGCATACCCATGCGTCTGGAAAATGCCCCATGTCCCAGGTGGTCTGGGAGACACGATCCTTATAATGCGTCGAATTGAATGTGACTTCACATTCTGCTCCGATATTAAGTACTCAACGCCCGTATCCGTCTTCCAATTGGGCCGTGGCCACTGATGTACTGGCGAACCCAGGCCGCGGTAAGCGATAACATTTCTGCACAAATCCACGGTGCACATTTCCCGTCTGATATGTTGCCGCGCTAAATGCCTATCCTCCGCACCGTTCCAACATTCGACCTCGTTACTTCCTCGCCAACCAGTCCCTCACGATGCGCCGAGCCACAGTGGACCTCGAATGCGAACTCGTCGAGTAGGAAAGTTGGCGGGGGGCGAGGGTACGAGAGGCTTTGGGAGCATAGATTAGACTGTACAGATTATACGATATCACTATCACCATCAATCAGGTGTAGATATACATGTACCTACGGCGCGGTGGCTACCACGATTATGCTACCTGCTGGCGAATTTGTACAACGTCCCCGTTGTCCTCCAGTAATTTTTCTACCTCGTCGGACGCGTCATCGGGATGGATGTCGTTAAGAATGCGAATCAGCCCATGCTGCAAGGTGGAGCAGTGAGAGCGCCGCGGAAACATCCACCGGCATGTTCGGTTACCGTCCCAAACCCGCATGAGGTACAGCTCCATGCGCCCGTCACTTCGCGCGGCGCGTGCGACATGCTCGTCCCAACAGACATCCCCGTGTTTGTCCCTTGCACGCTCCTTTCCAAGTGGGCCGATGTACTGCTTTGGATGGCCGTGCGTGTAATCGACGGTGTGGAGGACGGAATCTCCGGGGTGCTTCCGCATCACTGAAAGGCATGAGCACAGCCCCTTGTGGTTCACTTCCGACGTGTCGTTGGCTACCAAGAAGCGCATGAATGTGAAGTCCCGTGTGCTGATAGGACTTTCTATAAGAGCGAAAGTCAATATCTGGCGCAAAATCAGAGGAAACTGTTGAAAACGAACTGAGACGGGTTACGCGGATGGAATGACACATGTCTCGATGACCACCAGTTACCCAATCCAGTCGCTGGCAAGCCGTGGAGCAGTAGAATACCCGCTGGCAATGAGAGCATCGCCGAAACTCTCCTTTGGCGGATCGTACCAGCCCTCAATAAGTCCTCCAAGACCTGGAAACAATCCCGGAAGAATCTACATGGCTCATAACCGGTGACTGTGGATTCGCTGATCGCACACATCACGGACGTGAAGGGTGCCAAAATACCCGCCGATACGAGGGCAGGGAATAGATAGGTTGCGCACGAGCCGCATGCGGGTTTTGTGCATTTTGCAAAGCCGCACGGCAAATTTGAAATCTGTGAGGTGTCAATCAACTATTGTAATATAAGCGTACCTGAGGTGAAGGAGAGGCGCCGTGGGAAGAGGGAATATCCTGGGCACCACCGCTGCTGCGTGGCATACATGAAAGTATGGGAAAAGTGAGTGATGTTTTTTGATGCCTGAAAAATCCGGCCTCTCACGGGTGCACATCCAAAACACAACACTCCCGGGAGTGGAATATGAAATTCAGGAGGCATTAAATGGTAATTTGATAGACAAGAACCAAGGCCAGCGAAGAAATGGCCGCGGCTTTGCACAATGCCCAAAAAGCCGCATGAAGCCGCATGCGGCTGTGCGGCTTTTGGGCAACCTATCTAATATGTCCATAACGGCCTCTCCGCAATTACCGGCGTCCAAGAGAAATCCGGTCATCCCATCGTAGTAAACATAGATCTCATCCGCAGTCTGAGGTACAGAGCTGAGCCATCGGTAATATTCAACAACCAGGCAGGCCAGTCCACCCGGTCCCTCCGCGGCCTCGATGACCTCTACAAGATTCTCGGGTACGTCTACGGCTAAAAAGAACTTGAGCAGGGCGGCCATGATGGGGAATATCGGGTTATGATCGCCCGCCTTGAAAATAGCGGCCCAAGCTTGTATGACAAGTGTGCGCACACCGGGAGCTCGACCAATTAACGCAGAAGTTTCAGGTTGGTTGTACCAAAGCTCAATGGATATATCGTGGCCCGCGAAGAAATCCGACAGGAGATAGTCCCGGTAGGTGTGCAGAAAGAGAAGCCATGCCCAGATTCTTGGCCACAAGTCCATGCCTAATGCGAGGTGGGATTCGCCGAGGAAGCGGAGAGCATGGAGGGATTTCAGGGCCATGACCACCGGCAAGGTTGATAGATTGTCTCCCATCGGAATCGCCCCAGGGTCGAGGTTAGCGTAAAAGACGGGGAGACAGTAGTTGTATCCTTCAGTCTTCCGTAAATTGGTGACACGCAAGTTTTCATGCAGCAGTTCAAACAGTCGCTCGAAATCCGGGCGTGAACCCTGTGCGGCAGGAACAGCAAGTCGCTCATCAAGTGTTAGTTTATTACTGTACGTCGCGAGATTAGGCTTACCCGGTAAGACAGAGGAAGCAAGGAAAGTGTTTCTAAACGCAACAGTTGGTGCATTGCAATGCCACTGTTTCAACCGGGAGAGTCTACGGGCTGCAGCTCTAGGGTTGCCGCGGTCAGGTTCCGAACCGCTGGCGAACCTGAACCGAACCTGAACCGGACCAAAAGTCCGGTTCAGTGGATGTGAAGTTCGCCGCGCCGTCCCGTCAGAGGTTTGGAAATAAAAAAAACGGCCGTTGCCGTCACGGCAACGGGTGGAAGCCCTACCATCGGCTCTGTGTCGGCCTCTGGCTGTGCTGATTCTAGAAATGGAACGGTGCCGAGAGCCTGAATGATCTCGCAACGCCTCGATATCGCTGTTCTGAGAAGCTGGTAACGGGCTTCCCAACCTGTCCCTCTACCTGTCACAAACTTGGTTAGGGAATCTCCATCCTCGTGCAAGACAGCGTGTGCCACTACGCACTCGCTGCTGCTCCCTGCCACGTTGTGGGTATGTACGCTACACCACCGCTCAGTAACTCACTTATTTCCAGCTTCCCAATTCCCTCGACGCACATGGCTCCCCGCACCCACATCCTACACTGTCTGCCATAGGAAGACCAAGATGAACGAGGTATGTTTACTCCACGGGTCTCGTTGTGATGTTGTTGGTCACTAACCTATAACACACAGCACGGGATAGACCAAAGCCGGCACCTACATACATTCGAGCTCCCGGCACATTCAGCTTACGGGCGGCACATCCAGAACCACAGCTGGCACATTCCCTGAATGTGCCGCCCTTGAGCACATGGCCGGCACATTTTGTTGGCCGCCGTGTCTGTTAATGCGGCACATTTGTGCCATCAATTGAGAATTGATCCTCCTTGGAGGATGCGAGAATACCATTGATACAGCCAACTGGGCATTTGACCTTCACGTTACGAGTCTTGAATGTGTGCAAGGCAGAAATGGCAGAAACACAATAAATAAATCAAAAAATGTGATTATTTTATATCCGACCGTCTATCTATAAATTTGACCAAACTTGTAAGAATCTGGGTGCGTTTCTCAGTCTTCCTCCAGTTTTCCTTCCCCTTAATTAGAGAAACCACAAGATGCATAATAAAAAATGTATTGAAGTTACTATGTAGCAACAGTCGTACCTCCTGCTAGGTAACGCCACCCTTGCCATCGATGCCACAGATATCAGAAGATAATAATCCTGGATTCTCGCAAATATATGAATACCGGGCGTACCTAGCGGATATTCAGCTATGGAAGAAGATTTAAGGAAAGAAAAAAACATCAGCGGTAATTCAAGTTTTACAGTAGGACGGTATACCTCCAACTCGGGGACACCAGTTCCAGGCAGCGGCGGCATTGTTAGCATGAAAATATTGGACTTGTGAGGACTCCCGGTTAAAGCACATATGTACATCGGCAGACAGGTCTCCACGAAGCGTACTCACGCAGCGAGCAAATCCACAAGGTCCTGTGCATGTTAGGTATTCCTCAGGTCCATGTAGATTTGTGCGACGACTTACTCAAGACTTCAGCGCACAGATTATTAGACATCACGGGCGGCTCGAAGAATTGGAGCGTGGCGCGCGGTGTTTCGATATCCAACCTAGATGTGTAAGTATATTATTTCATAAGCCATGTGTGCCGACTGCACGCAAATAAGCCGGAAAATGAGAGACTCCTGTGGCCGAAACGTACATGCTGGTGTGGTGTCTGGATAGTGAGGAAACGGCCTAAAAGAAATGGCAGCGAGATTTTGGGACGCACTTGCGTGACCTGCACTTCCAAAGATCGACGCGGTTGTCACCAAGCGAAGGTGGGGAGCGAAACTATGCACGCAGAGGATAAATCTAAAATGAAGTAAACAAGGACACTGCGCTTCCACAGGAGTGAGGCGGGTCATGGTGTGACGTACATGAGGGTAAAGTCAATCAATTGGCGTCCTGGGACCATGTCAATGAAGAGTTGGTGGGCGCCCGTATGCTTTGAGTTGTCAGTGCCACCGGTGGCCATTTTGGCGCGTTGGCGGGCTCGTTGGAGCGAGGGGTGGTGGTGGGAGGAGGAAAAGAGGCGGGATCTGGCGAAAAGGACACGTGTCTATTCCCAGAATGGTCGGTGCCAAGCCCGGCACATTCCCGAAATGGAATGTGCCGCCCTTCTGTTCACGTGCGGCACATTCGCTCAATGTGCCGCCTCTGGGCTGAATGTGCCGGGCATTCGAATGTATGTAAGTGCCGGCTTTCGTATATACCCCACACAGCACGATATGTCTTCGCCCACTCGCTCCACTGCTCGTTAGATGATCAGGTACGTCCCCGCGCCTGTTTCCCCCGCTCCAATCTCAGCAAGTCTTTGTGCCACGCAGCGCCAGCGGTCTCCACCCTACCGCCGCTATCCGGTTTCATCATCCGCCACCTGTCGGCGCACGCGACGTCTACCGTGACTGCCGAGATAAATAACAGTGTGTCGCCTTTTCTGTTATCGCGTGTCGTATTGACTGAGAATAAAGGAGACATTCAGTATGATGATCTACAACGTCTGGTACTTCAGCCCTTGCCCCTCCTTCGCCCCTTTGCTGATGTCGATTTATTTTTACTTTATTTTAGTCCAGTCTTGTTGCTGATCGTGACACCTTCTCCCCGTCATACTGTTTGCCCTTGGTTTAACTGTGAGTTTCCCATCGCTTCATGAGGAGTGTTTGCTGATGGTATAGGATCTAAGATGTTTGAACTGTATTCTATGTGCGCCCCATTAACATTGCTTCATGGGTCAGACTGGTGAGTAGGCTCTATCTTTGGTGCAACAACTTCTGAAATCTCTATAGACAGCGCAACTTCGTTTCTCCGCGTCATTTGGGTTGTGCGAGCGGCAAGGAGTTGGCTAGTCTGAGATGTAGTGTTACTATGTTGCTCCGTAGCTTTGAATATATATATATACTAGTGGCTGACATAAGTGATGGCCGCTGGTGTTTGGGCTCATTTCTCAACCTAATCCATTCAAATAAAATGCTACAATGAATGTTGAGTGATTCTAAGCTCCTACGTACAAAGATAACCATATGTTTCCCGGTTCAATGTCCTGAAATAAAATAATTTGGGGTATTCTCAGAAATTGACTTTGTAGAAATGTCTGCTATCGAAAAATGGTCATGGTAGCATGAAAGGACTTGAAAAATAAAGGACACTCAGACTTTAGGTCAATCAAAATGATCAGGATTTGACCCCGCATGGAGGGTTTCAAGTTGGTGATTTGGGGCCAAAATGCCCTAAAAATGGCCAAATGGCCTGTTTGCGGGACATTTTGTGAGCTCAAATGTGTAGCAATTCCACTCAAACAAAATTCGATTATTCTTTATTTTTCAAGTCCTTTCATGCTACCATGACCATTTTTTGATAGCAGACATTTCTACAAAGTTGATTTCTGAGAATACCCCAAATTATTTTATTTCAGGACGTTGAACCGGTAAACATATGGTTATTTTTGTACGTAGGAGCTTAGAATCACTCAACATTCATGGTAGCATTTTATTTGAATGGATTCGGTCGAGAAATGAGCCCAAACCACCAGCGGCCATCACTTATGTCAGCCACGAGTATATACACTCTCGTGTCTTCTAAGTCTAGGAAGGTGAAGGGAGGTGGGGAAAATGCATCTAGATTCTCACAAATTTAGGAATGTACGATCGGTTTTGTACAATTGTGAGAATTTATGATTTGTGCTCGCTAAGCTTCGCTAAGCAAAATTTGGTTACAATTTGGCCAAACCTACTAAATCCAGCCGAATTGTCACAGATTCAGGAAAGTGGGCTTTCCTGATGAACGCCGCACGCTGAGCCATTAGGAGATCCAGACGCCGCGCGCACCCCGTGGCTCTGCGGTGGGAGGCGCTGGCACTGGCGCCGCTCTCTTGGCATGGGACACTTAATACATCGGAAGCCCATCGCGTGACGGTAGAAGGAGCAGCGGGCGGGAGAAGGAGTAGCGTCGCGCCATGGCTGGCCGCGAACGCTTCCCGTTCTTCGTTCGCATCGCCTTCAAGCTGCTCTGGGTTGCTCCACTTCGGTTGTTCCCTCCACCTTCGCCGCCGCCTCTCCCTGCCCACCTCGCCCCCGCTGCTGCTCATCCTGCCGGCCACGACACATTTCCCTTGCTCACCCACATCTCGAATAAAAGACTCGGGAATCCTGGCCGAGCGCCCCAAGCGATGCGGGCTTTGATGCGGCGACTTGACCTGGGCGGCGTACCACCCTCTCCCCGGGCTCGTCGAGCTGTCATTCCTCGCCCGCGCCCGTACCCTCGCCTTTGCCACGATGCGTCATCGCCCAGGCTTCTGCGTCCCTCGTGCATTCCTTCCGCCCAACCAGCCTCGTTTTCCTCGACCCGGTGGACCGACGCTTGGACGGGAAGTACGACGAGTGTTGTGTGAATCGGTGGAGGGTGTGAGGGCATATTGTGTGAGGTGGGCGTCTGGTCGCGGAGTGGTGGTGGTGCGAATTTGACGGTGCCGACTCGCTACCAACGAGCTGGGGCTATGCGTTGCGGGCCTTCTTTATTTTTCTTCGTCGTCTGTATGTCCTCCGTTCCGAATACACTTCAAGTTATTGTTCTTCTTTTGAAAGTTTGGTGCTGAGTCACACAAAGAAGCCATTGCCCCCAAATCTCCTTCGGCGTGTGTTGAAATCTTCGCTCTGGTTTTGCGTGGTCTTCTCTCCGAGTCGGCCTAGAGCCACATCGCCACGGACAGCCACATCGCCACGGACGCAGTGACGCACAGACATCAAGTTATTGCAAAAACGCGGGGCCGCATTCGCCCAGCTCTTACGGGGTCAAAAACATTCCAGCGTAAGTACAATGACGGCAGCCGGCCTGACCGTGTACCTCCGGATCGTATACCTGAATAGAGGCGTCGCTCAGGTATTTGAAGCTGTACAACGTGCGTGGAGCCTACTTTTTCTTGACCGTGCCTGTTTGTTTCCTCTGTTGTCCCATGTCCCCATTCGCTCAACATAACTGGTATCGCTCTGCATTCCTGCTCCGGAAATCTTCATGTCCCGAAAGTGCAACAAACTCCACGGCAAAATCCCAATTCCCTCTCTACATTGCCTCAGTGTCGCGTCCTCAATGTAACTTCCGGCTCTTCTCAGTTTCTACTGGCGACGCCCACGAATTTCACAGCAAATGAATTCAGAATTCATTCGGTGAATACATTTTTTTTTAAAATCTCTCTTTCAATGCCGTTATTCAACATCGTACCAGACGGAGCAATTGGCCGGGTTTGTGTGCATGTCTCTGCCCGTCTTCCTAATACCAGTGGAGCTAAATTGAGCGTTTGAATCTACCCGGAACATATTGTGAATGCAGAAAGTGCGGACGGTACAAGTTCATGCAACCGATGATTCTTGCACATGTGTTCGCCGCGCTCGCTGTTGCCATTTCTATGCATGCGCCTAGCTGGATAACGATGTGTTATTAACTCTTCCAGAGAACGTATGGACCTGCCTGCATCCTTCGTCGGAGGTGGTACATATTTCTTTTTTCACGTTCTAACTGACTGCAGTACGAGGCGGAGTTAGATGGCACCGATGGCGAGGTCGGGCATTCGTAGCATGAGTTTATTCTAAATTATTTTCCATACGCGCCGGCATCTCTTCCATAACAGTGTTCATTTGCGCTTGATTTTGCAAATATTTGAGTGAGTGTGTAATTCACTCGTGATCTCATTCGAATCCCGGCCACCTTTCAGGGTTAAAGAATGCATAACGAACGCCTCCATGTAATATAAGAGCATAAATTCACCGAAATCGAGCCTGTTCATTTGGGCTTGATTTCAAATATTTGAGTGTGTGTAATTCACTCGTGATCTCATTCGAATCCCGGCCACCTTTCAGGGTTAAAAAATACACAACGAACGCCTCCGTGTAATATAAGAGCATAAATCCACCTGAATCGACCCTCTCATCCCTCGCTCTTGCGAACAGGACGCCCGTAGCTGCCATCTATGGAGAGTTCACATTTTGAAACGGTTCTATTCCTTCCTTCTCCAGACATCGTTCGCGAAATCGTTCGCCCAGAACTGACGTGCATATTTTCACGAGATCTAGATCCCGAAACTCAATTACTCCTTCCTCTGAAGTCAGCTCGACCCTTTGGGCCTTGTAAACCGATCGCGAGTCCACACCAAACTCACTGCGTTGAGACCCTCCGGAGTCAGAGTCTGACTACGTTCACGAAGCTTGGTTATACGTTTATGGCACGTAGTCAGGCTATGCCTGCGCGCGACTCCAGATAGTGGCCTTCGAGTTATTGTTATATGTCCATGGTTTACTCAAGTGCCCCGTTGATCAAGAGCCAAAATTATTCAATTGAACTATTGTACGCGCAGATCCGACGTTGAATCGCACACGAAGCTACGGAAGAGGAAGAAATTATGGATGTCCTACGTGTAAGCTCCATGAGCGTCTTAAAGAAGACCGATGAGGCCACCGGTAATGCAATTGAGAGCGCCACCGAGGAGGCTGCTGAGGAGGGCCGTGGCGGTGGCCAGCAGGGCCGTGACGGGGGCGATGAGCACGGTTAGGGCGAGGCCGACGACTCTGCCGCAAATCACGGTCACGAGTGTCAAGAGCGCAGTCCTGCGGGCACGGAGGAAGTTAGAAAGGAGGCAGCAGGAAGGATAGGACACCGAGGAAAGGAAAGGGGGATGAGGGATGCCAAGTCAGGACGTACGCGGCCGTGATGACAAGGGGAAGAACGGCGGCCAGAAGGGTGGGGACAGTTTGCGCAACCTTGAGGACGGCGGTGAGCGTGTCGGTAACAGCCTGTCGGCGCGAGTCAGAACACAGGCGTGGGGACAAACGCTGAGGAGATTTACGCTGATGACTTGACCGAGGAGGGCTGTGAGAGCGGGAAGGGGGATATCCTGGATGGGAGCACCATCCATGGCGTTAACCTGGTCAATCGCGGTGTTGAGTTGCACTGTGAGTTGGGCGATGTGGGACACAATGTCGGGCTGGGCGGTGTTGGCATTGGTCGAGGCTGCATTGTCGGATACAAGTTATATAGAGTAAAAGGTAGGCAATAATAATAAGCGTACCAAGGAAGTTGGTGTGCGCATTGAGATTCGACTTGAGGTCGGTGAGAATGGCGGGGATGTCACCGGACGAAAGAGTGGGTGCAGCAGCACCGAATGCAGCGAATGCGAGTGCAGAGAGGGCAGCGAGCTTGGAGAAGAACATTTCTCAACGAGGAGGGGTTGAAGGAGTGTTGTTGAAAGAGGGAGGATGTTTACTGAACTTGGGACAGAAGTTGAGTGAAGGAGCAGCTGGAATTGCGTGGTACTTGAGGGATTTGGTCCTGGTGTAATGGAAGTCTTGCCGGAAACCGTGGCCGTAACGATCATTGAACGCATCTTCCTCACCAGTCCTTCACCCCGCGCTGAGAAATGATCCACCCTAAGCGCATCGGCCGGTACAACAGCTTGGCATGCAGCACATTCCGTCACACCGGAAGCGAACACAACCAGACGCCGATCAATATCTACATTAATATTCCATTCTTCACATCATGCACGACGGCACTCACCGCGTCGATCCGCACCGCCAAACGCTATTCGACACCTTCCGAACAACGAGCATACTTTGAGACAGAACAGCGTTCCGCACTTCGAAGTTCAGCGTTCAGGAGTGAGGGGAGGCGTTCCTGAAAACGGGCTGGGTGGAAATTGCTCCGGACCGCTAATTCCCTCCACGCCAGACGCGTGAAACGCGCTTCAAAGGCACTGCAGCCGACGGCATGTTTGGGACCTGCATAAGGATACTTCCGGTAACCCTTTAAGTTGATATCTGCTCAGAGACGCATCCAATTTAATGCCCTACATGCGGCGGGGACGGACTGGCGTTATCTCCCAACAGGAGGTGAGCAAGAATTCCAGCATTCAGACCGGAAATGCAATGCACCCCATGACGGAAATGGTCATTCTGAAAAAACTGAAGAGTCGATTCCACATTACAAACTAATATCTAAAACGCTCAAACGCCCATAGCGCCGTTAACCCCCCCTGCCCTCCAGGCGAGCTGCTCCTGATAAAGTGGGAATACATCGCCCAGCAGGTGACCGAGAATTCCGGAACCTAGACAGAGCAAATGCCAAGCACGCTCACCAGTACCCATCACAAGACACGCATAATTGAAGGGCAATTTTCAAACGAACATCTACGAGTTGATGGCGAGTTGGCCAGGCAAGCCGCTTCTGATAGAGTGGGAATACATCGCCCAGCAGGCACCAAGAAGTCTGGAACTTAGACAGAGGAAATGCCAAGCACACTCCCCAGTGCACATCGGACGAGACGCAAGATTGAAGAGCTGTTTTCCAGCGAACCTCGAAGCCACGGGGATATTGATAGTGAAACTGGTCCTCGCCCAGGCGGGCCGCTGCTGATGGAGCCTCCCCGGACCTCCAGCAACAACACTGTCCTGATAGCATAACAGGATAAATAAACGAGGGTATTGGAACTAATGTTGCCGCGACTCAGAAAGTCGAGTCACAACTCGACTAGAGTTGGTTGAGTCGGGGATTAGACGGAATATGCTCCAGAAATCCCAAATAAATTACAGAATACAGAGGGCATATGCACTATACATAATTGAGAGTTCCCAGTGTAAAAAGGGTAGAAGACCGGCATAAAAACAACCTTTTTTGGTCAAATGCGGGTAGTTCCCACGGGCGCGACACTAATTTCTTCATTCAACATTGTCGTGCATTTACAACCAATCCAGAAGATAGGCACCACTTACAATTGACTCTTAAAACTCGTAGATATGCATAAATCAAGAAACCTGCTAGTTTCTACCGGTAATAACAGAAACAGTAGCCAGTACTGCCCGGGAGCCTAGAAATCTATGGGCTTGCGGAGTCTTATGTATGTATGCGGTGCCGTAGTGTGCGATGGTGTGCAAGAGTGAAGAGAAAATGACGCATAGTCCGGAAAAAAAACGAGTGCTGCGACATGAATATTCAAATTGATACCAGGCGCTGCTTCTTTCTGAGGGTAACCTGCAGGCTACACAAGAGACAACTATGAAGCCCCCCAGGATGCATCTGAACTCTGATTCCAACATTTTCTCCTGGTGCAGGCGGCCAGACTGGATAGCTAGAGCCCTAAGACACCAAGAATCCCGTGATATCGGTATGCAAAGGGATCTGAAAGAGAGGCAATGCAGTGGTGGAGGACAGAGTGCGTGTGCTGCTGACTAATCCGGAACCTCTACAGCGGTTCTCAGGCCCTGATCGGGAGTTGGGCCGGGGTATTTCGTGCTGTCTACATGGGCAACTCTTCTCTTTCCTGGATCCCTTTGGACCTCAGCTCTCCACATTCGAAAAGGCGTTGTTGGCCCCCGTTCAAAGCAATGTCCACCACCGCTGCCGCCAAATCACCCAGCCTGATCAGACTCAAAGCCGCGACGACGAGGTTCGGAGTCCAATTGTCGTCCGTGATGACTCCTCCCGGACGAACCACGAAGGATTCAAAGCTTGGAAACTCGTCTTGCATCCCAATGATTGCTCGGGAGGTCCGTCCCTACAAAGTTGAAGCAGGTTGAATCTCAGCAAGAGCAGCCACAAGACGCCAAAATATTCGCCCGGGATGAAGGAAGCACGCACCTTGGTTTTTCGTGCTTGTGGAAAGAACCAAAGCGACACATTTGGGTCTGGGTTCGAATGCAGGACAAACTGACCGCTCATCAAGACAAATCGGAATGGAGTAGGTGTCGACAAGGGAGCCAGTTTCTCAGCAAAGAGCTGAGCGGCTGCCACGGGCCAGGCATACTCCCGTTCTTCCATCTGAGAATCTCCTTCGCTGTTCTGGCCTAGAGACCTGGCATTCAAGATGGGAGGTGAGCGAGTCCCGGCTCTTCAGATCCAATCACAAGCTCACCAAATGCAGGCCTTGGCGCCTTCCAGCTCGGCCAGTACATCCTCTGACAAAGTGGAAAAGTCGGACACGATCAAGTTCTTTAGTTTGGGGTTGCTGGCTTCGGGAGAATCGATCGGTCGACGAGTGAGTGCCACGATGACATGGACGGCCGGATGAGAGAGGCAGCGGGCGAGGCAGGCAGAGCCGATTCGTCCTGTCGCACCGGTGATGATGATTTTGGACATCTTTAGAAGCTGTTGGGAATGTCTGAGAGTGTGGTATGGAAGAGGAAGGAAAGGAGAGACATGATTGCGCGACGAAGCGCCGGCGCCGTGCTGGGATGCCGACGCGACGCGCCAGCGCTATGCCGGTTATGATGTCATCGGTTACACGCAGTGACGTCTATCTGATCCCGGCCAGATCACGCCATCAACGGCCCGCCATCATGCGTCAAATAAAACCAGTGGAAAGAGTTTGAGCGTTTCAAAGCATGACTCGCACACCAAAGCTGTTTCCCAAATTTTCAGTTCCAGTATCAGCTCATCCCTGAAATTCACAAGGGGGTTCGGGCCGGTCAAGCCGGGACCTAGGGCAGGGACGGTGGGTCGGCCATCAGGCCGGAAAAAAAATATGGACCTATCGGTAAGTTGGTTGGGATGGCTCTGGATAGCTTCCAGATGCTGTCAGAAGGTCTCAGAAGCCTAGTTCATCCCACCACAAGCCATAAATTGATGAAACTCAGTGCAAATAGTACACATTTTAGGTTTGGTTGGCATTTATCATTTGAGAAACCAGATTTTCGAGCCACAAACTACGATAGGATGATTCAAAAATCGTTAATAATTTCCTCCGCAGCTTTTCGAAGGTTCAAGGTAGCTAGCTATTGGCATAGTGGGCTAAGTGTATTGTGCGCTATTCGGGTGGCACTGCAAACCAGAGGGACTCCCCGAAGCTGTCAGGATATCGTCTGCATGTTCGACATTGGGGATAGGAACTCCATTCAATTCAATGGCTTTAAGTTCAGGACGCCATGCCAGAATAAAATCTGACATGAATAGGTTCCAGAGATGCGGTGAGCCCGGATTCCCGTCAAAATTCCTAGTGACCTGAATGCAGGCGCAAACCGGCCGTCTAGGCGAACGAGTTAGCAGATGCGATCATACAATATCTTCAACCATTCAATCATTGGACCCAAAATTCCCATTGCTGCCAATTTCACCCAAAGTGTGGATCAATCTGTGCCCGGAAAGGCATTCTTGAGATCCAAATACGCGACGTAGAGAGGCTTGTTCAAGTGTCGATGAGGCAGATCGGAACGAAGACATTGTCATTTGTTCTCAAGTGCGCCTGAAATTCGTTCCGAGTTACTGGGATTGCACCAAGATCCTGTGCAGCCTCGCGGATTCTTCGATCAATGGTCAAGGGGAGCATTTTGAGCATGCAACATTCAACTGCAATGAGACGATATCTTGATGGGTCTGCAGCATCTTTATCCTTCTTCAAGATGAGCAGCGAGATTAACCAGAACTGAGCCATATTCCGGTTCTTCACACAATACAGGAAGAATTCCAGGAGCTTCTCGTTGGGAATGGCCAGGCAATCCTCGTAGGAGAAATCGTCCACGCCGGCAGAGGTATCAAGCCCGTACTCTTTTATATGTTGTTTCATCCATTCAATGTCCTCTAGTGTTATGTCGCGCGTGCATGACTGGCGCGGCGAGGTGTCAATCGGACCTCTGGTAAGTTCTCGCGCCATGCGTGCGTTGACTGCCAGGATGTATAACGACCAGGTGACGCGGTCTCGCCGAGCGACGTCCCATTCAAGATCAACAATCCGTAATTATCACATTCATCCAGGAAGGCACCCCCGCGTGTGTTAGTCTTCGCGTCGGGGTCCGACGAAGACCGGGGGAAGTTTAAAAACTGGCATTCCACCTGCGAAGAGCCAGCCCGAGTATTCAGGTCGGTCAGGAGGATGACTCCGTTGTCTTGGCTCCCAGTGCAGACGACTACCGTCTCCCATAGTTTCTGAATTGGTTCAACATCGGTCCAACCCTGGAAGCGAGACGTGGCGGGGGGAATATATGCTCCAATGAGCCACACGGAACCCATATCCAATACCAAAATATCCGGAGAACTCAGATTAGATTTGACAAAATGTATATGGTCTCGTATCACGAGCGTGATGCCCCCTCCACGCCGTTGCCCACTGAAGAGTGGTTTTCGCGGCAATGACACGAGTGTATAGCCTCCAGCTGTTTCATCCTCGCCTGCCAGCATGTCCATCTTTGCAAAGAACATGATATCATATTTGTCGAAAATATTATGAAACTCAGAGCTCGTCAATTTCAGCGTGAAGTCGGGGTGTATATCCCAATACATGACATTGACAACATCACTATGAACACGAGTACGAGTCGCTGGGGCGGCTCGGTCACTCCCACTGCCATTCGTAGCATTGGAACGAGGCGGTGGATGACTCCTATCGCCATGACCTCTAACGCATCCCGATCGAGTGCCCGAGTTTGGAAATGAACATCCACTGGCAGAACGAGATTGGCCTGTTGTGCGATCAGTGTGTTCAGTAGTAACAGGCCGTACATAGTCCACGAGAGTTACATCGATAAGTCCAGAACCCGTTGAAATGGGATTAGTAGTGATACAATGTGTCTGTGAGACTAAAATTCGTCGCCTCGCCGCGAAAACGAGTACACCTCCGGGTTAGCGTTGCGTATTTCGAGTCTATGTAAGCACCGAGGTAATTACGGGGACCAGAAGGAGACTCTATATTACCACTCTTGATGGTGAACAAGGTCCCGGTAAGTAGCAGCGAGAGGTACAATAGAGGTACAGTCAGTCCACGGTCCTTGCACGAGCTTTTGGATGTTGGCTTTTCTCCGTCAAGGTTTAGGGTCCACGACCTGGCAAAAGTATCTAGAGGACGTAAATGGAGGCATAGATTTCCAAACGACGAAAAGAATTGAAAGAATGCACCATCTTTTGCGTTTTTGAGCCACATCAGCACAGGCAGGATTTTCGGACATAATCGGTCCTTACATTTTCGTGCATCGGTGATACGACTTTAAGACATGAAACTTTGATGGTTTGGAATAATTTAGTGAACAGTTGGAGTTTATATCGACTCATTCTTATCGCCAAGTCCCAACCTTCCTCCTCTGACTTGAAATCCGACTCAAGATCTGAACCTTCTACAGAAAATGCCCTGGATTCATCGGAAGAAAATGCTCTCCCCATCTTGACCTCGCACCCCCTCATCATCTAAATCCTTGCCACCACTCATTTCATCGCCGTCTTCGTTGAACCGGTCCGGTGTTGGTCCACGCTTCGGCGTCATTGTTTGCGCGAGTCTCAACATCGCGTGAACGCGAGAGTTCTTGTTCCTCATTTGACACTGTGCAATCAGCGGTTCAGCTCAGACTTTTTGTGCCATACTGTACTATTAAAATCAATTCGTCAGTCACGCGTCACAGGGTGCTTGACGTGACGAATTTTGGAACCTTATCACGCATCACGGAGGCTATTGACGAATCTGCTTTTCGTCACGGTCAGTTCAAAATTTCGGTTCAGGCTGCTCTGAGCAAGTTTCCTTAGCTGCGGACACTCTCCCTACAATTTTCTCGCCATTCTCAAGGCTTCTTGTTTCAAACCTCTAAAACATCGTGCTTTTCAACCGAAGTTCAACAGTGAAAAATGGATTTTCTCCGGTTCAACAACAGATTTGCTCAAATAAATTTCTCAGATGATTCCTAAGTCATCCTAATAGTTATTCTACATGCCTTGCAACCCCTGGAATATTTCCAGGGCTTGACGAAATTTTGGAGGTTGTCACGCAGCTGGAGACCCTTTGACGAATTGACGAAATGATATTTCGGGTCACGCGTCACACCCCTTGACGAATTGAATTTAATAGTACATCATTCGAATGAACATTTGAATGAATTTAGATGTTCAAAATTCCCCCGATTCCTGCGGCACAGTAGCGCGCAACAGAATTCCCCGCCAGTCTGCATAACTTACTTTTGCCAATCTCGAGGGAAGGTCGCACCGCGGGAAAATTTAGGGGATTAGATTAGAGTCTATTGAAGAGGTTTACAAAAAAATTTCTGCAAAAATATTGACTCCCGGCTCAGAAAAAAACTGACATGCAAGGACTATGGAAAATGCAAGGACCGACTGTATAGTTATACCTCGAAGCTCCGCGTAGAAGCACGGAGACGTCAAGGCACGCTCGCTGGCAGTGTAGCCGTGCGATTTCCTCGAAGGGAACTGATGGGATCAAATATGTATATGCCCACTAACTTTAGGTAGTGGGTCCTACAGCGCCCTATCAATAATTTTTGAGTGTAATTGTAATGACTGAAATCAGCTCAGATTGATTGATGCCTTGATTTTGTCCGCCAAATTGAAAGTGATGGTTGACTGCATCGCTGATTCCTCCGTCGAGTCCCCTTTGGATGACGAGAACAGATTGCCGACTGAACATCACCACAATTGCCACGTCGACCTTTCTTCAACCGTCCACCAACATCCCTACCTTCATTTTTACCTTCATTTTGTGTTTTATTTTGGTCAAGCCTGCTTGTGTTCCCTCAAGACATCAACACCAATGGTCAAAGCATAAAGTCTGCACCAGTCTTGGGATCTCACTGTCCGCGTTTGCAACCCGGACAAGACTCAAGATCTTCAAATCCTCAAGCAGAACAACCCCTCCCCAATGGCACTCAAGATCCCCAGTTGTTTTCCTCGTTGGTTTGCTTCCCTGCACGATACAAATCGCTACCTCAAGTCACATTGGGCTTCCGTGGGCGAAACTTCAGCGACGTCAGATCCTTGTCTCCCCATTCACATCCCGGGGATTTATAACCCTATACCCAATGCCATCTTTCTGCCCTCATCTCCGCGATTATGGCCCATTACCGCGACAATTTCATCGGATTTCCTGCGCCCACCGTGACTCTCGATCCCTGAATTTTGTTTATAGCACCAGCGGTGCCGCCGATGGCGGGCCCCAACGGTCCCACCGCATGTTTCGTTCCTTAGTCTTGAGATTAACCAAAAAGAAAATCTTTCCGGAATTCCTCTAGACCCCGCGACCGCCTTAACATTGTCTGCAACCCCATCTGCCTGCGCGCATATGTTGACTTGTCTGCGTGTGCGCATACGATAACTTGTCTGTGCGCAGCACCACAATTATAAATGCAACCAATCTGCTTGCGTGCGCATGATAACCAAAGTCTTTCATTTATTTTTGATCCTGTACAGTTCCATCTTGTTCTGTGGCCATTACTTCTTGCCCATCGTATCAATCCCGGGGCTCTGTTCATTGTGATACTAAACCAAGTGCTTCAGTGGAATACGCTCAACCCGACAAAGTCGGGTTTCCTGTGCCCAGTGCGAGCTGGCCGACGTGTCGACCGAGCGAGAATTGGGCCCAACACTAGGATTCATGAATTCGTATTCCATTACTGCGCTGACTCGGATACTGTCAGTACATTTCCTGGGCTCAACCCTCTTAGCATCGGTGGATTCTCAAGTATTGTAACAAGGTTCTGAAATTTTCCATTTATCTGCTGACCCAATGTTGACCCAAACAGTTAGTGGGCGTAACAGCGGGCTATATTCCAAAGGTGTCAGATCTGCGGCTCGATACTCGTGCTAGTGATCGATACTGATACTGATACTGAGCGGAATTTCAAATATTTGTCATCAGGAATGATGCGCACGAGTTCGAGCCTCAGCAGTGACAGAACACTATTTCTCCCGTTTTTGGTACCCTGCTCCCTTCAAATCACACATAAAACGGAAATATTGCAGTTAAAAACCCCATATCCTTTTTTGAGTTTATTGCCAGCTCTCGGAGTATTAGAATGAACCAGTTCTGAGTTGAACAGCCTAGGAGTTTTGTTCAAATGAAATATTTTGTTCTTCATTTTGCCTCTAATTCTGTCAAGAATGGCATGACTGAAGCCCAGAGAAAGGCTGGCCACATATTAAAGATTGAAGATTCACAAATCTCATGGCTTTAGCCACATAGATTGTCGCTGTCGTAGAACCAACGTGGAAAAAGCAAATAACTGTGAATTAAAGACAGAAGAGCTCATTAGATGAATCCCTACTGATGAGGAGTAGCTGTAGGCACTTTAGTTCAAGCGCTTTACACAAAAAATGGCTTCAAACTGGCCGAGTTTTGGAACACTTCCCTATTTGGGTGGAATTAAAAGTCCGCTCAGGATCGAAGGTATCTTATATGCTGCGCGCAGCGCGGAGAAAAATCTGGAAATATTTGGGGGAGATCTTCAGACATTTAAGGGGTAGTCAGCCTTTTTTCCGGAGTTTTCAGATCCATGTGTGGTATCTCTGGCGCTTTATTTCAGTATCGACATCAGAGGTGGTATTGTCTGGCAAAGAGCTCTGATGCGCGGAAGCTTCCGAAATACCCTGAAATAGATATCCGAGATCCCCGAAAGAGTGTGTAATATTGTAGTTTCCTTTTCTTTTATTTTAAATTTTCCTCACTAGCACCAGTATTGAGCCAGATCTACCTCTCAGATTTTTTTTTCAAATTTTTTTCCCTACACTTGAAGTGTACAGCCACCCCGCTTTCTCCGGAGTGAACAACCACCAGTCTGCCCACAGAACTCAGCCCAAGATAAATAGTGGGCTATCTTGGGGCGTTCAGAAAGACACTGATGTGGCTGGCACACTGTTCGGGGTTCGATTCCCCACGTCTGGACTTCCACAGCACATGTATGGTGCCAATTCTCCTTATTTATTCAGAAAGTCATGACTCCCCAGGCTACGACAACATAGGTCACTATATGGGACATCCTGAATCTAATTACAGCGTTTTAAGAATGCCATAGTGCGTCATCTGGTTGACAAGAGTGGCGGTTTGCTCTAAAGACGTGTCGGTCAAAACATCGTGGGTGAAGGCATATATGGCCCAGATCTCTTTGAGCATAGGAACAAAAATGACTGGGACGCAGATGTTAGCAACGAGCTATGCAGAGATTGCGAGCCCATCACCGTGTTTCTCGAGAGCTGTGATGATGTATACCCCGCGTGTTTGCTCTTGGGTACGCACAGAATATAGTGACTTCATGCCGAAAATCAGGGTTTCGAGAATTTTATCTCTGAAATAATCTAACACACCACATGAGCACTGGACCCAGTATGTCAGATGACAACTGACCGTGAACTAGAAGGTCTGCCACAAGTTGGGAAAAGTCCAATGCATCGGACAGGTAGTGATCCGCCAGGATGGTGGGTATACAAAGCCGTAGCTCCGGGAGACAGAGTGAAGAGCGAAAATCATCTACTCCTCGTCAGCGACCTCACGGTGGCAGAAGTATACTACCTTGTTTCCATAGGTTACCCAGGGTCTGTGCACCCACCCGGCGAATGAATGAGTCGTTGTTCTTGAGTAAATCCATGATTCGGGGTATGAACGCCCGAACGGCTTCCCGGAACTCGGCTGTCATGCTGTTAGCACAAACACGGATTGAGCAAAAAGATATGGCACCCTTCTTTGAGAGCTTGACCAGCGTTGTTGCCCCCGCCTGGCACAGTCCAGTAATCGTCCGTGAGGCAGTTCGCGATCTGAGTGATACAGGCCAGGGTGGATGCTTGGAACTCAGCTGCAATACTCGTGAGGAATTGCAAAGCAGCCGCAGGCCGGGCATATATCACCTTGTTCCGCAAGTTTCCCCAAAGCGATTGCACCAGCCGCGCGAACATTGTAATTGGCGTCCGTGAGAAAAATCAGGATCTGAGGGATGGCAGTCTGAATGCACTCCCTGAACTCGGCTGCAGCACTTCTTAGAGATGCTCCCAAAGATTGAGGAGACACGATACCTCGGTTTGAAAGTTTGGCCAAAGCATATGAACCTGCGATCCGAGCATCACTGTCATAGCTATCCCTCAAAAGATCAATGATGGAGGGAATGGTGGGCCGAATGAACTCTCGGAGGTCGGCTGCAGGGTATTATAGCATTACAACCGGAGATTTCGCAGATATTTTACCTTGATTTGAAAGTTTGGCCAGGGTGTTTGCAGCGGCGCCCCGGACAGCACTTTTGTTCTCCTCATTGATCAATTCTACAATCTGGGGGATGCATGACTGAATTAATTGTCGCAACTTGGCTGCAAAAACCTTCAGCAAAACGCGAGACTGGAACGACAGATATTTTACCTTGCTCCGAAAGTTTGACCAGGGTCATCTTGCCCGCATCGCGAACACTCCAATCATCATCCTTGAGAAAATCTAAGATCAGCGGGATGCAAGTCTGGGCGGACTCCTGGAATTTGACTGCAATACTTCTCAGCAATCGACCGCAGATCTGGTAGATATTTTACATTGCTCCGAAAATTTGCCGACGGCGGTTGCGGCCGCTTTGCGAACATCACTTTCGTGGTTCCCCTTGAGGAGATCCATAATCATCCCAGGGATGGCGGCCGGAATGAACTCTCGCAATTGGACTGCAATGGTCTTCAGCAATGCAGCGGCCGGACAGGACAAATTATTACCCTGCTCCGAAAATTTTGCCAGGGTGGTCGCAGCCGCTCCACAAACACAGCCAGCGTCGTCTTCGAAGAGATCAACGATCCTAGGAATGGACGCCACAATGGATTCTTGGAAATCCGCTGCAACAATTTTCAGCGGGACCACAGGCGGAGGAGAGGTGTCACCTTGTTCCGAAAGTTTTCCCAGGATGTTTGCACTCTCCTCGCAAACCCAACTGGTCTTGTCTTTGAGCAGATTCACGATCTGAGGGATGGAAGCCCCAATGAGGCTTCGAAACTCGGCTGCAGATTTCGTTTCAGCAGGCGACCACAGACTAAACAGGTATGTTACCCTGCTCTGAAAGTTTTGCCAGCGCCTCTGCACCTGCCATGCGAGTAGAGCTGTCCTTATCGTGGAGAGAATCGACGATCTGGGACACAGAATTCCGGATGCGATCTCGAAACTCGGCTGTAATACGTTAAACCGATGCAAGTACGCAGTGGACAGATGTTTCACCTTGCTCCGAAAGTATTACGAGACTCCTCACACCCGCTATCCGAATATCGCTACTCTTGGTGTCCTTAAGAAAATCCACGATCTGCGGGATGGATGCTCCAATGGTCGATCGGAACGCGGCTGATATTTTCAGCAATGCAACTGCAGACCAAAAAGATCCGCCACCTTGCTCTGAGAGTTCTCCCAAGGTGCGTGCAGCTGCCGTACGCACAGCACTATCATTGCTGTCCTTGAGTCTATTAACAATCTGAGACGCAGAGGCTGCAACCACGGATCGGAACAGTACTGGCGTAGGGTTTGAGAAATACCCTCACAGATTTAATAACACGCACGAGACTCGGCCAGTATGCCCGCCGGGCTGTGGTATTCGAGGCTGAGCCAAAATCGGCGCCCGAAAAATGGACCACACGACCTGCGATCGCACATTCGAGCTAGCGGAGCTGTGGAATTAGACACACAGAGTTTGCACAGTTCCTCACCAATGTCTGCAACCATGAAGAGGGACTTGACGTTTCGGTAAGTTTGAAACCTGGTCCTTGTGCCTGTAGCAATACCACCAACAACCATCATTTCTCGGGAACGGTCATCGAGGTCGATTTGGGTAGGGAAAGACTGCGACCAATCGAGTGGGGTTGCAGCAGAAGCGGGATGGTCAATGAGAGACCGGAGTGCTGTTCCAACGGACTTCCGAAGCTCAGCTGAAATACCTTCAGTAACATAGCTGGAGAATGAATAGATAAGGTACTCTGCTCCGAAAGTTTCACCAAGGCATTTGCACCTGCCCTGCGAGCAGCATCGCTGTCGTTATCCTTGAGGAGATCCACGATCTGAGGAATGCAGGGCTGGATATACTGTCGGAACTCGGCTGCCATTTGTTTCAATAGTGAAACTGCAGGCTTGGGGGAGATCTACCTTGTTCTGAAAGTTTCGCCAAGGTGTCTGCACCTGCCTGCCGAACAACACTGTAATTGGTATCCTTGAGGAAATCCACGACGTGGGGGATGGCATCCCGGACGAACTCTCGAAACTCGACTGTCATTGCCCCTTAGGATGCAACCACGGACTGGGCAGATATATTACCTGATTCCGAAAGATTTTTCAGCGCATTTGCGCCTGCCATGCGAATATTACTGTCGTTGTCGTTGAGAAATTCTAGGATTCGAGGGAGCGAGGCCTCAAAGTCCGTCCGGAACTCGGCTGCAGGGCTGTTTAGCAATGCACTGCAGACTGAATCAATAGATTACCGTGACCCAAAAGTTTTGACAAGGTGTGTGCCCCCGTGAAGCGAACTTGGCTGTCATCCTTGAGTAAATCTAAAACGTGAGGGAGGGCGGCGCAGATGATTTCTCGGAATTCAGCTGCAGCGGCTAGCTACGCCACTGCCGACCGACTGATCTCCTACCATGCTCCGAAAGTTGTGCCAAGACTTCTGCACCTATGCAGCGAAGAGTCCAGCTGTTGTCTTTGAGGAGATTTACGATCGAAGGTATGGAAGCCTTAATGGCCTGTCGAAACTCGGCTGCACTCCGGTTTAGATATGCAACCGCGGACTGGATAAAGATTCTACCTTGCTTTGAGAATTTTCCAAGGGTAGTTGCGGCCGCCTCGCGGGCAAGATAGTTGTCGTCTTGGAGGAGATCCGTGATGTGAGGGATGGACACCTGGATGAAGTCTCGGAACTCGGCTGCAATGTGTTCAGCGCACCGAATTGGACAGATATGTTTGAACATATGATTTACCTTGCTCAGAGAATTTTGGCAAGGCATGTCTACACTCGTGGGAAACAGAAATGTTATCGTCCTTCAAAAAACTCAGGATCCGGGGGAGGGTGGCCGTAATTGACTCTCGAAACTCGGCTGCATCCTTTCCAGTAAGCCGGCTGTCAGGGACGGGATACACACGTTATACCTTTCTCCGAAAGTTTTGCCAGCGCTCTTACACTCGCACATCGAGCGTCCTTGTCTTCATCTGTTAGGAGTTCCACAATGCGAGGGATGGCGACCAGAATGGACTCTCGGAATTTGACTATAATGTGTTGCAACGAAGGAACTACAGACGAAAAATATTACCTACCTTGCTCCGAAAGCTTTGCCACCGTATCTGCGGCAAATTTGCGAGCATAACTGTTATTATCCGTGAGGAGCTCTATGATTTGAGGAATGAAGGTCAAAATGGTTTGTTGCAAACCGGCTTCAATCGCTTTCAGAGAAGCAACTGCTGAGTAGATACATACAGTACCTTGCTCCGAAAGCCTTTGGAAGGTGTCCGAACCCGCCCTGCGGATATTCAGGTCGTTATCTTGAAGACACTCCACAATCTGAGGGATAGAGACTCGAATAGACTCTCGTAAGTCGGCTGCATAATGCTTTTAGCAGCGCACGAAGATGGCACAGACATTTTACCGTGCTCCGCCAGGTTTGCCAAGGTGCTTGCAGCGGCTTCTTGGGCAGTATCATTCTTCAGGAAAGATATTGTAGGGGCCCGCAGATGCTTTTATCGCTTCTTTTGGTACTCTTCAACTAACCTCTATTTACTTCTATTTTTCTCATTATTTAGTACGTGTCTAGTCACATGGTAGTCACATGATCCTGTATTTGTAATGGCCGAAGAGCCATCAATGTCACTATCTTACATACCTTAACCACCAAAACGACCTAACGTCCGTTCGTCTTGTGCTCTTAACCACAGACTCGCGTACTAGGCCGGCAGGTGTTCTTTAAGTGTATTGGATCTCGACAATCCAAGTCTTCTACGGAGGTTTAGCCTTTGTCTCTCTCTGAGAGTCTACCAGCGGTAATTGTCTTATCCATTGCAATCCGTGTTACCTCTGCATTTGATCCATCTCCAGGAGCTTCAGGGCTCCATCTAGCATACTCCTAGCTCCCGAGCCAGCCTTATCTCAACAACTGAAGCGTTGAAGGATTTCCATCTTCGCTTGTGAGAGACACATCAGTACTCGTTGGAGGATTTCCACCTTTGAGGGTCTCAAGCTTCATCGGTAGAGGCTGTCTCGGGGACTTGGAGGCTTATCCAAGTCCCTAAACACCAGTGTAACATCCCACAACTCGCCAGGGTCGTACGATGTCGTCCCCAACTATAAATATTTGTGATTCGCCCTCGAGAGCTGTTACAGATATGATCAGGGATATAGAGGCTGCAATGGACTCTCGGAAGTAAGCTGCAATGTGAACCAGTCCTGTACTTCACCACGTCGTATCAGACTTACAAAATCGCGCCAATGTTTCGATTCCACCCAGAATTACTGTTGATGTTCCATGATCGGCATGCTGGAGCAGCCTCATTAGCTTTGTAGCCACTGTATGCCCCGTCTTCAATGTGTCTGTGGCCGGATACAATCAGGCTATCAATCCTGAATAGCTGAGAAAGCCCCTCACGATCAATGGAGGCTATCATTTTGCGGGCTGCCGCTGAGGAACGCTTAGTATTCTAACCTTGACGCCACAGTCACTCACGAATTTGAAACTGCTTGCACAAGATGATCGCGCATGTCTTCTGGAGTTGGATCCGCCCTTCGTGCAATCCGTCAAGTGTAGCGCAGACCAGTACACTCCGGACGTCAGGAACCAACCTATTTCCCCCAGTTTGATCAAGTTCGATCTCGTCTGATCCCACCATTCAGCATGGTCGTCGATGTCGGCAGCAAGAAGAAGCCGTATTCGCAGCGCACAAGTCAACGGCTGCAAGTAGTCCACAAACGAGTCCCATCGATATAGTGTCCCCCCAGCGTCAAGCAGCAACCGGGCTCTGGCGCCTATTTCACCGCTGGGCTCCACGATTCGCAGCATGGCGTACAGATAGGCTTCCACGCGTAGCTCTTCGTCATCGCCGACGGGAAACTTGGGCATATTTTCAATATGTCGAATGAACCTTTCGCACAGAACCTCGTCTGCACCGCATTCATGCAGAGCATCGCGAAGGTACCGCGTGGGTTTCGCTCCTGCTACAGCCCTGACAGCCTCCTCGATGGCCATCTCGTGGGTTGAGTTGGTGAGCATCCACGCCAGTATGTCCGCTTCGATCTCGACCTGTTCCGGTTTGCGACGGACCTTTTCCAGGAATTCAGTCAACTGCAAATAAGCCCCTTTCAAGCGTTGAGACAGTTTCTCTTGCGACCTCGACTGATTTTCTGCGGGTACTGGGTTTGCATATCGACGGTTCCGCGCGACCCCAGGAATGAAGTCGGACATTGTCGTCTGGAAAGGGCATGCCGGAGAGAGCCAGGGTAAAATTGTGCCAAGAAAATACAGGCAGACGGTGAGCACAGTCATGGCGAGAAGGGCGAAGCTGATCCCCAAATTGTCGTCAGCAATGAAAACAACAAGACCTGCAGCAAATAGAAGGAGCGCAAGTTGGATAATGAGCGGGATGCCCCCGACAACTGCGGCGAGCGGCCATTCCCGTGATCTAAGATACCGTAGGTGACGCTCACAGGCGTCGTTAGAGCGTATTCCGGGTGTGGCGGGGGTATACTGTGCAAGCCATCCTTTCGCAAGGACTGCAGCGAGGACACTAATGAGTGTTAGGCCTAAGCTGGAAAACCACACCGCGTTCACAACGAGGGATGGCGTGGAGGGCCGAAACGGCTCGGAAGCGGAATCGTTGCTGAGCGCCTGAAGAATCTGCTGGAGAGGGTCCGCCTTGAGATCCTTGCGACTTTCAATGAGGAAGGCGGTAAGGATCGCGCCGAATAGACCCGCCTAGAAACTTTTAAGCAACCAATACGCAGGAGGAAACCTTGCATACGAATATGAGGAGCTGATCGAGGCCGATTTGCCACAATTGCGCGAGCTCCATGTCTTCGGCTTCTGTTTCTTTGAGATATAGCCTCCAGATGTCGGCCGCCGGCTCATAGTGTTGGCGATATGGACTCCCGCTTCCGACAGCTGGATTGTCGTGGCCATCTACGCGTTTGGGCGGGCAAGAGCCAGTGCTTTCTGTAAAGAGTTCGGATTCATTCATTCATTCATAAATCCATTTGAGTGCGCGCGGGCCCCTTGGGGCCCATGTGGCACTATGCGTGATACAGGTATGTAGACTAGCGGGCAGAGCGGGTTGCGTACGAGGAGAGGGTGCGTAGGTAGAAGAGTTCTGGGTGTATGCTAAAGGGTCGTGTTATGAGTTTTGGCGAAGCGGGGTTTCTCGACATGTAATCTATAATCTATAATCTAAAGTGTAAGAGTGAAAAGTAAAAGTAAACGTAGCAATGATGCAGGGCACGATAAGTAGCGGGCGAGGGCGGGGGATGCGGGTTGTGGATTAAAGGGCGTAGCGGGGGAAGCGGCCAGTGTCCGGATGCGGATGGTGCTAATAGGATCCATGCGCACTTGTGGATTTGGCATTATGCTTCTGGGATTCGGCCGAGCCAGGATCTGCTGCATACAGCGAGGTCATAGTTCAGTGGCAAGAGGGACGTCGACGGTGGACGTGGGGTTAAATTTACAATCATTAACGTTACCCAGTCATTCAATCTGTCAACAGGTCGGAAAAACAACTACCCGAGATATGGCAGATGTTTTGCCAAGTTCGGACCCTGTCGATGGCTTGCGTGCAGCGTCAGCTGCTGGCTGAGCAGTGTCAAAGACGGCGCAGAAGGGCGCAGAGCTACCCATAGTTTCTTCGCTCGTTGTTCCTCTCTGAAGGGAGTACCTCCGACGGCCGCGACGGCGCCTGTGAGAGCGAAACAGATTACTTATCGATGCGATGTAGGATCTGTCCGCGCTCAAGTCGCCAATCACTCAAACCGGGATTATCCAAATTCCGGGCGAACTTAAGTTAATAACGATTACTTAAGGTATCGGATTGTGAATCAGCTGAAATAGGAGCCGAAGCCAACCGATTCGGCTGACGTGAAATCAGGCCTGAAATGGCGACTTTCGTGATTCGTTTCGGGCCAGCTGACATGAAACGAATCGGCGTGCATTTCGGCACCGTCGATATGACCCACGAAATGTGCGATGTCAGCGCTGCCGAAACGGCTGCCGATTTTTTATTATTTTGGACGCATGGATGCGTTACTCGAAACAATAGGAATCGGCTTGAGTTTCTGCATCGCCGAACCAAGTTCTTTCGGCTCAAATTTCCACTCGCCCGAAATTCACCTGCGGGTCATCGTCGGTTGTGCTGCAGCTGAGCGGCAGGCAGCTCATCGTCACCAAAGTGACACTCATCGTCACTTGAATCCCAAAGTCATCGTATTTCAATGGGCTGGATAGAGCCTGCCCAAGGGATCATCTTAAGCACCACGAAATAGAATGAGCCGAACTTAAGTTCGGGGCGGTTCGACCGCTTTTGAGACTTAAGTTCGGGCGGAACTTGAGTTCCGCCTTCGCACCAACGGGTGACAAGTGTGCATACACACCCACCTACCACGCTCGAACTTGAGTAGGGCGCTGTTTATAAGTCCGGTGTGTAAACCGGTTTATAAACAGCGGATTATAAACCTGTTATTAAATGGTCGAGCTGAAAGTACCGGTTTTTAATTCACAGTGGCAGTGCTTGGTACTGTCCAACCTCACCCAAAATTGACCAGAAATCGGATGACTGGCAGTGAAAATAATGTCCAAAGAATGACCTCTAACCTCAGTATGAAAGGTGTCCCTCGGATGATTCAGAATACCGCCAAACTGATTTAGACTGATTTGAATTCTGGGCATCGCTGAACCTAAGTTCAACTGCTGAGCCTTGCAGAGGCCGTACGAAGGCCCAGGTCCGGAGGTTTTGTTGTCTTCGCTCGCCTGGCGCAAAATTGAGGCGAAAAACTGCCAAAACCCATCCGACTCGGAAAAGACTGTTTTTGGTTCATTTACAGTAAGTGTTTATAAACACGTTTATAAACGCTCTATTTACAAACCGGGGATTAAAAACTGTTTATAATGGTCCTGGGAATTATAAACAGCGCCCTAAACTTGAGTTCTACCCTGGACTTAAGTTATGTACAAATTGCAACCCTATGTAGTTGACCTCCCGCACTCAAGTCACACCACGACTTACGTTCCGTCGAACCAAGTTCCACCACGACTTAAGTTCCATGGAACTAAGTCCCGTCGAACCTGATTCCCACCACGACCTCATTCACGTCCAACTTAAGTCGTGACTAGTTCCATCGAACTTGTATTTCAAAGTCCTTGTGTAAATCCATAGTAAATAAAGTATCAATGCTGTCATGAACTTGTCGCGCACACCATTTCATCCACTTGAAGACTACATCATGCCACCCATCGACCTTGGACCTCACCCAGTGATGCTCCACGGTCTTTACGAAACTAACAGACCTTTATTCCGTCAACAAAGGTAGATAGCCCGTGACAAAAAATAAAGTCCGACGGGTTGGTGGCAAACAACATCCGAGGTCAGTGGCACAACAAGACAGAGTCTGAGACGGGCTGCGGATTGGCTCTGAGTGTCGTACTGAAAGGGAGGGAGGTGACATTAGATGATAGAATAAAGAGAGGTGGGGCAGGCGAGTGAGGAGCAAGTGCGTGTCATGGAAGGAAGACGACAACTCGGATAACTTGAAGTATGTTGACGTGACATGTGAAAAGTCACTCGATCAAGGTGACTGTGGCATGTCCTTCTCTTTTCTACACCACCATCGTCGCAGCCTCTTTTGCCAGCGCTACACTGTGTGAATGGCCCACTGAGTTTTCTTCTGGGCATAGTTTATTGATTTCAATAGGTCACTGTGAACTTTTCAGAATTGTCACTTTGACTCGGAGTGCCACCCAACCAGACACCCACGGACTCAAGTAATTTGACGTGCCCATACGACATCGAGCGCCTCCTGTCACTTTCCTCCCCCACCTCGTTGTGCATTCTCACAGTGCAGATCCTTCCCAGTCGAAGCTCTTCCACGCCAGCGTGCAAATAGGTATGAAATTACTACCTTTGGTATTTGATACAGAACTGAACTTGCCATTAATTTCTGTGGGAACTCAAGTCGATCAGCAGAACTTGAGTGGTTGGAATGTGAAACTTAAGTTTTTCAATGGTTTAGATATACTGTACCTCCCTGTACTGAGGCAACGGTCACGGTCACGGTAGGGGGCGTTGCGTTGCAAAATTCATGCTTGGTCACGGTCACGATGGGGCCCGGTTGCCTCAAAATTACCGTGACATGAAGGCAAAAAAAAAGAAAAAAATCAGAAGGGTTGCAACAGGCTTGTTATTGGCGAAAATGAAGAAAACAGGTGGTTTGTGCATCAAATGGATACGAAAATGTTCCTAAACACGCTGAAAAACAGCCTGAACTAATAGTGGCCATTGCATTTTTTTTTGCAACAGTCACTGTCACGATGCTCACCGTTGCCTGAAAAAAGTGCAACGGAAATGTCACAGTAAGTTTAGTGTTGCTTCACTACAGGGACGTACAGTATATATGAACTGATCTTCAAATTCAAGTCGCACTTTGTCAACGTACTGATTGCCCAAAATCCGCATCGTAAAACCCAGGCCGCTGCGCATCTCACGTTCTCTTCCTCCCACCGTCGCCATCTCAAATATCGCGAATCAATGTAACCCCCATTCCGCGTTCATGGAGCGAGAGGGGCGAGTGGGTGTAGACTTCGCCGCAAGTGATCAGGTGCGGGGGATGGGGAAAACGAACACAATGCGCATGTTCCAACAGCAGCAGAGCGGTTGTGTAGCGAAACTGCGCGAGCGGAGAGCGCCCTGGGTCGAAGGCGCAGGGGATGGCGTCCTCCTGCACTGTCGACCGCGTGCTGCCGACTCGCGGCCCTCGGCATCACGCTGATTGATGGCGATGGGCGACGGAAGTCGGTAACCGGTGCGAGGAACGGCGGACGAGCGACGCGGGACAGGTGGAGCGCGGTCAAGATGCGGCTCCGCGGAGGTACGGGCGTCGAGGGATGGGGCTGGTACGCAGACAGCCTGGGACCAACGACAGCGAGTACCGGGTGTGCGGGGAGTGCCAGGCGTGCGGGGAGTGTTGGACGTATGCGCATATGCGCGTCCTCGTACGGCGTAGGCGACACTCCGCGAACCGACAGGTAGAAGGTGGGGAAGTGCGTGGAGGAGCCGAAGTGGACGGCGGGCTGTGCGCGCGGGTGGTCCTGCGCATACTGTTTCGGGTGTGCGCTGGCGTGTTTGCCGACGCAATTGGGTAGCGGGCGATGTAGCGTCTGGATCGTGTTGGTCATCGGGCGCGGCGATGGCGTGGAAATGGCCAGCGAATGATGAGGCGAGGACAGGGAGTGGCGCGGGGAGACGCGGGGCGTGGTGAACGTGATCCAAGGCGGTATCGAGGCCAATGACAGTCAGTGTGGACGGGGTGGGTGGGGTCGGCGCCAATGGTGCCGACGCGCAACGGTGGGGCAGCGTGGTACACTGTAAATGCGAGTGGCAAGGGGCGAGGATATCATCTTGCCGCTCAGGATACGAACGGGTCGCGTGGAGACTGGATAACGGTGAGTATGAAGGAAAAGTGGACGATTCGGGAAGAAGAAGAATTGAGAAGGGAAGCAGAGTGGGGCGAGACGGAGTAGGCGGAAGGAAATGAAGCACAAAAAAACATACCTCGCTCACAAGGAGATCTCCCGGCATCACTTCTAAGGCGCTTTAATCCATGGCCGGTAATGCTGCATGCAGACGTGGGCTGAGTACTAGAGATTTTCCCTGCAAAGAAAGCACGTCGTGAGCGTTCGTTGTTTCGATACAGTGAAAAGTGGTAAAGAAAAGACAGACATTTAGAATGATAGGACCGACAGGTCGTGTGCATGTTACGAGTCTTAAAATTTTATTTTTAAGATCGTTTTTATCTCCATTTTACTGCAAGAATGTGGCAAAACCGTGTCGATGACGTACTTGATTCGTGTTGGAATACCTTCCGTTTAAGGAAATTACTGTGGCTTAAAGGAGGTCTTCATTCAAATTGCTCTTACGTTTCGATGTTTTCAGGTCATTTGCTCTTACATCTCTGCTGTTTTACGCATTGCGGGTTACGGTGTTCCTGCTTACCTTCTTCTTTTGATTGAATTATCTCGCAAGAATTATCTAGACGTACTTTCTCTGATTATTTAACACTTTTGGCCAATCGGTTATGGGCGACCTCGGTTTTTGTCTTCACCACTAGTCTAAGCTTTACCTCCGAAGGAAGCGTAGTCATTGCTAATTTTGATGGGACCTTTATTCGCATCAGGTTGATGCGAATCGTGATGCGACATAATGATGCGAGTGATGCTATGTCAGTGACTTTTCAGGAAATGTATTCGGGATTCTTCAGACCCTACTAGAATTTTTCAGCGTGTCCGAAGACCAGCAGTATTCAATACTCACTACATCTCGGTCTGTCGAGTTACATCTGCCCAGTAAAAAATCAAATCAATTAAGATCTCCGATCGTCTTTAGTTGTAGCCTTGAATTTTGGTTCGCAAATCCCGTGGGGAGAAATAAAAAATACACGCCTTTGGACCTTGCCTGACGCTGAAGATGCATGTTCCATCTATGAAAAGCAAGTCAGAAACGCGGAAATGAACAGAACGCGCAACTCAAGCTGCAGAAAAAGGTCAAAAAATGAAAATTTGTTGCGCTGCCGAGTCAGTGAAACTCGGGCGCAAAGCACCGATCCACTGTAATCTCAATATACCGTTGGAGGCCTGCAGATAGACCCTCCGCACTTTGCCAAGCCAAAGCTGGAGAATCGGCAGTATGCAATTGAATAAAATGGAGGTTTTCTTTGAGGGTCATTTACTCTTACAGTGTTGTTTTTACTCATTTTTTCTTACGATAGTAGGTGAGTTTGATCATTTATCGCCACCTTGTGTTTTTGGCTCTCCAGAAACTGCTTTGTTGCACCTGTTGATTTCTGCTATCCAGATTCCATAAGCATTTAGTCCTCTTCCTGTCTTTACCCTTTGTACTTCAAACTCCCCGCTCCTTTCCTCCCCATCAAATTCTGATGCGATATTTGATGCGAATGGCCATCTGCGAAATTTGATGCGAGTTGCTATAAATATTACTTCAAGCTCCCAGTCTATATCCACCTCATTTGACTATTCTGTATGCATGCATACATCTGATCCTCGTAATTGATTGTCGGTAGTCTCTAAAATTGGATGCCATTGTTCGCAGTGATTCGAACTGTGACGCGAATTTAAATCGGCTTTGATGCGACATAGATTAATATATGCCGTGCGCTGCGGATCCCAAAATCTGTTATCATATTGTTCCCCGGGTGAGAGAAATAGGCGACGTCGTACTCAAAACTCCAGCCCTCAGTAGAAAGATGGTCTCCATGAGACGATAGTGTGCCTTGTACGAGTGAGCCGCTAGTGCTGTAGGAGTCAACTGCCACACGCCGCTATATTGTATGAGACGTGTCTCTCACAGCTTGCCTTTCCGACACTTCCCATGTCCTCTAGGTATTTGCCTACCATTATTTATGTGTGTGGTGTGGCCATCGCGACTGAGGAAGGGGGGATCATGCATGGTGTACCAAACCTGATTCAGTTGCTAAACCCATGAGTACAATATACAGATAATGTAGCAATGTAGATGGTGATTGCTTGCCTCTGTGCACTTGCTCCGGAGCGAAACGAAGGCATGGATTGTATTCTTTTTTTTTATATCTGTCCCTCGGCCCTTCAAGTCATTTTAAATTGGCAACCCGTCTCTCAGAGAGCAGGGGATTTGCCATTACGCCGGCGTCGACCCTGTGTGGCGAACCCGAGCCGAGCGGTGAGCCGGTGGGATTTTATCCCAAGAATGATATGGGCCGCAAGAACCTGACTTCCGATTATGGTCCGGCGAACCCGAGCCGAGCGAAGCTCGGGCGAGCGGTGAGCCGGTGGAGCTATATCCATAGAATGATATGCATGAGCCTAATAATATTTGAACCTCACTTGGCTCGTGTTCGCAGATCTATAGATTATGTAGTGATTCCATTTATAGACTAAACCAGGAGTAAACCAGCTAGCCTGCATGCCTGGAGGGCCGTTGAATCTGGATCCTCGAAGATTAGTTGCTAGGGGGCTAGAGGCAAGTATAACAGCCTTCTCCGTCAAATGCGGTTATCTTGCAAGCTGTGGTGGTAGCAGACAAATCTGACACTGTAGAATAAAACCGGCTATGGCTAAAAAGAACCAGACTCGTTCTGCCATGCGCCAGCAATGGCCCTAAATCACAAGTAAAGCGTAGTTGAAGCTTTGTGTGTGCGAATTGATACACTACCAAAGATGCTAGCGTAAGGTTAGATTGGGTTTAGCGTAGCGTGCCACTCGTAATCGTTATGAGTGAAGGGGCAGCGGTGGTGGTGGGAGTCAAATTTAAAGCCTCAAAGGGCGCTGATCGCCGCGGTTTCGCGTGGTTTCCGGAGATAAGATTAGCCGAGATAACATCATGATCGGCGGGCGGTCTCTCGACGTTCTCTGGCCCTTCATCGCGCGGAAATGAAATTCAAAGACCACACACATTTCCACTGCCTACAGAAATTAAGCGCATGATCCTAGCTGCGAGGAAATACAATCTGAAGTTTACGACCTTGTCAATATCCAATGAAATTACGCTAAAATTGCCAATTTGGAAACATCCAGCAATGGAGAAATTGCAATATCAGCATGCTTGTCGCCGAAATGCAGCGAGTTGCCTCAGGTTAAACCACCAAGTACGAACAGTCGATAACACTCTCACCATTGCAACCCGCAGAACCATAGTCGCGCGTAAGCCCCATCAGATAAGTCCTTCCGGAATAGGACGAAAAACTGTGGATGCCCTTTGTGTCATCGAGATCAAACACAACTTTCTTGTAAACATCCGGGTGAATGCATCGATACAGCTAAAATATTAATAGACAGTATCTTGCCAAAGTGGAACCCAACTTTGTCGAATCCTGATTTGTGTGAATAACTGGCGCTGACAGCCGATGAACAGGACTGCCAATAACTATAGACCAACCAATGATTTTGACCCCCCAACTTCACGCCGTCCAATATAGAAGGAGGATTCCGGATCTTTGCCTTTGACGAATCATTCCATAGCATCCCTGCGAGCGAGACGCTGTCCTTGACCCCTGACAGACCAGAAATACCCTGAACATTCACTTCAGCCCTTTTGGGTGGATTGCTCCTTATTTTACAAGATACTCTGAAAAATATGCCACTCCTGATCTGCTCCTCCTCGGACTTCCTGACCCGAGCGCTGATCAAAGAAAGAGTAAAATTTGAAAATGACATGCTGGAGCCAAACTTTCCGCTCTTAAAATTCGTGCTCGCAATCTTGAATGAAAGTGTAGCAAGAACTCAGTTCAAAAATGTTTCCGACAATCCAGCTAGAGGCCACTGGTATGTTAGGCCAAACAGTGTCAGTGTACAGGTCGAGAACTCAGCGAATACTACATTCATTGCCGTCCCCGTTTTCGACACTTCAAGAGCCCCCCTGCTCCTCCAACGGTCACCGAAAATTTGGTGCAGCTCCGCTTGGATGTACATAACCCTATCTACCTCCCTGAGCTCCAGCAACTAACCTCCCGCCATAGCTAAGCATACTTGCTTTATGAACTACCCCAAAATTAGGCGCACAATTTTATCCCTGCCATCTTCACTCTTCCATTCCATAAACATCAAAAAGACATCCCCCCTCGACGGAACGGGGATACTACATGCAATGCGGTTGTACCGCAATCACCCAGAACTCGATACGGTGCTGGAGCAGGTTGAGCATCCCACTGACGAGAATCTTTTTGATGCCGGGATGGTTCACATTAGGTTGGTGCGAAGGGGTTTGGGTGGAAAGAAAAGTGGCGAGTCTTCCTAGATGAAATACAACGTAGCAGCTGGGAAGGCAAACACCGAATTTGGGGTAACTGGATTGACTACAACGCCGAGTCGTGATGAGCATCTGGACCTTTCGATGTTTAACCCAAGGACAAGCTTTTTGTAAGTTAGAGGCCTATCATATCAGCGCATACCCATGCGTCTGGAAAATGCCCCATGTCCCAGGTGGTCTGGGAGACACGATCCTTATAATGCGTCGAATTGAATGTGACTTCACATTCTGCTCGGATATTAAGTACTCAACGCCCGTATCCGTCTTCCAATTGGGCCGTGGTCACTGATGTACTGGCGAACCCAGGCCGCGGTAAGCGATAATATTTCTGCACAAATCCACGGTGCACATTTCCCGTCTGATATGTTGCCGCGCTAAATGCCTATCCTCCGCACCGTTCCCACATTCGACCTCGTTACTTCCTCGCCAACCAGTCCCCCACGATGCGCCGAGCCACAGTGGACCTCGAACGCGAACTCGTCGAGTAGGAAAGTTGGGAGTCCAAGGCGGAGGCGAGGGTACGAGAGGCTTTGGGAGCATAGATTAGACTGTCCAGATTATACGATATCACTATCACTATCAATCAGGTGTAGATATACATGTACTTGCGGCGCGGTGGCCACCACGATTAGGCTACCTGCTGGCGAATTTGTACAACGTCCTCGTTCTCCTCCAGTAATTTTTCTACCTCCTCGGACGCGTCATCGGGATGGATGTCGTTAAGAATGCGAATCAGCCCATGCTGCAAGGTGGAGCAGTGAGAGCGCCGCGGAAACATCCACCGGCGTGTTCGGTTACCGTCCCAAACCCGCATGAGGTGCAGCTCCATGCGCCCGTCACTTCGCGCGGCGCGTGCGATATGCTCGTCCCAGCAGACATCCCCGTGTTTGTCCCTTGCACGCTCCTTTCCAAGTGGGCCGATGTACTGCTTTGGATGGCCGTGTGTGTAATCGACGGTGTGGAGGACGGAATCTCCTGGGTGCTTCCGCATGACTGAAAGGCATGAGCGTAGCCCCTTGTGGTTCACTTCCGAGGTGTCGTTGGCAACCAAGAAGCGCATGAATGTGAGGTCCCGTGTGCTGATAGGATTTTCTATAAGAACGGAAGTCAACATCTGACGCAAGATCAGAGGAAACTCTGGAAAACGAACTGAGACGGGTTACGCAGATGTAATGACACATGTCTCGATGACCACCAGTTACCCAATCCAGTCGCTGGCAAGCCGTGGAGCAGTAGAATACCCGCTGGCAATGAGAGCATCGCCGAAACTCTTCTTTGGCCTGGATCACCCCACACTGAATAATAATAATAAGCTTTACGGCGAAGAAGCAGAAGAAAAAATGTACGAACATTCATGTTATCGCATGCTTTTAGGGATACATGCTCCTCGGATTTGAGTTCGTTCATCAGGTCGATGCGGTCCTGCGCCATGTCCACAAAGTACTCCCAATTCCTGAACATTCGCGAGGTCTGGAACGCCTGCTCGTTTATAATGTCTTCAATACCCGGCAACTGAGATTCCAGTTGAGAGAGGACGGTCCGGTATACCGTCGCCGCGGGTAGTAGCTTGTACAACAGACGCCACAGGGCCGTCTCTTCGAGGTCTTCCACACCGTCGCACGCGACACTGGCTCGAATGATCGCTCGAAGAAGCCCCGCCGCGATCGCGTCGGCCATTGCCTGGTACGATCCAGCGTTCAATAAGTCCTCCAAGACATGGAAACAATCCAGGAATAATTCACACAGCTCATGACCGGTGACTGTGGATTCGCTGATCGCACACATCACGGACGTGAAGGGTGCCAAAATACCCGCCGATACGAGGGCAGGGAATATGTCCATAGCGGTCTCTCCGCAATTACCGGCGTCCAAGAGAAATCCGGTCATCCCATCGTAGTAAACATAGATCTGATCCGCAGCCTGTGGTACAGAGCTGAGCCATCGGTAATATTCAACAACCAGGCAGGCCAGTCCACCCGGTCCCTCCGCGGCCTCAATGACCTCTGCAAGATTCTCGGGTACGTCTACGGCTAAAAAGAACTTGAGCAGGGCGGCCATGAGGGGAATAGCGGGTTATGATGATCGCCCGCCTTGAAAATAGCGGCCCAAGCTTGTATGACAAGTGTGCGCACACCGGGAGTTCGACCAATTAACGCAGAAGTTTCAGGTTGGTTGTACCAAAGCTCAATGAAAAAGATCAGCTCAATGGATATATCGTGGCCCGCGAAGAAATCCGACGGGAGACAGTCCCGGTAGGTGTGCAGAAAGAGAAGCCATGCCCAGATTCTTGGCCACAAGTCCATGCCTAATGCGAGGTGGGATTCGTCGAGGAAGCGGAGAGCATGGAGGGATTTCAGGGCCATGACCACCGGCAAGGTTGCTAGATTGTCTCCCATGGAATCGCCCCAGGGTCGAGGTTGCGTAAAAGACGGGGAGACAGTAGTTGTATCGTTCAGTCTTCCGTAAATTGGTGACACGCAAGTTTTCACGCAGCAGTTCAAACAGTCGCTCGAAATCGGGGCGTGAACCCTGTGCGGCAGGAACAGCAAGTCGCTCATCAAGGGATCGTTTATTAGGATTGGGAATACTGTACGTCGCGAGATTAGGCTTACCCGGTAAGACAGAGGAAGCAAGGAAAGTGTTTCTAAACGCAACAGTTGGTGCATTGCAATGCCACTGTTTCAACTGGGAGAGAGGCTACGGGTTGCAGCTCGAGGATGTGGATGTAATGAAAGGCTGGCTGCCGCTGGCAGGCTTACGTCCGAAATGATGTATCATGTGACAGACAACGTTACGCAATTCTCCTTCTATTTGACCGGCCACTCAAACCTAACCACGATCCCTGTCTCCAGCGCGTACGCCGGCTGTCCAAACTCAGTTCGCGTGATGATGAAACGTGGACACAGGTCTACCGGAAGCAAAGGGCCGGAAGTTCGAACCAAGTTCGAACGTTCAACCAACGTTCAACGTTCCCACAACTTCCGAGTCCTTCTCAGTTGGTAGGTCAAGAACTGGGGAAGTACGGATAAAAGTTGCTCTGATTCAATTTGGCCAGCGATTTTCCGGCCGTGGATGGTCTACAGCGCGATACTGCGCGCACAAGATCATGGGAATAGAGGACTCAACGGACCGTCTGACACCAAAAGAGCTCAGAACCCTCTACATGGCACAGGTGGACTGTCATCTCATCCACGGCTGCGAAGTATTACCTGACAGCGAAGATGTTCATGTCAAGGAATTATGCACCGTTCAAGTTGACTTCCTCAGGCAAATGCTAAATTTCCATTCCCAATCCTCGCTCGCACCGCTGTTTACTGAAACTGGAATTATGCCGCTCCGTATCCGTCGCTTCATTCTCCTTTTGGTGTTTCTGCAATATCTCCTGCCTCTCAAACTGTCTGATCTCGCCCGAGCCGTTCTGAATAGTTCTATTGAACTTGCAGCTATAGGCAAAAAGTCATGGGCTGGAGATGTTATCATTGCAGCCACCAAGCTGCCATTCACATGCCCCCCCCCCCTTAGATTTTACGACTGCGACTGAAAAGAGCGTCGAGGAATATCGAAAAGGAATTGAATCACGGGCACTACAATGGCTGCAACATGAAGTCGATTCTTCAATCAAACTCTACTTGCTACACGGCCGTCTCCAACCTCAGAAGGACAAACCTGCCGCACGAAAAACGCTTTATCTGAGGCACTATTTATTCATGGTGAAGACGCAAAAACATCGCGAAGTTTTAACTTCGATCATGCTGTCGACTCATCAACTTGCCTTGGAAAAGCTGCCGTAGACGGATCATGAATTACAATCAGTACCCCGCCATGAACGCCTCTGCCGTTTCTGCATAGCTAAGGTTGAAAGTCCAGAACATGCGCTGCTCGAATGCCAGGCCAGTCCTGAAGTTCTAAATCTTCGCAATGTATTTCTGAGAAAATTTCTTCGAGCAGTGCTAAGAATGGAGAGCAAAATTGTTGAACTTGGTTCTATTGAGCTACTGAAAGCCCTAATCCACGAGCGTCCAACAATTACACTGGCTGGTAAATTTGTGCATGATGTCCTCGAAGTGTTGAGTTTTATATTGTCTGAAAGGCATGAATCTAGCCACATTGGTTGTGGAGGGAAGGATGTTTTGCAGAAGGGTCCGAGCAAATGGTTCAGCTATTACCAGGGATATCTGACTGTTTTGTCGCCGTGTGCCCCAGAGACCCCCTTCGGCCTCCCTTGATTTTCTGAGTTCGACATCTACATGCTTCATTCTGGACCCGCGCGGATATCGTCGTGTTTGCGGTGTGGGATACTTCCCTAGAATGCGTTCTTCTGGGGTTCTTTTATCTCTCTTTCCATGTCACTCTTTGCACTGCATCTGTGTATGTCTCTGAATCCAATTGTATGTGCAATTTATACACTTTCATCCACTTCACGCCACGCCGTCGACCTACCTCCATTGGGTGTCTGTAATGGGAACTGGCCGTGAAGCAACCCGATCTTCACTCTGCTCGAATATACTCATGCAAATTAATAACCGGTACCGTCCTATTCACACACCGAATATTAATAGGTTGGAATTTTGGGTGTGGAAAGGTCGGAATTATATCTACATTTTGCCCCCATGAGCGCTAGAGGGAAGCAAGTGAAATAAATCCAAGCAAACTCTTTATTTCTCCAGTTACGACATGAATCTTGTCAGGTAGAGTATAAGTTCACGAAGGAACTTTTCAACAACCATTGGGCTTCCTTGTAGTCAACGAATTCTTGCCATGTAATTTACAGAGTCGTTTTTGAATGTCGATGTGGGCGATCGTTGAGTTCTAACAATTTTCTGGCGCATTTATGTCCCGTACGAGTCGGATGACAAAATTCATAGCATTTACATTACACTCACTCCGGAGATTGAACAATTTAGACTGAGTTTTCGTATAGAAGCGCCTATCCAGTGAAGCAGCGAATAGTTCGAGCTACTCTTCCATTCAGGATTCTATTTCTATGGAATTGCCTCATGTGAGTCGAGTGCACTGTGTGGTAGTTACACAGGGAAGACAAAAACTCTGGGCAGCTTTGATATGTGCCAATTTCAGATCCCTAAAGCCTCCATCATGCCGGGGAAATCCGGAGTTCCTAATCCGCTGATAGGATCCCACCCCGTTGCCGCGTTCCAGCCGCTAAAGGGCCACCTCATTAACTTGTTCATTCCTGGAGTAAAATGGATAATTTACGCACCCTGTGGGCCCCGAACATCCTGAGCTTTGGCCTGAAAATAAGGAGGCAGTGAGGAACAATTCCCTTCAATTCAATACAAGAACGCCCACCAACTGTGACATCATCCAACCCACCCTTCCCTGTACTATAAAGGAGGGGATTAAGGAAGCCAAGAACAGGTTGGCCAGCGGCGATAAGCCGATCATTGACCAGCGCTATGAAGCTAGCAAAAATCGGACTGGCGCAACTGGTGCCGCCTATACTGGTGACCTGCAATTGTCAAGTGAATAAATATCTCAAAATGACTTCGTAGAGCACATACGCCTCCTTCTGTGAAACAAGAAAAAAAAACCCCGTCAGAGAGAAATACAGAACTCCGGGATGGGTTAGTTGAACGAACCATTCACAATAAAGACCTCCCATTCTGAGGCTACGTCAGGGAAGCCGCGTCCATTCGGATTATACATCCCGCTGTTTTCGTCTCCTATGGATTCGAGATAGGCTGAGGTGTCTGCCGCCTGGTAGCTCGGTACCGGGAAATAATTAGAGAACCCGCCGGCAGAAGATGAGAAAGCCGTCGGTGGCTGGAAAAATGTTCCTCCTACGGACGTAACACTGCAAGAATACATTAATGCGCGGGTAAAAGTGTTTGAGCAGCCACAGACTAGGGGCAGGTAGACGGGAACATTGGTACAAACGACGTACAACCCGGTTGATTGTCGGACGCTCCCCCTATTGAAGAGTTCATAGATTATAAGGTTACGATGGAAGAAGTGAATCGCGCCACTTACCGTCGCCAGACGCAAATATCATCGAGATACCTAACACGTGGCTGATTAGAATAAAAACGAAAGAAAGTGGAAGGTGGGGTACCGATTGCGGCCAATTGCATGTAGCCATTGCAAACAGACCTAGAAAAATAAACACATAAAGGCTCAGAAAACATACGACAGATATTGTGGACAGCTAACGTTGCAGCACTCAGCGTTAATTCAGCCTCCTCGTTTGCATAACTTGTGGTGAAAACGGTCGGCGGATCTTCTTGGGAAAGAAGCCAGTTTATGGTATCCTGTACTAGTCTTCAGTCATGGAAGGAAAAATCAACGGTGCACGAACCATGTAGGAAATCGCAGCATCGTTGTTAGACTGATCCAAGAGATACATCGTAGGTACATTTCCAGCCACGCCGACGGTGTATTGAATATCGATTTGACCCTCTAATCCACCACTATTATCCTGCAGATTCTGTGCACCGTTCAAGAGGGTGACGCTAAAGGTATTTCCGGCAATATCAGGCCTAAATTCGTTGAGGAAAGTCTAAGAAAGGAGTGTAAGCGCTCCGCTGTGATGAATCTGGATCACACATCATATTCATCACACATACCGCAAGATCGTCGTTGTTGGCGTATTCCTGCATTGAATTGCAGCGCTCAGTTTTAAAGACTTGAAAAGGGAAAACAATGTCTCACGCCAAGCGAGGCAGAGTTGTACCCCTGAACGCCGATACTATTAGTCAGCGAGCCAGAGATTGTGGTGTTGGGGATGCCATAGAATTCTTGGATGCATACCTAGACGTCGATGAGGAAATCAGCCCAGCCAGTATAGTGAACATGGTAGACTAACCGGGCGAACAATATCCTCACAAGGTGCAAGCTGTCTGCGATCCAGGGTTGCCTTGCGCTTGTATACGGTATTCTGAGACGGGCGCTGAGGGGGAGGCGTGAACGCAATAATCGGATGAACATGAAGAATGTGCTGCTGCAAAGTGGAAGGCAAAGAATAGTTCAACGCTCGGATCATCTCCTGCCCATTGGCAGAATGAGTGTATGTGCTGAACTTTGTGTTGAATAGCCCTTCCGCCTGCCCTACCGTGAGGGAGATTTGCAGGATATCGCCGGCAGGGGAGACGGGTTTCACAGATGTGACGTTGGGTGTTACCCAACCCATGACGGCCGACAGAGAGTCGGCCGGAGGTTTAACGTACTGGGCGACCTAGTTGAATAGCATCAAGTCGAATGAAATCAGATGGGACGAGTGAAGCTTACTTCTGAAGCGGTTAGGTACTGTCCGTAAGATGGGCTGGATGGGATAGATACTGCATCGACGACCTTCGCAAGCCCGGTGATGTTGGATTGAACGAGTGCGATAAACAACTTGATCTCCTGGCTGGAAGAAGGGGAACCCAGTGCTTTGAACCCCGACGGGACATTAGAAATGCTCTCGTGCGGGACCATAGTGCTCGAAAGCACGCATTTAGCGAGGAGAACCAGAGGGAGAGCGCGTAATAGACCCATTGCCATGAGTAGACTTGAATTCGGGGTTTCTTTATAAACATATTCGGTGTGCTGAATGGGATAGTTAAAACCCCGTGTTCCGCGGAGGAGTGCTAGCCGAGGTTACGTGACCTTCCAGAAGGACCCTGGTTTATACCCTTGGACGCTAGATCCAGTAGTCTCGGACCAAACTCCTGCCATGAGAGGGTTCCCTTTGGGATGCCATGAGAGTTTGGTCCGAGACTACAGATCCAGTCCAGGCCCGGTTGGGCCATTTTTGGCCGAACAGATTTTGTGCGGATGAGCCAATTTGTGGAAGGATCTAGCCCGCATCAAAAAAAGGGTAATTTACCCTCATAAAAGGGCAAAAAGGCTCAAATTGCTCAAATTTTTCTTCCTCATCAATTTTCCCACCATACAGATTCAAGCGACTTTCTGTCGAGAGAAAAGGTTCGGGGTCCATTTTTCCAACACCACATGTTGACCAACCTCCACCGAGTTTTTGGACATGGGCTTTGAGGGTAATACCCGGGGTCCTCTTCCAGAGCGCCCAATAGTGACCCCAAGGGGGTGCGGGCCGATCAAGCTGAGACCTAGAGTGGCCGTCGGACCAAGTTATTTTTATTTTTATTGCTTCAGAAAGGGTTCTTTTGCTTCCAATTGAACTTGCGTAGTTCCCGCCGAGATCGATAATAAAACAGTGGCCCAAGGTATTTTTATCCCTATTTTTTCGTACTCTCTTGGGTAACCCTGGAATCCTTGCTACCGGAGATTGGCGCCGCAACCGTAACTTACGGTTTTTACGGCGTCTCGGACCACGTTCTCAGAGGAGGAACCGTAACTTTATGGCACGGTACGGCATGTTGTTTATTCCACCTCCCAAGGCTGTAGGAGGGCAGGAGAGACTAAAGCCATACCCAGGAAGGTGAGGAACAGTGTGATTAACGGTTATATATCCCACACGCCCTCTGCTGACATTGTTCTCGACCCCGTCGTACGGCTTGCCGCTTGATACGGCGTCCAGGAATATGCCGAGACCGTCACGGTCCCGTAAACTTCCCGTAAGGCCCCCAAACATAGACTTTCCGGGCTGTATCACAAACGTTGCGGCGCAGATCCCTACATTGTCGGCCATGCGAGGCCCACGGTTTGCGATGCTTAGCCGGCAACCACCGAGCCAGGCCAGGAATTGATTGACTTTCCGCCCCCTCTCGCTATTACGTTTGCTCTATGTATGATGTGTAAATTTTGGAATGTCCGAGGCGTATGTGGTGAACTGGCTGTTCCAATCAGAAATGTCGCCTTGTTGCCTAAGGACGGGGAGACTTGGTGCTAGTTCAACATTGGGACGACGACGAATCGATGTCTCATCCATGTTAAACTGAAAAGGCTGAATGGTGGTGAAATGTCGGGAAAATGTAAAGACTTGCCCGGACCTGGGCATTATGCGAGTCAGCGACCATACATCGCGACCATACATCGCCGTTCAAGAATTTAGAATCGACTCTCACGTCGGCGATGTACATGGCTGTAAATAGCAACCGAGACGTCTCACCCATGTTACATTGAAAGGCTGAATGGCGGTGAAATGTCGGAAAAATGTAAAGACTTGCCCAGGCCTGGGGATTATGCGATTCGGCGACATCGCCGTTCAAGAATTCAGAATCGACTCTCACGTCCGCGATGTACATGGGCTGTAAATAGCAGCCGAGACGTCTCGAGGAGCCGAATTTAGTTTTCAAGAAGCGGGGACCTGAAAGTCGGGTGGAGACCAATTAAGAAAGTACTTATTCCGATCAATGCCGGATAAAAATGATCGGACTCAACGCTGTGTTACACGGCCAAACGGAAGTATTGTGATTTCCTAAGATCGGTCGACGTCTAATTTCGTACGAATAGATTCTTAACATTTTCCTACGACTTGATGTCGACAATGGAAGGCCCCTCGTCACTCCCTCGCAGGTCGGTCCCCTTTTTTCTGAAAACTTTCGTACATTTGCTCTATGAAAATCGGGCCCAAGGGCCTCTATTGGAGACCGAAAAATAGGCGAATTTATTTCCTGCGCTATTTTTGTGCCTTTTTTCAGCCCCGCGCGCATGCCTGTCTTCCCCGCACTCCGAGCCATCGTTTCGTCGTCATGGATAACTCAATTCAAGCTCAGAGTTGACTCAAAATGTGCCCAACGAAGTGTTAACCGTGTTTCACGTTCCGCTTGGGTCTATCCATCCTCCAGTTTCTGTCCCCCGAATGGGTGTCAAGGGAGGGTGAATTCACCTCTACCCAATATAGCCACGGATCCGGTGACGGTTGAGGCCGCATTACCGAGCAAACCACTTTTAAGTTTTCTCATTAGACATTTAATCCTGGGATTGACAAGGCTAGAAATCGAACGAGTTGTACGGGTAACGGCACACAGCCAGTTACACTGGTCCACGTATCAAACCACTATAGCCTCGCTGCAGCGCGGAGTTTTGACTCGACTCCGAGCGCCGAGCGTTGCGTGGCCTGCTCGTTTCCATGGTCTTCACTCAATTCAATCCCATCAGGATAAACGCCCCCGGATTAGCCGGAACTTCAGGGTAATTCGGTCGAATATCTTGGATTAGTTGCATTACCGTGCCAGTAACCCCTATATAACAATCACTGCGTTCCGACCCTCTCTAGACTCAGCTGTGGCTAGACAACCTACACAAAGCTACACAGAGGCTAGACAGATGTCTCTGTTTAGGTGACTAGACATGGTCAGTCTAGCTGTGTTCGGGTCAGTCTAGGTCTGTCTGGGTCAGTGTGGGTCAGTATGGGTCAGTGTGGGTTTGGCAGCCTGATTTTTTAGTGAAATTGAACTTTGTGACGAAATGTCAATGTTTGGCTTGGGTCAGGCACCCGCAAAGACCTAAACTTAGCCCCACTTATCTAGACAGACCTGTGTTTGGGACCCACACAGAAGCTAGCCAGAGGCTAGGCAGAGGCTAGACAGAGGCTAGACAAAGCCAGACAAAATCCCTGTCTAGTGGGCTAAAAAGGGCCTGTCTAGGGGCTATGCTCACCTAGAAATAGTGAAGCCAGATGAACACAGATGAACACAGACCTACACAAAGGTGAGTCTAGAGAGGGTCGGAACGCAGTGAATGGCTCCTGGACGTGCAGCGATTCGCGGGTAAGAACTTTATACAGTCGCCGCCCCAGACCCAGTGGTCGCGGCGCGTCGTTGCCTAAAATTCATGCACGAGGGGCCACAAATACTTTGGTACTTGGCTGCTTCAAAGGCGTCCCAACCTGTTGAATAAGGTTATGAGGCTGACAGGCTACGCCGTCTCTGCAAAGTCCTTGAGACATGAAAGGCACACATCCCTTTGTTCAGAATGGCAAGTGTTCCCCCATTTCTCTCGTGCTCCAAATTATCCTCTGTTCTGGGTTGAATCGCAACTACACTGTTTGGCTCTGGCTCGCATTGTAGCGGGTACTAAATTTTATTCTTCAAACCACTGGTAGGAGGCTGCAGAGTTCCTCGAACCCCCGTACGAGTGATCATCAATATCCATTTCCCGCTCGTACATCGCTCTGGCTGCTTCACCACCCGTCGTCCCCTGAACTGCTTCAGCTCACGGCTCTCCCGCTGCCCCGCAGATTCAATTGTAGGTTGTTTTTGCGCCATGACTATATGAGCTCCAGGAAAAACCATTTTTCGTGCTTGGTTCCTCTGCTTTTCTACTACGCAGATCTTTTAAGCATTTGATACGGTGGAAATCATTCCGACTGCTGCTTGTTCAAGGTCGAGATGCAGCGGGGTTTAATTCCGCCGATCAAACTCCGCAGCTTTGTTATTCGTTCACAATATGTATTCCTACGTTCAGTGTTCCACTGTAGTGAAGTACGTCTGTCATATTGTCCATGCTTTAAAGTTGGCCAATGACAATGCATTTGTGTCGGGTTTGGTTCGATATTGTCTTTCATGCTACATCAATACATTACTATTCTCTTCTTGCATTCTTATTCCGGAGCGAAGCGGAGGCCCACCTTAAGCTTGTGCCAATAGATTCAGACTACGGCTTTCATATCTACGACGATTAGTGGCGGCTGATATATCAGTCCCCCGTACTAAGGTTGAAAAAATCCAAGGACATCATCTTCGCATTGTATTGAACAATGCAGCATCGACCCAACGTAGCGAACAATACGCAAATTAGAAACTTCGTTCCCGCAGGACCGGCCGATATGTAAAAGCCACGAATCAGTTGAGGTCGGCGGCGGTATCGACCGGGGTCGTCGGGGCTTCTGGCAAGCACTGGTAGTAATATGGATTGAGTTCCGTGCAAACGGTGCCTGAAACACAGGCTGCCCAAGCAAGAAAATCGACATCAGTGGACTTGGAGAATGGCGGATTGCAATCAAACGGACTGGTGGTTCCCGTGTAATCTATCCCTCCACATTGTCCCAGATAGGGGGGATTCTGTCCCGCTGCGAACGCGACCGACAAAGCCAAAATCAGCAGTGTTGAGCGTATCATTTTTGCACGAGAGCCTACACTGTCCACATTCCACCCTTTATATGTTTGCTTCGACGGTCATGAGGTGCACAAAATTAACTCAGTGCCGCAGACCGGACTATTTTCGCTGAACTGTCGGCTACGTATATTGCATGGGTGTGAGCACGAGGATCCTTGGAGGATAGAAATCGACATGGAAGAGGATAAACTTTTGGCCGAAGTCCCGTGGTTTGAACATGGAAGCAAGGTATACTTTCCCATCCCTCGTTATTCCGTTCCTCCTGACCCCGTTGACACGGACTTCTAGCGATGCGACGTTGAAAGGACAGCATCGAAAATACAAATTTTATTAACCAGATAAACTTGCTGCTCGGATGAAAATTGCATGTCTCCGTCGGTTTCATTTCAAGTCCTGCCTCGGACGATCAATCTCAATAACGTATGATGCCGTTGCCAAAGTCGGGACGACGGACCCAAGGCCGGTACATTACCGTCTCGAGAATGCGCTGTGTTCCGGGCTCAGCCCTTTGACATGTCCCGAGCTGTACCAGTCTGCCTCCGGCAGAGTGCTTGCACTAAGATTTGCCGTTGTAGGGCAGACTGGTAACGAGTCTAATTGGTTCATCCCTAAGGCATATTTTGAAATTCCGAGTAGACAGTCTACTCTGTCTTAACCCATACCCCTCGGTGGACATGGTAAACTATGGGTTTTCCTAGAGTATGGGATCCCACAGAGCCGGCCGAGAAGGCCGAATGGATTATGTCATCAAATACATAAGATCATATACTTAAATTTGTAAAATCAATGGTAATAGCAAAAAAAAAACACCTCCAGCAATGTCCTTTGCTCCAAGCACGTTACTGAGCTCAAGTCTTCCAACAAAGAGTGACTCAGGTGCAGAGATATCGGGAAAGTAGCTGAAATCCCACCCAAAATAACATGAATAAACATGCCAAATAGGGGTAAAATTATGGGTTTTAGCCAACGAAAATGTATGGGTTATTGAGTATGACAGAGTTATGGGGTTTTTAGTGGGAACCACCATGGTGGACACCAAAAATCTATGGGGTTTAACAGAGTATGGGTTATGGCAGATATGGCTTAAGACAGAGTAGACTGTAACTTCTTTGATACACTGTCCCAATTATTTACACAAATTTACCATCTCTACAGAATGAGGAATGGGTAGATGCTGAACGGGATTAAAAACAAAAGGCCGATATTTGATCCGGGCATCGACACCGCCACACCATCTCCTTCCACGACGGCGATGGGCTCGCCCTCGACCTGTGCGCCGTCCGGCGTTGAAGCTCCACAAGGACTATGTCGCACTACGATTTCTCCCTGTGGCGTTCCCGCCTCACGCAATGACGAATCTATCGGCGCCGGGGCTGTGGAAGGACGAAGTAAATCAAATGCACTTTCTTTTCTTCTTCTCCGGCAACCAATCCCCACGTACACGCCGAATTCACTAGTACTGTAGCCCACCCGTCCTCATAGACTAGCATCTGCCTTTCCTTCCTCGTGTAACGCTCCCCCTAGCCGTGCGTTTTCCTACTCACATCCCTTGAGTACTTGCGACTTACATGCATCTTCACTCCGTCCTTTCCGCCATACGCCTGCCCCACCGCCTTCCTTCCCGCAAGCCCCTCGCCCATCCCATCCTTCTCGTTCGCATGATCCCCACCCTCCCCGTTTGCAGCGCATCTCCCCATCGTGCCACGGTCTCAAGCGCTACACGCCACCACTGCGCCCCGTCTCAACCTGATTTCATACATTCCTCACTCGTCGCCTCTCGTCATCCTTTCCAGCCTTCCTCCTCCCATCGCCCGCGTCCCCGTCCTCTCAAATCCTTTTCGACTGCTTCCGTTCTTGAATCGGCATGCTGATTATTTGGCAGAGAACCAGAAATACGCACATGCACACACAACATTCTTGTTCATCGCACGGCTTCGAGCGCAGTTCCCGCTCGAGGAGCGCTTCATGACCCCCCATCGAAGGTCGTCTATCCTCTCCTCGTGCCCCTGCTTGCCTTTCTGCTCCCTGACTCGCACCTTGACTTATCCTGTCCTTCTCAGGCATCGGCATACGACCTCAAACTGGAGACGAGGGCCCAAGCCGTCGTGCACAAGGATGCCAGCATCGTGGAAAGCATAGAATACGACTTCCTTGTGTGCGATTCCGCGCCGCCGGATATGGGTAAGTGCATTTCAGACACTTTTTTCTTCTTGGCGTCTGCCCCAATGCCCGTTCCCGTTCCTCCTCCCTCTTCGCCCATCGGCTTCGATTTCAAAGCCCATCGCCCGCCTCCGCCTCCTACCCCCGTTCCGCCGCCTCCCTCCTATCCTACTTCACCATATCCCGATCTTTCCATTTTCTCGACTGCTGATATTCGTGTGCCGTGTTGGCAGGCAGGCCTCGCCAAACACCACGTATGTCTATTTCCTCCTCTCCCCCATCCCTGTCGCCGCATTCGTATCGCTGATTTGTCTTTTACATTCAGTTTGTCCCCGATGAGACGCCCGATGATCGATTCTCGCACAGTGTTAGGTTCCCAACCAACAGAAGTGAAGTGTGATCGGCGCAGGTAGGGTATGTCTCCGATTTCTCGTCCGCGCATTCAATATATCGTTCATTCTTTGCTCTGTGGATACAGATGCTCGCCACGCCTCCCGTGGCGGAGAAGGAACACAGATGTGCGTGCGGGACACGCCGCAGAGGATGTGCTAATCCTGATACACGCGTTAGAATTCTAGATAACTTACGAAGAGATGTATATCAAATGTGCAATATATACACGTTTTGGGAAAGACGCGGTAAACAAAAGAGGCGTCAGATATAAATCCGTACACACATCGACAACGCTCTCCTTCCAAGCGCCCGCCGTTCTCGGTCTTTCGATTCTAGACCTTGCTGAAATCAAGGTTCAAACGTAAACGAGCCGGCCATGGCTCCACCCAAACCATACTACCGTATTACTACGGTGCGTGTGTGGTGATGCAAATATGAATGAACGGCACTGATCGCATGAGCCTCGTGTGGCTAATGTAACCAGTACAAAGCGCCTGATGTGCACCCAGAATCAATGAGTTCGAACCTCGAGCCTTTCAGCGAGGTTCGGAGAATCTGGTGCATTTTTGAATCCTACAAAAATTGAACCGGGCTTTCGTGTCTCATCTAGTTCGAGTCCGCCTTGGTTCTTTCCTTGCCGTGCGTTCAAACACTTCCAAATGCTTTGTCGTCCACAAGAGACACTCCTCCCTTTTCACTCATATACCTATTGCCGCGACAGCCAATCTCGTACCAACCATCGCCTTTCCGTCGACGCTAGCGGCGGATGGGCGGAAAATAAAATAATTTCGGGAATACATCATTCAGCTATAGGAAACACACTGCAGAATTCGGTAGCTCACATAGAACACGGAGAATGGAAGCTACAAAGCAACTGTCTACGGTTACCATTGGCCTATCAAAGGGCCGGAATCCCTACAAAATCGCTAGCCTTGCGCAGTTTTTCGAGCGCGGTTACCCGTACGACAGCATCTCCGTCTCCAATGGCCAGAACCCGCAGCTCTTCATAAAGACTGAGCAACCGCTCCCGTCCCTCTGCATCCACCAGCTCTGTGTAGCGGGCGTGGCCGGAGAAGAACGTCTCCGCCCACCAAATCAACAGGCTAACCGCTTCCTGCTTGCTCTCGGTCACACCAACGTTGAAGGCCCCCACAACAGCATCCGACACCTCATCGGGAAGCTCCACCAGCATCTTGTGCGCAAACGAGAGCGTCAGCTCCGCAGGCGGCACCCATTCCGCGTGTTTTTTGTGGGTGTCCAGGGGAGTCAAAACTTCGCGCAGTGACGAGATGAGTTTGGTAGAGTAGGAGTGAAGATCAGCGTCGCTGAGGGAGAGGCATAAGCAGGAGAAGAACAGGCCGGGTTCGCGAGAATGAGCTTGGGTGCGGTTTTATAGGTGTCCAATACGACAAGGAGCGCAGTCGAGGAGGAATAGGTGGATTTCTTGTCGCCGGCTTTCTGGGTCAACGAAGACGCGTGGCGAGCCTTCCAGTCGTCGTAGAGGGCTTGGACTGAAGTCACCGTCGATTTCGTGCTTCTGTCCTCGATGTCGCCGCCGCTAGGGTCATCACTGCCAAAGAAGTAAGGGAACGATAAGGTGGCGCCTCCGGAGTGAGTGGACTGGTCGAGTGCTAATGACAGGAAATTGCCGGAATAGATCATTTCGAGGAAGAACGCTGCTGGGAACGAGGCCGAACCCTGTCCGGTCCAAGTTACGTGCCTGATCAAGAGCGCTACCATCTGCCTTGCTCGCACAAGCGACTCGGATTTCCCCGGACGCGCACGCATCAGGGCGTCTTGAATGAGGTTTTGCGCGCATTCCGGAGCCGAGGTGAAGAAGTTGTAGGGGTAGCTATTGAACAGGTTGACGATCATGTCTCCCTCTTCCTCGCTGTTGCTCTGGCGCTGGCGTTGGATAACCGGTTCGACGAGAAGTCGAAACGCCTCGTGCGAGCCTAGCTGCGAATTCTTGATTAACGAGTCCTTGAGAACTTTTTGAATAAGAGATTCGAAGGACGCGTAGCTCTGCTGATAGAATGCGGGCTGGTGGGTCGCAACGTGGGCATGGAATGTTGCTAGCTCCTGCGCGTAGCTCGGCGTGCAGCTATAAGTCTTTGCCAACGTCCTCAGCTGGATGGAATTGACCCAGGGAGCCTCGGCTACGCCATGATCACCGGCGAGGATCTCTGTGCGAATTACTGGGACCGATGCCGAGGGGACGACGCCGAGAAGCTCAACTAGGTTAGCGATACCCTTCTCGAAGGGGTGGTGGCAGCCATGGGAAAGCTTGATATTCTCTGCGAGCAGAGCGCGGGCCTCGGGTAAAATATCCTCGCCAGTGCCGTTCTTCGAAACCCTGGCAACGTGTTGACGGAATAGGTTGAAGCGGCGCTGGTAAATCGTGGTCGCGAAGAAGTCCTCGACGCCGTGCGTAGCGAGAGGCTTCAGTAACTCCATCCGATCGTGCGTCACTTTCAAGCAAAGGGATTCAGAGCCATGGAAGAGGAAGTTATCGGCGAGGCGGAGAGCCTGGAGCTGCTTGATGCTCCGATGACCTTGCGGCATCGGGCTGCGCTGAAAGTGAGCGACCCGGGAAGCGAGGAAGTCTATTGTTTCCAGCAGGAATCTCCAGCAATTCTCGTTTTGAGCGACGCAAAGGCCGATGCACTCGCTCAAGTAGAGGAACAGTTGTTCCTCTGGAAGCGAGCCAAAGTTGTCGCCAGGTTTGTAACTCTCCAGGCCGATATCCACAAGCTCGCGAGAATCCTTTGCCGCTCGTTCTGCGAATGAAACAGCGTTGTTCGGACCCACGAATGAGTCGAAGCAAACGATGTAGGAGGATGAGCGGATGAGGGGAATGCGTTCTGCGAGCTCTGCCGACTTTTTCTTGTCCGTCTTGATCGACTCAGCTAGATCAGTGTTGAGGCGAATTTGGGTCAATGGCCAGAGCACGTTCTCGACGTAGCGTTCGCAATGGGCCTTCGGGATGGTGACCGTCGCCATATCTGCCAAAACGGGCGACCGAGGAAGATACCTGCGCAGGACATCGTCTACGCAAGCAGTGGAAACCTCGGGGATGACTGCGAGCAAGACAAAGAGGGTGCTAGAGAAATTTTAGTACCCGTCTTGACGCGGAACAATGAACGACTCACTCATCCGCCTGAAGGGTGTTCAACGAAGCGGTGGCTTTGTCAATAATATACCAGGCGAGATCCTGCTGAGGAGAGTCCAGTGCAGGAAGTATCGATTGTAACAGAGCGATACGAACTAAAAGTGGGATCAGCTAGGAAAACGGGGCATCAAAGATGAATAATTGCCCACCATCTTGATGTAACGGTCGATCCCAAAGGCGCTTGACCAAGTCCTGCATCTCAGGAAGCTCGAGGTACGTCGTGATGATCCGAACGAGCTCCTTGAATACCCCGATTTTCAACGGCTTCGCTGTAGGCGGCTCCAAGAAACTCGGCACGCTAGCCAACGGAACATGCTCCAGCGACCGCTTCACCGAATGCACAGCGGTTCTGGCCAGCTCACCCGCGAGAATAGCCGGCGCCAACAGGAACTGGATCCCCGCTGCGGGTTCGTCCAGGCGCGGCAGGAACATGAGAATGGCCTCTGAGATCCGAGGGTTGAGCTCATCCTCAGTTAGCAGCGCGGCAAGCTCGTGGATGGTCGTAGTTGGCAATTTGGTGAACTGCTCGGTTGCTCGGACCCGGGTGAGGAGAGGGAACTCGTTCGAGCGAATAACGCCCAGAAACATCTCCGCGAAAACCTTGCACTGGTGAGGGGAGAAACGAGCGGCGGACTGGAAGTCCCAGCTTGCCGGCTCGATTTTATCGCCTTCAACGTAATCGTCCGGTGCCGGGTTAAAGACGCCGTACTTCCCGGTTGTGATGAAGCGATCGAGGAGAAGGTCCTGTCGGACGTTGATGAGGTGTTGAGAAACGAAATGGATGTAGACGGCGGTGTCGTCAGTACGCAGCAGAAGCTCGACGAGCGCATCCAATTTTGCTGAATCCATAGCGCCCTTCTCGTCCCTGCACTCGCTCCACCGGAGATTCATCTCCTCCGTGGCAGAACTGGATAGCAGACGGAGATCTCGAAACTCGATCCACCAAGGCAAAGGACTTTTGTCCATCGTGCCGCGGTACAGACGCTTGAGCCCTAAATGAATTGCACAGCGTCGTAAACCGGATTCTTGTCCTACTTCGACGGCGAGTCACCCGTCCCCTTGGCGCCGCGAATGATGTCCATCTGCTGCTCGACGTAGTCGCAGATGCGCGGGACCTTGGACCACCGCGTCCCCAAGCAACCAAGCATCGCCTGGATGAACGAGGGGTACGTCGGATTCGCCTCATCAAAGATCTGGGGCTCGTAGATCTTCCGGTTCTGCTGATACATGAACTCGACGTACGCGACCTCGTCTTGGATGCGCCAGAAGCCGTAGACGGCCGCCTTGTCGACCGTCGCCAAGAACATGCGGAACGCGAGCTCGTCCGCTTCGTTGCGCGTATCAGCCCCGTGCTTCGCCGAGCGGGTGACGAACTGGACTTTGGCCTTTGAAAGCCCGTGCTCGTTCAGGCATCGCGCCCACAAGATCTGGAGCGCCATCTGGAAAAATACACCAGACATGTTCGCGGCGAAGATTGAAAGACAGTGGTTGACGATACTGAGGATGTGGGACGAGATAGCGGGAATCTGAAATGATATTAGTGGAGGGAGATTTAAGAGATACACGTCACATACCGGCGAAACAGCTTCGTTGACCTGATTCTCCCAAGCGACATAGACGGAGGCAATCTCCGCCGCCTCCTCGTCCGTCGCACGTCGAAGTAGGTCGATGATGGTATCCTCAGAGAATAGGCAAGGCAGCTGTCCCGCGTCTGGGGGAATCTCGTTCTTGATCCGGGGAACAAAGAATTTCATGGTGGTAATGAATTCCCGGATGCTCTTGGAAGCGTCCGTGGCGTCAATCAAGGTTCTGTAAACTTCGAGCCGCTCCTCAAACAGACGCGTATAGGTCATCTTCGTCAAGGCGGCACGCGCGGCGGGATCAGAAATGTCGCAGAGGGCATATAGTTGTAGGATTATCTGGTCCGTGCCATCCGACAACAGTGCTTGCTGTACGATGGAATGACGTGCTGAGGAAGATGGAGGGAAGAAATCCAGAGCGGATAGCGCAGTGTCCCGCGACTCCGGGTGGCAGAGAATAGTCACGAAGTACTCTGGATCATTGAGCATCGCCCAGACGTGGTCGACCTGGGACGTAGAAAGATCCGGCCAGACAAAATGTGTGTAGAATGAGAGGTGCTCTCTAGGCGGCCAAAGGCCGAGAACGACCTGGAAAATCGCTGCAGAATGGCTGAGTTGCGATCACAATCCGCTATTAAAGTGACTTACAATCAGTGTCACCCGACGGCAGATGGGAGTAAGGCTGGATGACACCATGGTCCGGGATGGTGTACACAGTGTGAGTCTTGGGCGTCAGAGCGTCCAAAAGCTCGACCGCCAGGTTCTGCAACAACTCGGCAGAAACGTGCTGCATCGAAAAGACGCCTCGCACGCTCTCAAAGAGGACCTACGGATAGGTAAGTTACGAGTCGTCGCAATGGTTCGGAAATTGTCTCACCTTGGCTAGAGTGTGGTAGTGGTCTATCGTGCTAAGCGAACTATCGAGAAACACCGACTTTAGCTTTGACACGATCTCTTCATCCGATTTCTCGGTGGCGGTGAGAGACGCGAGGAAGTGCTTGATGGTGTGGGCGATGAGTTCAGAAGCGCCCTTCTCGATAGCGCTCTGGTCGTTTCTCTTGGAAGTCGAGTCGATCGTCGCCAGGGGTACAGCCGGCCATGCAGGGTTTCGATAGCGCTGAGAATGAAGGCGATGACGTTCGGGCGCTCTTTTTCGACCTTGCAATCTTTTAAAAGGAAATGGCTTTCGTCGCGATGGAGTATACCACCGGCCACCTGACCTCGCCAAGTAGTTTCAGGCGCCGAGTTGCCCGGATTTAAGCAGGGCACCGTTATTCGATTCGAGAAGATTGGCGATGAACGGTTCGACATGAGTGCGTTGCGTCTGGAGATCGAGACCATGCCAGAAGCGTTGGCAGTATCGGCCCTCCGCGAAGGACTCGGGAAGGGAAATGTGATGTTTTCCGTCCGAGTCGACCCAGCGACAAAGACGGGTCACCAAGGCCAAGCCGCGCGAGAGGTCCGTCTGGAGAAAGGACAGGAATCTGCTGCTGATAGCGGGGGTAACTTGTACGTGGACTTGGAGCCGGATCTGGTGGGAGGAAAGGTCGCGAGCAGCTCGAAGAGTTTTTCGACCAGATTGAGCGGCGAATCCTGGCTAATGTACTGGGGGTTGCGCAAATGGTGCTTGGGCCAAATGCTACCAAGTCTGTTACGGCCAGAGTGAGTGTCACGAACGAGGAATATATGACCACTAACGTGGTCTTATTCCAAGCGTCTTCCCTTTGATATTCGGCGCAACTAGTCAAAGTGCGCTCCAGCACAGTCAACTCGGGCTCAACCACAGCTTGAGCAGGGCGAGGCGGAACACCTAGAGTCGCGAGAAGTTCTTGTCGGTCGGCTTTGCTTAAGCTCTCTTTCAAGAGCCTTGAACGGCAGGTACGCAGCGATGTACACGTCGAGAAGATGTTCGTCCGAGGCATACTTGACGCAAGCGTCGACGACTTTGGCCTTGCCTGCAGTAGAAGGGTGAAGCACAGCTTCCATGAGAATGGGAAGAGCAGGTCGCCCGAGTGCAATAGCCATAGCCAACCCCAACTCGCGCTGGAAAAGGACTTTGAAGCAGTTGTCTGCGGAAACTGCAGGTCGATGAACTTTGCGGCTTCAGTATCGTCCGAAACAGCAGGGTAAGGGATTCTGGAGGGAAGTGCGGTTGTGGCGAGGAGTTGTTCGATGAGTTTGGGGAGCTGTGGGTCGTTCTCGAGAGCGAGTTTTGTAGCGAAGCCATGGCGTTTCAAGTAGGGTAAGCTGCCCACTCGAGCCATAAATTCGTCGGCGGTTAACATGGTGGTAGAAAGAGACATGGTTTGTGACTCCCTGACAGCGGCGATCAATGTCCGAGTCACTCCCCCTATTATTATGTAACTGTATTTGGATTGCTCATCTGTTGGGATCCAAAATTGCTCGACGTTGCGGCGATATAAGAGTTCCCGAGTTACTATGGAGGATGGCGCTTGACGAATTTCGGGAAAGCAGATAGTGACCGAACGCATCAAGATGTCAGTAGAAACCACTGGCATGAATCTTGAGTCGCAGAAGCCTGGGAAATAGACCCGAAAGTAGGTTTTCCATTGGGCTTTCTTCAGAATCAATTTTTGTATACAGTAACGGAGCCCAGAGATTAGATGAATGATAGGCTAAAAGCGCCCGGCGTCTGCCGCGATCATGATATGCACTGCCACTGATCGTGGAGTTTCAAATCCAGGTTGTCTCTTTTGTTTTTTGGAGCGTTTGAAGTAACAAAGTCGAAGTCTGCAGACTTGTATTGCTGGTTTTGGGCCAGTCATGCCAGTGAGTTTTGTCTAGGAGGAAATGTCGTTACGCACAATATTTTAACTGGTGTGGGACTCTGGCCTGTGTGAATTATCCTATACCATTCATTGGTCATATACCCACTAAAACCCCCTCTGTGAGTGTCAAATCATCTGGCAATGAGTCCTCATTCATAAGCAGCCCACTCCATGTGTTTAGTACAGTTTATAATTTTTATTATCTTGTCTTCGGAAAGGCAATGTCCCTCCTAGCTACATTTTCTTCCTTGAGCAATCTGATAACCTTCATGATGTTAAAGGTGGTTCAGAATCTACATTTCAGCGTAATCCTTGATACACACTAGGTCATGAGCTCGATATTAGCCCCGCTCCGAAGTCACTGCGGGCTTGACACGTTTGACAGATCCTTCACAGGCGTGGGCTGCAAGTATCCTCCTTGTCTCCTGCATACTCTCATCTCCCACCATCTCCCACCCTCTTTCAAGCCCAGGGACCCCTATCTATCTAATCCCTCACCCTGGGGCCAGGTTTAGTTTCTTTAGGGCGATATCTGCCTTAAAGAAAAGAAATTTCTGCGCAAATTGGCTGAAAAGGACTTTTTCTCCGGCCAACTTGGTATTTTAGGAGAAATCAGGTCAAACCTGGCTTTTTGGGCTAACCTGGGTTCTATGATGATTTGGGTCAAATTTATCTTTCTTTCACGGGTTAGTTGTGCTAAAAAAAAGAACCTGGCTTCTACCAGACCTGGCTTTTGCTTAGGGTTGTCTTTTTCCTATATTAACACCCATTGATGTACTCTAAGACTGATTGCCATACTCCAACCACTCATTGGTGTACTCTGAGGCAGATTGCCATACTCCAGTTCCTATTCCTCCGCCTTCATGCGAGGCTATCGCAAATAATCCCACAGTTTTTTTGTGCGTGTTTAAAGTCAAACTGCTGCGGAATGGTGAACTACCTCCGACATCCCCACATCCTAGTAATAGAGAGCTTGCGCAAAAGCCGCATGCGGCTTTTTTTTTCCTTTCGCTCTGGTTGTCAGAGGGTGCTATTCAACACTCCTAGTGATGCTCCAGAGCAAAAAAAGTATAGTGCCGCGTGCGGCTTTTGCGCAAGCTCTCTAATATGTTAGATACAAAGACCCATGTTGTTGATAGGTCTTGATCTCGTCCAAATGTACCTGAAATATTCCTAGAAATATTTGCAACAGGCTCACATGAAAGTGGTAGGATAGATGCTAGAATGCACGTAAAGCTCTCCTCCCAAAAGATCAGCTTGTTTGGACAAGATCTAGCCAACTAACCCAAGATAGCGCCGTTGAAAAAGACTAACTCTATAAAATCACCCAACAAAATATATTTTCGCAATTCTGTCTCTATCACTAATTGCGGAAGAATTATTCTGAAAGATTCCTATGGGTTTCAAGATAATCTGCCCAAATCTGAGCAAGATATGAGGGAATCGGTCGTGGAATTCAAAAAGTGTCCAAATTGGGAAATCTTCGTTCGCGCCTTCGGTTCCGACATTAGCTGTAAGGTGTGGTGATGTTTTCAATTCAATGGTCACGGCTTCAAGCATTTCCTTGCACTTGAATATTATGGATTCGTGTTCCATATCTGATGATTAGGCTGATGGCAACCCCGCCTTCCCAAGGGTGATGGCAAACCGCTCAGAAGGACCCATGCATTAAAACGGTGGTGAAGATGCATATTCATCTCTGTGGGTATATAGATCTAGGTGGCATAATGTAAAAGAGTGAACTCCTCAGCGAACGCGTAAGGAAGCGAGCGCTATATTGAAGTACCTAAAAGGGAGTACTCTAAGGTACTGTAAGGAGAAATACCGGAAGAATGAATGTAAGTAACATACGCTCGGCGAACGCGTAAAGAAACGAGCGCTGAGCGTGAACGTACGTGACAAGACGAATTGAGGAAGGACCGGAAGGGGAAAGGGAAAGGGAAAGGGAAGGAGCGAGATTGTACATAAATACTACCGTATTCTGCAGCAGATTGTCATGAATGCGGGGAATGGACGCACACTACCGTGTACACATCTAACTGGCAGCAGCAGGTGAATCACAACACCGCCCTCAGCAGCAGCACAAGCGCCAGCACCCCGAGACTCGGCGTAGCATGGACGCGCACCCCATCTACGAGTGGCACCGCGTTCCCGATGGTTGAATTCAAACACCCAAGCAGTGTCGCATCGATGCCCGCGGGCAGCGGCGTGTTCGCGGTAGAATTCTCCGGCGCGAAGACCGCAGTGTTATTATACCCGTCGAGGCTCAGCGCGACGCTGCTCGCGCGATAGTACTGCACCACCTGCTCGGGCTGCGCGTCCCGGGCGCTCGCGTTGAACGGCGTCGGCACGGTCGCGCTGATGCTCGGAGGGGTGAGCGAGGTGGCGCAGTTCACGGCGATGGTAGCCATGAGCGCGGTGACGGTCGCGTTGTCCGCGACGAGGCGGAGGGTCGTGTTTGCTGCGGAGTTGGACTGGAAGGCGGCACTGGCCATGGGGCCGCCCGGGCGCGAGCTGTTGTCGGGCTGGCCGTACTACATGCGTGGTTATATTGCGCAAGAAAAACGGGACACCTCAGCGTACTTCATCTGTGTAGAGGTATCCGGTGTTCGATGCATGCCCTCGGTAGGTGCCCCACGCGATCGGCCAGAAGAAGTACGGGAATCCGCGCCCGACGACGCCGCGGCCGAACACGCAGGATATCCGCTGCCATAGGCCCTGTATACAACGTTGGCTGTGGGCATTTTCATTCGGTATGCCAACTCACTGGCTCCCATATACTTGATCCTCGTCGCACCACCTACAACACAACTCTTAGCTGTGCGCACTCGTTTCAAAAGGAGTCGACGCACCTTCGCTCCGGCCTGAGAATAGATTGGATGAGGGGATCGTGGTCGCCTTGCCCCCGCCATTGCCAAAGGACGTGATGGAGCGCGAGGAGCCTCCGCTCGAGATGACGCCGCTGGGGTGCTCCGATGTCGAGGAGTCGCCTTTGCTGGAGGAGCTTGAGCTTGTGCCGGGATTTTCGCTGTCACTGCTAGAGCCCACACTGCCGGAGCTTCCACTCTTGCCGCTGTTGCTAGAGCTCTCCCCGCCACCGCTCTCCCCGCCACCGCCCTCCCCGCCACCTTCCCACCCCCCGTCGTTTGGATAAGCCCCGCGAGGACCAGCCCCGAGAATCGCTGAGTAACGGCACGAACATTAAAAATAGGTTGGGTTGAAAGAAAAGACGGAGGTGCTGTGGGACCTGCTACCGGTGCATTACATGCAGGGTGTGGGCTTGGGTGTGGATCGTGAGTTTGATAAACAGGCCATGCGTTCGGTTGGTGACTCACTGGTGACTGATGATCTTAGGTCACCAATAATATATTCTTGCTTGTACATCGGGAAAATCCCTGGAACCGGCGTTCGTGATTCGGATCGTGCCGTGTAATGATATGAAAACGGCCCGGGATTATCCGCCCTTCCCTTTTAAGTCTTAGACTGGGCCTTTTCAATGACTGGTTGGTTGACTCGTTGCCGCAACCCTTTTGATATTGATTTTCAGGCGGCTACAATATTAATAAGTACTGTTCAGTCGCCGGGTACAATAAATGACCACCCGAAAGAATCTTGGTCTCTATTGTACCCTTTCCGGGGGAAATCCCTAACAACTTCAATATTTCGAGTTTCAAAACAGCTTCTGAAATCGTGGTTCGGTTCGGTATGCTCTAACTGATCACGAAACGGCGGGATCTAACATTGAGTTGGTTTTGGAGCTGATACCGAGCTCCGCGGTACTATTCTAGCACCGACACGGGATGTCGTGTATGAGCACCGAGTCAATGGTAATATCGTCACGGTATCTCCAGAACTCCACGATCAGTGCATCCCGCTGCCAGTTGTTCTCGTTAGAAATTGTCCCGCCGAATGGGTGGCTGCTACAGGAAGCCGATGTTGTGATTTGGCAAGCGGTACGAAGCCCGAACGGAGTCGGACGAGTACCACATGGCAATGGAGCGGGAGCGGGAACAGAAGCATGCGGACCCGAACGGAGTCGGATCAGTACTGGTCAGAGAGCGGGAGCGGGAACGCAACCATGCGTACCCGAGCGGACGCTGTGCAAATGCTGTGCAGAGCAGATCCGAATATGGATAGAAGGCTGAGGGCGGAACGCGCTTAGACGAGCGGACATCTTAGAATGTCCCACATTATGCTCACCGACTATCTCAATATCGCGAATGGACTTTATGGTGAATGCAATACCTATGAAACATCTTGTAGTATATAAGTAGCTGGACTCTAGACGAATAAATCAGTTCGATCTTCCCCAATTACATCGTTCTCAAAGGGCGCTTCTCACTGCGTTCCGACCCCTTGTAGACAGAGGGTCTGTCTATCCCTGTAGACAAAGGGTAGACGAACCCCTTTGTCTACGTATGTCTACATCATGTAGACACGGCTCGTCTACATACGCCTACATACGCCTACATCGGTCTACCTCGGTCCACGTACGTAGACCGACATAGACCGATGTAGACACACGTAGACCAATGTAGACAAATGTGCACATACCTCACTCAATTCTGCGGAACTGGATACATGAACTCAATGCAGAATAGGATTATGAAGTTGACCGAGGTATGTCTACGTGCATCTACGCTATAAATGCACGTAGACATACGTAGCCAACGGGTAGACAGACCGTGTCTACACCGCGTAGCCAGACGTAGCCGCACGTACACCGACATCACGTATACATACGTAGTCGGACGTAGACGAAGATCGACACATGTAGCAGCACATAGACAGACGTAGTCCAACGTACACCGGGGTGCGTCTACGTAGGGTGGGAACGCAGTGTCTTGCCCCTCTGCGCACTGCTGCCGTAGGTAGGCCCTGGAGCAACGAGAGGCAGTGTGCGGGCGTGTGAGAGCAACGGGGAGCAAGACCAGGTAATGTCTGCTGGCCTCTGGGATGTAATCGCCATCTGAGTCGGTGTATACTGTTAGCGTGCATTCTTGGAGTGTTTTGAGGGGTCAGGATGTCGAAGGACGTTGCCCGCCTGAACTTTGGAATGCACGCAGCGCAACGAGGAGAAACACCCTCGGCGCCATATCTGCTGGCCTCTCGGATGTAATGGCCATCAATGTATCAGTGTATAGCGCACGTCATTGGGGGTCAGGACGACCTTCCTTTAAGTACTATATGACTAAATTTGAAGACCGCCAAAAAATGACACTTTTTGAAAATATATGTTCAAACAGCCGGGTGAATTGGCGCGCGGGAGCCAGCACCGTCCAGCAAAAAAAAAGAAATGCGAGTTTGCTGCGCGTATGTTTGCAAACGCCGTTGAGATATATTGAGGTATTTATGTGATAAGGGGACCGGGATGGGTTCTCGGATCAGTGTTGGGCAGAACTAGTGGTGGATTGGGCAATGTAAATTTAGGACGAGCACAGTCACCGCCGCTGCGACGACAAGGTATTTTCACCTGGAATCCCACATGGTGCTGCGCTTTAAGTTTGAAAGATCAAAGACGCAAAGCCGTCGGTCGGATCCTCGGCCCGGGCTCCCTCGTTCACCTCTCCCGGTTATGAGTCACAATTCGGTGGGCTGAATCAGAATTCATAGATATACAATTTCACAGTTATCTTCATCTCAATTCTTTCGTGAAATACACTCTCGACCAGTCCTACAAGTTCTCTCATAAGGCTGGCGTATCCATCGGATCAAAGGACTAGAATTTGGTACTAAAGTTTTTTGCCGTTGTCAACTCGAACTCTAACCGAAAGTAAATTCACTTACACCGAGCCGCTGACAGTGTTGGAGCCTCCAGAGATGGTATAATGACCTTCCGAGTCCACCGAGACCGTGGCCTGCCCATCGCCTTCATACGTCCAGTTGGTAGAAGATCCGCTGACAGCGACCTTCCAGCTTCCGGGCCCGGTTCCTGCATCCCAACCCAAATAAATACCCCACACAGAGTATTGCAAAAGAAATGCTCACCGTGCTACCGACATCTGTGAGCTTGATGTACCCAACACCTGGGAAGGCGAGGACGTAGGAGCGCCCTCCGGACCGAGGCGGTTCGTAGGTCCTACCGCCTCCTTGCCCGGCACGCCTCCGAAGAGGATGCTAGTCTGACTGGGAGTGCTAGCGTTGACTTGGATGATGTTCCACATGGTAAAGCTTTCCTGAAAACTGAGGGTTAAGAGCAGTGGACGAGTTGAGTTCTGTAATGGACAACAGACCCGGCATTTATACGTTTTGGATGGTGAATCACGGATATTTGATAATCATGGGTGGCGAGGAGTGGCGCAGAGAAGGGTGATGAACGTTCTTTCTGACAAGATTATTGCTCAGGAACAAGAGTGTGCTAGAGCGCCGAAGAGTTGACCGTCACGTAAAAGCGTAGTAAGTGCGGCATGAGCTGGCATGAGAGGAGAGGAACCAAGAAATCGGTGAGTAGCGATCGGTGAAAAATACTCCCGTTAGCACCACCAGACATATTTGACGGACGCGATTTACTTATGCGGCGACACCACAGGCCGACGAGCATCAAATTTACCCAGCCAGTCCTCCGTTTCGACCGTTAACAAGCATCGTGGTTTTTACGCGGCAGGTACCTTTCAACGTCGAAGAAGCCAAGACTATGCCAAGATCTCCCAGAATTAACTACTCTATTACGATCACCACTACGCCAGCGCTCCACTAACTGGACTGTCCAGGGCTGAAATTATCTGAGGATAATATTTAATGACTTGAGATTTCACTACTAGTTCTCCCTGATCGGTTCGGCGGCGAGTCCATTTCGACCAGACACTCCCACGCCCAACCCAATTACACGCCGCCTCATCTCCGGTGCCAATTTACGTAAGACGTCTTTGAGAACAGGCTCAAATGCCAGTCAACGCGACAACTGTTAAAACGCACTCAACCCGCTCAGGACGACCCAAGGGTATCCTGAAGACAGAAATACATCGGCCCATTATACTCGTAATTGTCGGTCGCATAACCTCCGCGCTCACACTGCTCGGTGATATCCTCCAACGCATCCCAGCAAGGCCTGCTTATTCGCGCCAGGGCTGGTGAACTCTATGCTTACGCGATTATTCGCGTAGCAGCTCTCTGTCTGCCAGAGGTTTTTGCGCAGTAGGTCTGGCGGGCGATGAAAGGCCCGTCGCAGTAGCGGACGGCGTTGCCGTGCCAGCAGTTGGCAGCCAGGGTTTCGCTGGCGAGGACGGAGATGGTCCCGAGAATGAGGTGGGTGACTCTGAGGGATTTCATGGTGGTGACTGTGCGACGATAATCTTGCTTCTACTCGTGAAGTCGAGCTTGCTCGGGTGCGAAGAGCTGACCCTTACGCAAAATCGTAAGGTTGCGGCATGAGCTGGCATGAGAGGAGGACGATGAGCTGGTAAGTGGCCGTCGGCGAAGTTGTACCACTCAATCAGCGCAACCAGACTATATTTGAAGGAAGCGATTTATGCGGAGAGTGACACACAAGCCCGAAGAAGCACCAAATTCATCAGACGCAAGGTCCGACGCACAAGTTTCGTGTCGAAGAAGTAAAGATCTCCCAGAGCGCAGTTAGGACGCGTCGATAGACCAAATTGTAGTGGGGAATGGCGGAGGAATGAGGTGTAGTACGCAACACTAGAAGGCTGGGCAGGGGATTGGCTCTAGGGGCAGGACAACAGAGAGGGCGATTGCGGTTGGGAGCAATATTGATCCGGCACCGATCAACACAGCCACGCTGACTCTCTCAATCATCCACACTTGACCACACACACTTGCGCGACGACCAACGCCGCTAGTCCATCTCAAAGCCCTAGTTTTGTGCGAGTACCGATATGCTTTTCAACTCAGTCTTCCCCGTCCCTCCCTTGACTCGACTAGGGATAGCGTCGCTTCGTGGATTACTCCGCCACTAGTCGTGATCGGTCTGCGAGTCGGTCTACGCCCGCACGCGCCTCCACCTACTTCGTATTTCTCTCCCCCCGCCCGCTCCCCCTGCCCCCACGCGGCATGACCCCGATCTCCTCGCGCATTTCCTCCTCTCCAGTTACTTCTGTTCGCGCGGACCCTTCCCTTCGTCATCGTCCAACCATCTGACAGACACGCACTACTTCTGGGCCTCTCATGCCAGTTCTAACCCCGCGCTTCCTGAACGCAAGGTCGGTCTTGACCCGCGTTATTTCTCCCCTCCATGCGCTAACTATCCCTTTTGTGTAGGTACTTCCACCCACGGTGCCACCGCAAAGGTCGAAGCCGAGCCTCCGCTTTGCTCCCGCGTCATCGATGGCTGCCCCGTCTCGCTGGATCTCCGCGTACGCCCCACGCGAATGGGAGTTTCTAGCGACCGCCTAGACTCCATCAAGATGACACCGCGCATGATGCTCCACGCGACTACTATACGGCGCCCGTCGGATCCACTCTCGCATCTCGTTCCTGAGTGGGACCGTGCCGTGTAATCCTACCTACCTACCTACCTACCTACCTACCCATCTGCACTTCAGCGGCAATATCACCCTGCGCACACCTTATCCGCTTCCCGCATCACCACCTGCATGCGGCGATGGTGTTCCTCGTGGCCTACATTGCCTCTCTCCGCTGCGAGCGTCTCGAGCGCAATCCCCAGTGCGCCGCTGATCACTACGAGTGCCATCAACCGTATACACCCCGAACGTGTTCCATAACACTTATCCAGCGCTTTTCTCATCGTGCACGATATCTGTGATCGCCTAACTCTCTTTGTACGTGCTCACAATGTTGCCTGTGTCCGCCAGGTCGCCCTAACGGAAATCGCCCCAGCCCGCGCGTAGAGGGCTCGATATCGTGAGGTACGCATCACGGTATGTACCCACCGCACACCGTTGTTCAGTTGGAGTACATCGACTGTGCGCTATAATCTCATGCCCTTATCATTCTTACTGCGCCTACGCTCCGCTAAGCTGTACCCGTTCCACTCAGACACGAATCTACGTCTTGTCGTGGGTAGAGCGCTATGTCTATTGGGTTCTGCGCTGAGGGAATGTGCCGACTTGTCATCTCCCTCTCCTCATCCTATCACGCCCGAACTACTTGTGCGTATCTCGCATCTGTTGAACGAGGTACACCTGCCGATTTCGCCCACTTCCTCATACGCGTCCAAGTTAAATGTTCGCTTGTCGTATCTGGCGGTCTTCAGTACTGGATTGGACCCGAGGTTCTCATTTCGCTTAGTTACATCAAAAATATTGCTCGTCGTATGTATGCTACGTATCGAATTCAACTGGCCGCTGATTACTTGGGCGTCTTCTAAGCGCAACAAATTCCCCGCTTCCGCCGTGGCATCCAACACAGTTCCTGGATATCCTGAGATTTCTGAAATCGACGCCGCGACCGAGCCGCCGCCTCAAATTATGAGCTTTCGCACTCGAACTCAACGAACTACATCGAATAGCTCCATTGGTTTGCCATCGGCGGCCAAGGCGATTTTGGGGTTTCATTCCTCGATAATGATCTGAGCGATTCAATATATCCGTGCGGGTGCGGCAAGGATTCCATGCTCTGCTGCTCCAACGTGCGGTGCGGTGCGTTCCTGGCTGTCTTGTTGGTTTGGAATTATGTTGCTCACGTCCGATAGACTCTCGTTCTCGTATTCTCTCGATTTCCGAGCCATTTGAATAGTTACTTATCCTCTATGTTGGATGTTTTCTATCTATTTCTTCAAGATATGTCTGTCCGATATTTACTTTTTTTTAAACCCCGGAATCAAGCAGAACTCTGGAGGGGCATGATACATCAGCCGGGGTGGTGACCTCCTTGAGTTGACCTAATTTAAAATGCAGGAAAACCTTGCAAGCAGTACCAACTACACATTTAGTAATGGCGGATGTCCGCTTCCAATCCAAATAAACTAGGACCTTGCGCGCCTGCTGACCTGGAATTCGGATTCAGGCAGACTCCAAGCATTGTTTGAACTGTTTAACATCCCCGGCGAAAATCAACACCGCCGCATGCACCAACTCTTTATCTAGAGAGAAAAGGATTGCTGGGACACTAAGCATCGACTGTAGTCAAATCTATCATATATATGCTACTGCTCGGGGGTTCAATTCCCCTGCGACCCATCTCGAATGTGAGATCATTCTCTCTCTCTCTCTCTTCGGTTCAGTTCATTTTTTCTCCTTGGTATCACACCCGGATATTGAATTACGCTGGCCGCTGCTTGTCCTCGACACTAAGGCGTAATTCGTTCATTATATCATCCACTCTCGAAATAATCGGCGAATGAGAAATCTCCCTGGGCCACTGTACATGCCAGATATCAAAAGAAATTCGGTGAAGGAAATAGAAAGAGATTACAGATGTGGAGTTCAATCTTCACGTGTACGTGTTGGGGTACGAGAAAACCATACGGCCTCTGCAACTCTGCCTTCCTGTCGCTATCAGTACTCGCAGCTGGAGAGCTGGCCATTGCCAGACCATTTGAATCTCGTGAAGCAGCGGCGGTCCGAAAGTCCAGCGGAGATTGGTCAGCGTGTATTTGCGCCGCCACAAACTGTCGGCATTCTCGGCACCGTTTCCCAATCCGACACGGGCGGTGATGAGAGTTGGTGCGATTCGGGACCGTGACGTGTAATTCTACCTACTTACCCCGGATAAAAATCAGTAGAGAACCAGTATAGAGACAGTTGAACGGATCATGCACGACGCACCACTAATTGGCCAAAGATTGCGCCGGCTGTGGTCTGGATGTCGACAATTAGAATGTTGTCGCGCGACTCGCGGCTGAAGAAATGGCTCACAAAATGTGTGCCTAGAGATTGAGCGACAACGACGAAAGCAATCGCCCCAGCGAGATAAAGGGCTCCAAACTCTAGACTGACTGATGTCAGTCCCATATATAGATCTGAGGATGGCACACGCACACAAGGCTGAGGACGGTGCTGCACTTATCCGCCACTTGCTTTCCAATCAGCGGTCGGCTCAGACACCAGATGGGACCACCTGCGAAGAAATACAATATCATAGAGCGACCGAACGCGCTGGAGTACTTGGCACTCAAACCCACAATCGACGTTCCAATGGATTCGGAGAAGATAAATGAATCCCTGCTTTCCCCCCGCATCAGAAGACACAGTCAGATCCTAGAGAGATAAGAATACTTCGCTGTAACCAGTACCTAAATGTGGGACTGAGAACATTCTGTCAGGCGAAAGCTGTAAAACTGACCCGCCACGTAGAGGATTAGGAAAGTTGGAAAGATGATAATCTTCCGCCACAGCAACGAAAGAGCGAAGCACGGAACAGTCATGCTTTTGATAATGGCGGCGCCTAGCCGTTCATGACAGATAGATTGGTACCCCTGGTGAGTAGATTTCAGTATGGCTTCGGGACATGCAGGAAATTGTGTTAACCGTACCGTGACAGGAATACCTCGGCCTTTTATTCAGCCGATGAGTATAACATTGAGTTGAGCCGGCACAGTCATACCGCCACAACATGGAGACCATCCTGAATCTGCTGCAAGAGCGCTTCGCCGGAATGTGCAAGAAGAGAAAATAAAGAAACTCTGGGAGTTATGAAACGGCGCGCACTGTCGGTCTAAGGCAAGGAGAATGAGCGGAATGAGATCTACAACACACACCACAGATATCCGCAAAACTCAAAAGAGCTGCACACAACTGGTTGGCGGTATCTCATTTATCTTGCAAAGTCGAAGGTTGCCATTTTCTGTTCCGATGGTATAATTCGTAGGTAATTCAGTGAGTTGACGCCTTGGACCCACGAATGTCGCGTCAATAGTAAAAAGCAGAGAAGTAGGGAAAGTCAGACGGATCTTATTCGAGTGAAAGGTATTTTAAACACGGGTGCTGGGCGAGACTAGTGCTCCAGGCGTCGGGTTGGAGACTGGACGACGGACGTAAAAGGTAAGGAGTTGTTGATCGCTCGCCGATCACCACAGCCACACCCCTCTTTCCCCTTATCCAGACTGTAGAATTGCTGTAGAAACTCCCAAATCGGTTGACCCCTCTCTCCAAGAAGATAGAAGCTCTCAGGCTACCTCATAGTCGGGGCGGCTGCCGTTTTCAGCTTCTGTTCAGCAACCAACAACGCATGGATGGCACCCCCTCCACTCCGAATGTGTCTAAATTCTTGAAACTGCTCAGAAAGTATGCCTACATTTTATTTGAAGTGATTCAGGCCAGAAACGAGCCCCGAAACCCGCGTGCAGAACTTTTCGTCGCCACTGTATCTACCGCCTCCCGCTCTCCCCAAATCCGCCGATTCCATTCCCTCGGCATACTCTGCGCAGACTGCGCGAATACTGACATTCATCGCGTACGACCTCTTGCGCATCGAGGCAAGCGTACGGTCTGCAGCATGCCAGAATTGGAGGTGTGCTGAATCGTGGGGGAGAACAATATTAAGCAGACTCGTGCACTAATTGTCAACACCGTCCGAGATCTAGACATTCTGCCTGCCTGGCCATATGTCGTGATCATCGAAGGGTTGGGTGCATGAAATGGCAAGAAAATGGCAGGTAAATGATCACTTACGCCTGGGGAAACACCGGGAATATTATCTCCCACTATCTTTGCTGCCACTGATCCGTCCTGCAAGGCATTCGAAACGGAAGGCGCCGATTCTTTCTTGCTTCCACTTCTATGCCCGAAGTCAGTCCGTGAATTGAGTACCTTGATCGTTTCACTCATGATCGTCCTTCTCGCTGAGTGGGATGTTTCAATCATATGTGGCAGCATGCTCATTAAACACTAGATTTCCGCCGAGGTACACAGATAAATCTATGAACTGACATGGCAACTGAACGGATTCCCCGACTGTGTCCGGATCGTCTGCGTCCGGACCTTTCTGCAATTGGTGTACCTATTTAGCGGATACGGTGCGGCAGATGGTGGGCCCAACTAATCGTCGACTCAACAGGTAAGTATAAAGAAAACAAGGTCCAACACACCCGGCGTGAAGCTGTGGATGGAATCCGAAGTGTTGTCAGTCCGGCCTGTTCCACCCAAAATAAAGCAACAAAACTAACGTCCCGCAGGCCCCGACAATACCGACACTAAGATCGAAGCTCGGTTGAAGTTTGAAGGTGTTGAGGTCGACGGTGCTCTTGAGAACACAGATAGGGCTAATAGTACCGTTGTTGCCATATGGAATATATGCATAGGCGACGCAGGTGGCACCTCCAGAAGAAACGGCGTGTCAGTCACCTGCATGGAACAAGAAGCTTGGGCCGAAACCCACTGGAGCTGCACGACTGCAGGCACGCCAGCTCAGTGCCATTAAGGATAGTCTGCAAGGCTCCGTTGTCCATGTCCCAGCCGGGATAGACTGCGAATACTGTACCCGCATTGGGTGCTGGTTGAACGACAGATGCAGCATTTGTCGGTACGGAGAGAAGGAGCACAGCGAGGAAAGAAAGTGGACGCATGATACTAGTCGGACTTGTCAAGGTCTCTCTATTTATGTGTTTCTTCTCTAGATCCGCATTCCTTGCTTTCAGAAATTTCAAAAATAAATCACGTACCATATGACAATGAGAAGGTTTGTTCCTCGTGTCTGGGAATCAAAGTTGAGGTTCGCGCCGCTCACGTGGATAAACTAATGGATTCGTTTTCGCGCACCTTGCCGGTAAGAGAGAGAAGAGATGATTGGACGAGGCCGGCAAGCGGCGGACCATAAACCGATGAGTAGAATTTTTTTCTCATCTTTTTTTCTGTTTTTGTAGATCTAGTCATCTAGAATGAATAAATGCATCGATGTTTGACTATGGTATGATCCCGACTACGCGGTCTGCGAGACCGGTCGACCTCGACGTTGATGATAGCGTCAAAAGAAAAGGCAAACGCGCACACGTGATGATCGCGTGTGACCAATGTGTCACCCGCTCGGTTGACGCGCCGGGATGCCGAAGCCAAAACTAGGATCTAGAGAGCAACAAGGGCATCAGCATCAGAGGATGTCTACACGCAACGCATCCAAAACCATTTCTATCGCGCCTGCCACTGCAGGCTCGAATTTCTTGAAATTCACTAATAGGATATTAAGCACCTGGATCAGACTTGAACGGCACTGTCTTTGGCGTGGCCACAGATCACCCTTCAAATCAAGTTTCAGAAACAAAAAATTTCCAGAACTGCAACTAAACTGTTAAAGCATTGATAGATTATATATACTCTCGTCGAAATTGCTACTGCTCGGGTCCATTTACTCAAGGGACCAATTTATTCAGTTGAAAAGCTCAAACCTGGAAGCGCATATTATGGGTCGAGACAGCAGACTTAAATCTCACGGAGTACCCTCAAAGTTTTCTGTCTCTGCCTTAGACTTCAAATTCATCCCGGCGGAATTTTCAACCTACATTGATTCGCATCAAGAGATAAAAGCCGCAAACCAATCATCTACCCCGATTCCATCCGACCGTGGTTTGCACCGAGAGATAAAAACCGCAAACTAATCATCATCCACGTTCCGTGAACACTTCTTCCAATCCATCATCGGGAGCTAATCATTTCTATCTTTTGAAGCACTGCCATTCCTTTCCGTCGGCTTTCCGTCGCTCGGTTCTTTAGCACTCATCCCTCGCACTTTTTCGACCAGCAGGCCACACCCATCCATTTTCATGACTGACCCAGCCACTATCATTATTGATGACCAGAATCTGCTTGTTCACTCGTTACAGAACGCATTGACGGTAGGCAAGCCAGGGGGATGGTACCACAGTTTTAACAGCTGCTAAAATGGATCGGTGTTTATACCGCAGGCGTACAATGGTGCAATCCGGGGATGGGCACTCCAATTTGAAGGTGAGCGATTCTACTTTTGTTTATGTTCAACTTCTTGTGGTAATGTTGAATCCAGGAGCCAGTATAATCAAACGATTGGAATCGCTGATCCTGCGTCCGAAAGGATATTATCACGCAGCCCAAGGAGTATCGTCCGTACTACCCGTCTGGGGCCTTTGGCGGCCAATTCTACACCTCGGGTACCCTAGCTGCGGCCGGGCAGATCCTACTTGGACTCAGCAACGCGAACGGCATCGCGATTGACTACGCACCCGTCTGATTCGACCACTTGCAGGGGCAGACGATCGTCGTGGACGACGCCAGTCCCGAGATTTTCTGGAACGGAAGCTGGAGTGCACAGGATAACTTCACGGTGCCGGTGCTATGGCTCATTCCGTCACCTGAGGCTTATGAAAACGCGACACTGAATTATCCGAAGGATGTTTCCTTCACTGTAAACATGTCGTCCCATGCGAATACCTGCCATCAGAGCAGCAATGTTGGAGCCTCATTCACATTCCAGTTTGCTGGTGAGTAGATACATACATTTCCTTCTTCAATGCACTGGAATTTAAACGCAGGAACATCCCTTTGAATATCCGGAATCACAGGGTCTTGGACGTCGCGGGGAGTCCCCCCCCCCCCCCCCCCCCCCCTCACGGTGCGGATCGATTACACCACTTATAGGCCGTCATTTGTAACTATTGCGGACAAGCCAAATTTTCCCCCTCCCACTGCGAGTGCTTCGGGCCCTACGAGGGTACCGTCAGCTTCGGATACTGCAGTCCAGCACCGGAGTTCCGTTTGGGGCGACTGTAAGCGGAGGAATCGGGGATGCTTGCTGCTTGCTCTAGTCGTCGGCGCATTCTAGCTCTTGCGACGGAGACGGACGAAAGATAGAGAACAATTGGGTGTCTTTGGCTGGTTTGGTATGAATTTGGCGATCGCTAATAATTGATCCTCTTCCAGCTTCGGAACCCTTCGTCTCATCTACTACTCCGCAGATGCATCAGCGGAATGGACGCTCAAAACAGGAGCTACTGTCGGGGGATGGAAATGCCTTCGCTGAACGGAGGAACGAGCTCGCTGTCGAGTTCCAAAATCTCGCGAAGAGTCGAAAAATGGTGAGATGTTCCGGGAAGAGGGGCAGACGGTGGACCAGTGGTTGCGACTGTTGCAGGCGCAGATGGATACACTGACGCTGGAGACGCGTCAGCATCTGGACCCCTCGTATACTTGAGAAAATGAGGTGTGTCAGTGATTTCAGAGTGTATTTGAAATTGACGGGTTTAGCTAGCAAATCGTGTCGTCGTTCGCTGACGTTTTCGGATCCTCTAAGTATAATTAGCCTCGTTCTTACACTTAGACACACAACTATAACTTTTATGGAGGACTCTCAGGTTCTCAACCGAATTAAAACCAATTAATTGTCATTAAAATAATTATGCCAAAAGAATATGCGCTCAACATAAGATTCGTGAACTGATCTGAACTGATCTATACATGGATCGTTTACTGGTCATGAAAATCCCTGGGAAGACCTTGCTGGGCAATCTGTGAGCACTTGTTGCACACCTTGTCGCCAATCTTCAAGAAGGAGCCGGAATTCGAGTCGAGTAGGTAAAGACATGTTGGGAGGAAACATAAGATTTCGGGTAGCAATTAAAGCACCTCTTGCGAATTCCACGGCACGAATAGCGCAGAAATTCAGCGACTGAACAGCTACTGTTCCATTAAACTTGAACATCTCCCATAATTGGAATCGACATATCTTCAGCTTCGAAGTTTGCATATTTTTTGGGGGGAGGTCCCGTCAAAAAATGAGGCCAAATCTTGGGCCGGATTGACGCATGAAAAAAAGCGTCGTTTGCCGCCGGGGAACTTTCGCTTTCCAGTGACGTCCCGTATCAGAAGTCGTGCAGTACTGAGTTCAGCCCAGAAAATCACCAGAGTACTGAAAATTCATGAAAGGAGGTCGTTTGTAAGCGAGCAAACGCCCTTATTGATCTCTTTTGCATTCATTCATTTCCAACACTATCTTTTACATGGTGTCTACCAACAAGCCAATCAGTGAACAGTCCATCCATCAGGGAATAATTTAGAACACAGGTACATAGCCACTCCAGATATCGTTCCCTGTACTGCACCGAAGCCCCCCAGGACTCATGGGTGGACCCCGCACGCCGAAGGTTATCTTGAATTTTCACACCAAAATTGAAGTGTTTAACATCGGGCCGGATGTCCGAACAGTTGGCTAGTTAGAAATATGTGCGAATATGGGCGATGTTATAAATTGCAACGCACCTGCCCGTCGCGGAAGTCCATCGATTGACGTGCGGTCGCCCTCAGGATAAACAGAGCATGGACATTTCTGATGAGCCTCAGACACACCTGCGGTGCCGCAGCGAAGAGCGAGCTGGTGGTGGCAAGAAAACCAGAGGGCGAGCATGGGTGAATTGTCATCCGAACAAAATTAGTACACCTCGGGAGTCGGAGCTCCGTTTGGCGGTCACATATTCTGCTTCTTATCCACGGGATCGGGCCTCATGCCCAACATCAAAAAGTGTGAGAAGGCGGTTTATATCTATGACACGATGTGAGAGGCGTCTTCTCCATTTCCTCTCATCCAGTCAAGCGAACCCCTCCCCTTCCCCCCACTATGTCCAACAGGCAGGGCATGAATGGTGCAGCTGATAACGCTGCTAAAACGTTCCGCGGGAAGTTGCCTGGCCCGCCTGTTTTCGAAAGCAAACTCGAGGAGCGCGAATACGTTAAGTTTCGTCTGGCTCAGGCATTTAGGATATTTGGTATGCCAACAGCTTGGTCAGCTAGAGCTCTCGCTGATTAGTCTTCTATATGCAGGCAATCGCGGTTATGACGAAGGTGCTGCTGGTCACATTACTGTTCGTGTACGTTTTGGATTGATATCGAAGGCATAATTACACTATTTAACCTCTCGATTTACTTGAAGGATCCCATCAGGCCCGACTGCTTCTGGGTCAACCCCTTTGTACGTTGCATTTCAGCAATGTAGTCGGTTCGTGTTCCATGATAATGGTGGCAACGTACTAGGGCCTGCACTTCAAGTTGATTCAGCCATCCGACTTGCTGTTGGTGAACCATCGGGGAGAAATCCTCGAGGAGTCGGGACAGAAAGACGGGCCATTCTGCATCCTGAACACCGCCGCTTTCATGATACACTCTGCCATACACGCAGCGCGTCCTGATGTCATGTGCGCTGCGCACTCGCACTCCACGTACGGGAAAGCATTCTCTGCCCTTGGTAGAACACTGGACCCTATCAACCAAGATGTATGCGCATTCTATAACGTTCGTGTATTCCCCATAAATTGTTTCTACCTTAGTTATTTTGCTTATTCATAGTTTGTTCAGGACCACGTCTTGTACAAACAGTACAACGGTATTGTTCTGGACGAGGTAGAAGGCAAAGCCATCACTGAGGCTCTTGGCTCCAAAAAGGCTGCAATCTTGCAGAATCACGGACTCCTCGTCGCTACGTCGTCCATCGAGGCGACGGTGCACTTCTACATCACCCTCGAGCGCTCCTGTCAGGTGCAGCTTCTGGTGGATGCCACGGCGGCGGCCAATGGCGTTAAGACTGTATTCATCGATCGTGCAGACGCAACAGAAACGGCGAAGCTCCTTGGCTCGCAGGCCACTGCATGGCTTAAGGGTCACATGCAGTTCATGGTTCTGGAACAGGAAGAGGGTGCCAGGTACAAAGGCACTGCGTAACGTAGAAAACGAAATGATGTGTGTATGTCGATTGCTCACATTCTCATTGTGTACTACTCTCAAGCTTTAGCGATGCTTGACGTTGAAATTCTTCAGAGACTATCTGAACTATCTGGACTGTTGTTCAGCTGTCTATGTGCAAGTAAGAAGACAGGAAAAATACGCAAGAGCGTATAGGATTGGGGAAACATACTACTCATTCAGTGTTCAACCGAAATCTCCCATTGAAGACCGAAATAAATGGTGTATTTTCCCTTGAATTCACCTTGAGAAAACGTGAAACTGTGCGAAAAACATTGCCTGTCTTAAACTTCTTGTCCTAGTCGAATCGCATTCTGACGCTTACGTAGTCTTTGTGACCACACCTGAGTTTGTTGTTCATTTTTCAGTCCTTAGTTTTTCATTTTGAGGTTCCGCTGAACGACATCTGTCGCCCATTGCACTCGTAAAACTCGTCAAAAAATTCGCTGCCGGCCAATTCGAGAATATGAAACCCTAGGCGAATATCTTTAAATTGAGGTCCAACACATATTTTGTAGCTCCTTATTACAGCTAGTAATTAGATTTGTAGGCGTGAGGGGCCACAACACGTTGTCGAAGCATCCTGAACGACCTAAGAGAATGACCGGGTCAACCAAGGCATTAATGACTTCCTCTGTTGTCACCGCAGCCTGTTGTTCAGTGTCATTCTTTATTTTGATGAACGATATCAATCGCCCATTATACTCGCGTCAAAAATTCCGCTACTTCCCGGCGAATTTCGGGAATATTAATATAAAACCCTGAGTGTAGATATATACCTACGGCGTGGTGGCCACCACGGCAACCCCGCCATTCAGAGGCTGATGCCAAATCAGTCTCCCGGCCGATTAAAACCGACCCTGCCGAGCAACGGCTATTTCTGTGTAATGCTACCCACACCTCAAACAGTAATCTTTCAGATGTGTTAAAAGATATGTTTGAAGATACACTGGTTGAACATTTCAAGTTTTTCAGTGAAAAAATTCATGAAAAATGTCCATTATATTACACACCTTTTTCACCGAAAAAGTGAAAAACTTAGAATATTTTCACCACTTTTTCATTTTCAAGGTGAAAATTTTGAAAGAAGCCAAAAAGTGCTGCTTTTTCACTTGCTTTTTCAGTGAAAAAAAGTGTGAGAATCGGCTGAAAGATAGCTGTTTTAGACTTAGCGGGGTAGCCTCTGGTTCATGTAAGTTGAACTCTTGAGCCATCACCTTGTACTTTCTGATAAACTGGATCCCTTCCGAACGAAACAGCCTGAAATTGGAGAAAGATATTGGTTGTGCACTTTTCAGGCTGGAAACGACTCGCAAATGTACCAGGGGTTCATCCAAGACAAATCCAAGATGTCAAGTTAAGTTTCTTGCAGTTTGGAATTGTGTTGAAGCTTGCCAGCGGTTTACAACGCGTCTCAGTCGCGTCGAGGGCAAACTCACGTGAGCTCGGCTAACACAATCTTACATAATAACGCAGGCCGCCGGCTAATTTACGCGGTAACCAACAGACTTTACTATTATGCCCAAATGGTCTGGAAATGCACAATTGATCTGGAAATCTTGTTTTGCTCCCCCAATTTTTCGGCTTTCCCCTCGGAGTTTTTTGCGGCAGACACATGTACTGGTATACTACAACTATCCAAAATATCTAAGGGATACGGGGAGAGGAAGTCATCGAGAATAAGTTCCCGAACCGTCGAAGTTAATGACATTTTGAAAGATGATCATATACTGGCCCCGAAAAGGGCCTAAGAAATCCGGGAAAATTTGAGATGTATTCTATGTAGTTCTTGATACATTATCCCTCTTCAGAATTATTTTCCGGGACGAGAGTGCTGTTCTGTGGAGGGAAGAGTCTGAAATGTCACAAAATGTCACATCATTTGTTTAGCGAGCGGAGTTTCAATCTGTCACGCTCCCCCGCCAGAACTCAATGCCCCCGTCCCGGCAAAATATTTTGAGGGTGCAGACACTATTGTAGTCGTTATAAAATGTCTCTCAAATTTTTCTGGACTTTCTGCGGGAACTGGGAGCTCAGAACATCGATACTTTCCTTAAACAGCCTGAGTTTGATCGACCGGCAACCCATTCTCAATTGCTTGCTCTCGCCGTATTCCTTAGATATTCTGTACAGTCGTAGTCTACTAGTACATGTGTCTACAGCAAAAAACTCCGAGGGGAAAGACGAAAAATTGGGGGAGAAACACAAGATTTCCAGATCAATTGTGCATTTCCAGACCATTTGGGCATAATAGTATCGAGCGAGGTACGAGCTAAGAAACGATAAAGCGTCTGTCTAGAGAGACTATTGCTTCCTCCTCGACCATCTCATTCCAAACTTAGCTATCCAAGAGTTGACTCGGGTTGCTATGGACTTCCAAACACCGACAACCGCTCTCATACTCCCTCTAGAATTGGAGCGCCTCGTCTTCGAATCCGCCGCTCTCACATCAGTGAGTCACATGCGACCGACATCCCGAATTTAATACTCATCGCCTGGCGGGTTAAAAATTGGTGATTTATATTGTGAGGGCAATCCATACATTCCAATGCCAGCAACTTTACACTGTTATACTTATTTTCCCTGGAGGGTGGAGCCTCTCCTATATCGCGCCGTCCTCGTTTGCACGCATGCAGATTCCTGGCTTCCCTGAGTGCCCCTACGACGTCATCCTCCTCTTCGTCGCGTTAAACCCTCCCCTCCTCGTCCAACAATCCATGAAAGATATTTTCATCGACGACTCAATCTTTCAGTGGAACGCGGATGCGGTTCGCACGATTCTGGACAGCTGCACATTGGTGGAAATATATTGTTGTATAACGAAGCGGTGCAAGAGATACAGCTGGAGCCGTTTGTGCAGTTTCGTTGCATTCGGCAGCTCACGATCGACGTAGAGCATTTCACCCGGCGTTCAGGCATTGACCGCGATACGCCTTTCTCCACACCCTTACACGCTTGCAGGTCCTCAACACCTACAAGTATTAGTATTTTGTGTATTCGCATAATCCCGAGCCCGAGCTCGCTGCCAGCATCTTCCGTCCAACACACCTCACGCACATTGCGTTTGACTCAGAACTCCTGACGGACAATTTTTCCGCTCGCTCCGCGCAGAGACGTATTGAGTGCATCGTCGGCCTGGATCTCAGTTCCACCGCGATTCGAGAGGTCTCTCGGTTTTCTGGGATGATCGGCTCGTTTACGTTTATCGAATACTGCCTGTGACAGTGGTTTGGCTTTGTGCCACGGATGGTGGACGGGATTTTTGGGCGCTGGCGGAGGCGTTCATTGCGGCTGGGCGCGGGGAAGGTTGATAGTGAGATTCTTCCTCTGTCCTTTTTCTATAGGTAACGACTAATGCTTTCGAGGTGGAAAATACGATATCCGCGAGGGCGACGACTCGTGGAACGTTGCCTGATGTCAAATGTAACTCGCAGTGAATCGCACCTCTTTGTCGTTGCGCGTTCTACCAGCTCCGGATTTCTTGTGATGTGGATCCATTCCTCACGGCGCCCACCTTCTCTGCTCACCTTGAAGCTACGTCCGCGTCCATTTATGTTGCTTCGTTTCTTTCTGGCCTTTTCTGCGTTCGGTTTGAATCCATCCAACTGAGGTGGGGCAGCGGGACACAACGCCGCTAGCGCATGAATTAGTCCGACAGATCTAATCACATTTCATCCAAACCGGTGGAGAACTGGTTGAGTTAGAGACAATTCCCTGAAAACATTCCAAAACAATAAATTTTCATCCGCGCCTTCGTTTCCGACATTGGCTGTAAGTCACTACATTTTGATGGCCCCTCGGCCAATTTCAGCCGACCTCGGACCAAGTTGGCCGAGGGGCCATCAAAATGTAGTGAGTAACCCTCAAATAAAACGCCTAAGATTTTCCAGATGTGCCACGGAACTTCAAATACGGCAACCGACGGGTACGGGTTTAAATCACACGTCCGTATCTAACAGATTTCATTGCGGGTACGGGCCTATTTTTACGCCGCAAACGTAAAACGGACGGTTTCATATCCCAGCCCGGATTACAGACTGACTTACTTTGGGCCTGCTTGGCGACATGGATCTCTCCTCCCATATACGCGTGTGAGCGGAGGAGACCGAATAAAAACGCGGCTGCGCTTTTTGGGCATTTGCCAGGAGACTTCTCCTTCCTCAGCGGACATGTGGCGGCTCGATCGACGGTTCGGCAGGTGAAGAAAGTCAGCTCCCACTCATATAAGATCACAGAAAATCCGCCTAGCAGTGGCTTAAAATTTCGCAGCAACTTCGAGATCAGTGTGAGGCGAGCCGAACCCATCTCATCCATCACAAGATTTTTGACCGCTTCAAGATTGCGTGTGCCATACATAAGAGCTATTATTCCAAACAAGTCAAGTTGACCGCTCATGGACGATTTGGAGGAGTTAACCCTGTGGAGAGGTTCTCTCCGTCTCGTCCTCTTTCGGAGTGTTTTCGGAGGGAGTGAGATGCTCGCACCGGAGGGCTCCGAACTATAAGAGAACGTTAATGTGCTTGAATGTTCAAAGTCGAATGGACGAAATCTGAATAAGATCAACAAGAGTGATCACCTTTTCGCCCGGCTTAACTTCAAAGGTCAGCTTGGGGAGAACGTTCGGAAGGTCAGGCTGTTTGGTGTGAGAGAAATCTCTGTGGTTTTACAGCACTATCTCACAGCGTGTCGGATGACGAGATTCTCGCATCGAATGGCACCGTGTTCAGGCCATGAAGGCTCTGGGCGCGGCTCTACGGACTCGGGGGGCGCCTGGGAGAGGTCCGAATATTCCTTGAGGCGCTCCAGACCAACCTGCGCTAATTATAATATAATGTAAAGATGATACTCCTCTTCGACAAAAGAGCGCTCGTACCATGGCATGCTCGAGGCTGACGAACTCCCGAACCTGCCACACCATCAACTGAATTCGGGGAAACAACCAAGATACGTACAAGGAGGAGCAGATCAAATATTATCTACGTTCCCAATCAGCTCAATATCTCCTGAACCGATAAAACGCACGGTGTTCGAAAAGGTCAGAGCGAAACCAGCCAAGAGCGCCATTATCGCGGTGATGGTACTGAAGAAGTTGGTCGTGCGTATCTGGCCAAGAATTAATGTCAAGGAGAGCATCACAGGTGGATGCAGCTGCGTACAGAAAGCCAGCGATTGACACCCCAAGTCCAGTAAGATGCATTACAATTCTAGGAAAATAGATGAGATATAAGGTAAGGTTGAAATACTCACGGAGTCAACATAGCGGAGCAGGTCTTGGAGAAATCTCGAGGAAGCACCGAACACACGGAGAATGGTGACTCCGGCAATCGTCTCGGAATACATCGAGTACAGCGGAGACCGTGTCTTTGAGCAAATGTAAGTACGACTCAAGCAGGACGCAGCACCGAGTCTGGTATTAGGGTTCTTCACGGTAGCCCTTTTTCATGTCCTTTTCCGCCCTTTTTGCGATGAAATTGTCTACATTCGACGCCCAGATCCATTTTAAAAAAGCATCTGAGAATTCGTGTCACTCACCGAAAGGCAATGCAGTGATTCTACCGCGCTCCGGCGTGTACACAGAGAGTAAGGAGGAGTAACATTGACAGAGTTTGTATGCTGCCACGTCAGAGAAAAACAGGGAGAGAATGAAGGTTCAATGTGGTATGGGTAGGTGGCATTTCAAACTCCGCCCGGCTTCTTCCGACTCGCACTCTCCGTCGGCGCTCGGACCGGAAACACCAGACACGCTGTGCCGCGCTAATTGCACATTCCCACCAAGGATACCACTTGTTTCTGTCTCCCATCCAGCGCGCGCGAACTAGCGAATATGAAGCCTGTGGCCATTTCCAGTGCGTGGCCCGTTGTGGTTCTATGGTATTCCTGACTTCTTTGTCCATTAGATCTGTGGGAGCGACTCAAGCGACAAGTCTCCCTTAAGCGCCGGCAGCCTGACCTTACCCGCCCTCAACTCTTATCGCAAGTGTTCTCGCAGCCCTTGGCTCCCTGGGCGATGGTCAAGGATCCGTTCCCTCCTCTCCATTCTATGTCCTCTATAGCTGGGGCTACGCCGTTTATTATTTTTGACCCTCCGCCGAAACCGCCTCCGGATCCAGAACACAACGCAAAGCTCCCAATAAGCGGCCTGCCACCGGATATCGTTGCGGAGATCTTCCTCCTGGTGTGTGAGCGCTCGGTCGCGGAGTATTCCTGGATTGCGTGCAGCCATGTGTGCCTTTCTTGGCGGCGGATCGCCCTCGATACGCCACTGCTCTGGAGTCACGTCGTCTTCAAATCTCGAGCGTGGGTGAGCGCCTGCCTTGAGCGGTCAAAATCCTCGCTGTTGATCGTCACGGCGAACATTTGGCTCCCTCTCGTTGAGACTTTGGTGTGCGACGTGCTGAAAACGGCAGAACGGATAGCCCGCATCCATCTCAAGTTTCATGTTCTCAGCCAGCGCGTTCTGGACCTGCTTCCTGGGCCATTCCCTCACCTCACCGACTTAGCGATCGAAAATTACTCCTTCTGTGCTCCTAATATTCCAGTCCAGCCAGACGTTCCGCCATTTCCAGCGCTGCGCTCTCTCCTCATATGCACCAACATTTCATACCTCCCGCCTCTCCCCAGCCAGCTAGTTTCTCTTCAAATATATTGCACGGGTTGGCAACTCGTCCCTTGGGATGGCTTCGCACTCGCATTGGGTCAGCTCCAACAGCTCCACGAACTAAAACTCTCCGGCTTCTCTGCCCCTCCATTATCGCATATCCGACCAATCTCCCTCCCCATCCTCCGCGATCTCCATCTCTCCGGTAGTCCCAAGCACTGCACACAGTTCATCGAGGCACTTGATAGCCCGAAGCTGCGGCGCTTCAATCTCCATCTCAGCAACTTCGACAACCTCCCCGCGCTATACCGCACGTTCTCCCTGCGCATGCCGAAGCCACCCAAATGCATGATGATCGACCGCGAGGATGGCTGCACAGCGGGTGGGAACGACCTCCTGTGGACACCATCCACGGCGAACGTGGAGACCGCGTCCGTCGCGTTCACCTACGCGAACGAGCGCTGGCCACGCGACATGGCGCTCGACGCGTGCCTCAGCTGGATCGTGCCCAACGTGCACAACGATCTCGCGCTCGCGACGATCTTCGCCGCGCTGCCCGCGTTCACGTGGCTCGAGCACCTCGAGTGGCTGTGGGTCCACAACTGGTGCACTATCCCTGCCACGCTGTGGCGGCCGTTCCTCGACCGGCTCGCTGGGCTGCAGACGCTCGTGGTGAACGGCTCCCCGCCTGCGGGTCTTTTCTGGGCGCTCGTGCGCGACCTCGAGAGCACGCATGTGCCTGCGACCGGGGAAGGGGAAGCGGGGACGGCCACCGGCGGCTGCGCCCTCCTACCCGCGATGCAGACGATTAAGATCGTGAGCGTCCACTGCGGCGAGGGGAACTGGCTCCCGCAGCTCCGGCACAGCAACCCTGCTGGGCTCCCGACCAACTCGTACTTCGACCTCGACAATACGCGCTTCCTCGAGCTGCTCATTTGCTACCTCGAGCTGCGCCCCGTCCCGCTCGCGAGACTCAGAATGTGGGAGTGCTTTGGGTACACGGGCTCGGAGGTCAAGCTGCTGCGACGGCTGGTGGGGAGCGTGCTGTGGGACGGGTGGGGTATGATGGAGGGCGTGTACCGTGCGAACGGAGACGAGGTTGGCGCGCTGACGATCAACCACACATTGATTGCAAGACAGAAGGGATATAAAGAGCTGAATGTGAGCGATGAAGAGCGGTGGCACGAGGATGCGGAGATTTTTTGGGAGTGAGTCTTTCATTTTTTCTGCCCTTAATTAGATTGAAACCAATGGCTACCGCAGAGTAAGGCCGAGTACGAGAATGTCTGACCGGTTGTATGTCTCCTACGCGGATTCTGAAGTATAACTTCATTTGTCCAAAATCCTCATTTGCCCGGTGATCCATGTTCCTTTTCACAAAGACTGCGATACCTCCGCGAGACATCACCTACTCTTTAATAATCTTCGGGTGTAACTTCTATATCAGCCAAAATAACGACCCATACGTCCGCGTCTTTTTAAAAGAGTTTGATTGAGCTTTTGGATGCGGATTACGTCCCTTGGCTCAAAGAGACCACAAGCTGTGCTGGAAGGTGACTTGACTCGTTTTGCAAGCGCTATTCGTTGTATCCCGCCGTGATACTGGCGAGGACAAAAAAGCAACCCGCTACTTCATGTATGTTTGGCTCGGCGAAGGCTCGAACTCCTTGAGAGAGCTTGCTCTCCTTGAATCTAGCCCATGAAGCCCCGCGCTGACTTTCAAGTCTCGTGGAGTTATTCTACGTTGCGTTTGTGTTCCGTGTAGTTGCTTGAGCGGAGATTGACCCAAGTTGTTGTGCTAACCTTATTTTTTGCTCCTTTGTAGGCTTTTAGTTATCCGGCGGCGAGAAGGATTCAAAGAATCCACTCGACCGTGAGCTCGGCTAGAGGAATACAAGGGGTCCAGGGACGAAGGTGTAAATACTATGTACACCGGGATACTTCCTGGAAACCGGCGTTCATGAGCTGGACCGTGCCGTGTAATCCTGCCCACCTACCTACTAACGGCTGTGACTTGTGAGCAGCCAAAATCCCTCATAAGTGCGTATGTACCTTGTGCGCCATACAATAGATTCAGATGGCTTATAACATTCCCTGTCACTGGTTTATAACCCACTGTAATCCACTACAAGCCGGTAATCCAGTTCAAGCCGTTACAAACTAAACAGGATTTTTCCGACATCCAAACCAAGCGGGCATGGGGAAAATGCCGCTTTGCCTATGTAAGTGCCGCACACTGCCGCTGCAACAAGCAGACTTGTCCGACCGGCTTGGCTGGCCGTTAAACGGCGATGAAACCAAGCTTGGGTACCATGGTGCCTACTTCGCACATTACCACTCCGACTCTTCCTGACTCCGCCTAGCAATCCCTATAATATTTGACCCAGGCCATGACTGTACGTCACTGGTCGTCTCTCTCTGATCGGGTCGGCCGCGAACCTGTGGGACTTATGGGACTAAGCGTGTCCCGGGAAGTGGGGGCATAGTAAGCACAGAACGGAGGAGGAACACGCCGTCCCCTTGCGCGGGCTTCTGACCCACCGTGTGATCGTGGCTGCATCCGATTTCGCTCTCCATGATGTCGCCATCCGAGCCATGCAGCCTGTGTTTTTTGCAAATCCAATCGAACTAGGCGGGCTTGGGCTCTATATGTTGCTTAGCCATTTCCCACCACGAAACGATGTCTGAGTCCATGCCACAGCAGGACCGTGGGCGGACATCATCACTGGTTGAATGAATGAATGACCGGGGAATATAGCTAGGGATAAAACCTACCTCAACATCCAAATCAAGCGCAGCAGAGAAACTGTCTGTGGGTCGCCAAGCACCCTCATGTGAGCTGCGTGGACACGTTACTATCCCCCCCCCCCCACCGCTCCGGACAACCCTGGAACTCGGACAAACAAAGATTTCTCGTCCAATAATGGATCAATTTCTGAGATTTTTTGGCTTAAAGTAGACGTTAGGAGACCCCCTAAAGATATACAGAGCGAAATCCTTGAAATTTCATGTCCAAAGGATATGTATCACTGGGAAAGTTGACAACTTGGGTGATTTTCACTGATTTTGTGTATTTTAACGTTTTAGGCTCTCTGCTTGGAGTTATATTGCCTCGTGAATACATTTATAAGGTACCTTGATATCATAAAAGTGCCCATACAGAAATTCAGAGGCACAGCTGACTTGTAGCCATCACAATGGACCGAGAAATCATGGCATACCTGCCAAATTGATCTCTCAATTGGCAGAAATGATGGCAAGAAATCGCATGCTGCTGTCGACCACCGTGATGTTGCCTTGGCCACTCCTTCATGTATATGATAGTCCCTGTTGAATTACCTCACCCTATGAAGTTTGGAGGTGCTGCGACCTCGAGGTGGTTATATACGAGGCTGGTAATCAGAATTTGACATGTTACCTAGAACTCGGACACCTGACCACATCCGATAAAACGACGCCGTTTGGCCAATTCTTACCCGTTTCCCATAAAACAAAATGCAATATCAAGGTAAAAGATAAATTACTGAAGATATACCGACTCAGCGTGGGCCTAGAACCCTTGCATGAAATTATATAGACGAATCTTTCTTAGGTGTCCGAGTACTAGGGGGGGATAGTAATTATCGAGATCCGTATGCGATCCGCATTGTATCATATTCTCCTGTCTTTCTACGAAATTCCACACGCGGAAACGATCCATGGAACTGGCATTTCTCACGTTGTTCTGATATCGGTCTACTGTAGTCCTAACAGGGATAAAATCAGATATCAGATACACCGATATCTGCGTACATTCAATAAGAGAGATGATTGAATGATGAAACTAACGGGATAGCCGCAACTTGGCTGCGAGAATTTTCATTTGGCACGGCTGAGAGCTACCTCGACTCAGTCCTTCATGAATGTTGGGCCTACGATCCAATTTATAGGCATTTTTTGGGTTGTCGGTGTGTTTGGTCGGCGAAGCAGGAGGAGCCTCGGAAGGAAAACAAAAAAAGACGTGGAAGCGAATTTAAAAAATCCAGCACATTTATTTAGGGCGCTTCATGTAAAGTACATTCCAGTGGCCGCCGACGAGGGAATTTCGTTCTGACACCGTTCATCATTATGTAAACTCGTTTCGGCGATCAAGCGGTCGGACACATCAAAGCCGTCAAACGTCGCTTATCTTTTCTTTCTCTCCAATCCAGTCCTCTCCTCCATGCATCATCCGGCTGTAGACTTACAAAACATACAGCGACTCCCCGTTTCCCAAAGGGTGCGTCTTGGGTTCGCACTTGATTGTCTTCATCTCACTTCGGCGCTATACTCGGCAGAGAGTCGCTCTGGCCGCATGTGGTAGCAGCCGATCTTATCACAATCTTCAACTGGCGGCAACGTTGGTTAAGAGCGCAACTGATTCTCACAAGATCCTTTTTTTACCTGTGTTTTATGCCATTCTGGACCCTGCCCAGATTCCGACACCGGCCGATTTGGAATCCCTTCAGCCTGATACGAGAGCAAGCGTGGCTTGTGCATCGCTGGCTCTGGAGGTTATATTCGACATAATAGATGCTGTATCGAAGAAGTATCGAGAGCCGGAGGACGTGGGACCCACTCTTTGGCCCCGAATCTGGCCTTGGATTTTCTTCATGTATGAATACCGGGAATATCTTGGAGCCTCGTCGGTTTTCCGGGAACCCGAGGCTTATACCAGGTTTCTGCTATTTGTTGCCGACATTTACGACCCTGAACCCATGCGCGATATCATTTCGGCTACACCCGGGCTCAGGGTTCTTCTGGCGGCGACATGGACTCTCCTTCCCAAATCGCCGAGGGAGGCGTACGAGGCATGTCTCTGGTTCCTCGCCGGGATCATCGGATCATTGGCCTTTACAGATCCTCTGCATTTCGCAGAAATGGTCGATGGTGCCGGAGGTACCTTCGATGATTTGGCCAGGCTTATGATGTGCCACCTGGATGACGTGGTGAACGGACAATTTTCATGGAAAATCGGTTCCTCTGCCTCCTACATGCGGTATCTCTCGCGCCTTATTCTGGCCGCTGATTCTGGATACACTGTCCAACAAACTACCACCCCGCCTCACCTCTTGACGTGTCAAAAATTCCTCGAAACATTGCGCCTTCACGGATTTGTACCCGCGTTTGTGGTTGCGATGGACACTGTACTCGAAACCTGCAAATCAAACCCCGATTCGTGGCTCCACGACAATTTCGAGTCGTCCTTCGTCGTCACTTTGGAGCTGTTGGAACATCTCTTAAACACAACACTAGGATATCAGTGGTTGCCTGCCGCCATCGAGGCTGGCCTCCTCCGTATGATGGCTGGTGTTGCCACCGAATTCCCCTCAATTTTTGACAATCGTCTGCGATTTCTCCTGACGAAGATTTTACCGGATGGCCTTCTCTACTGCCATGTTGTCACAGCGATGAAGAAAGTCCTCGACGACGTCACAGAAATTTGGTCCAGCGAAGAGCTTGAAGACGCCGAAATAGTTGACGACTGGGATTCATTTCATTATCTTGCTGAAAAGCGTGTGCGACTCCTGGACGGTTTGCAATCGAGTAGGGCTTGCGATAATCTTGAGGTTCGTGCGCTCTGAAATTCGAACGTTTGATATTGACTGCACACAGTGCGGAAAAATCCAAGATAGCTCTCGTTGTCGGCGGTGCTCGGGATGTAAGATCCACTATTATTGCTCCAGCGATTGTCAGATCGCGGATTGGAAGCACGGTGGACATCGCAACCATTGTGGCTCCCCTGCTTTGTTGTCCCTCGGTATGTTTTACCCACCCTGTCCAGCCCCTGCCCCCTCATGATTCACACAGGGGAAACCAATTCATGTCCACTAGGCTTTCGCGAGCGAAAATTTCTGCGCGCGGTGGTGCAGGAAGATTATGCAGACGGAATCCACTCGATTTGCGAAACGCAGGTTATATTCATGGCCGATCATCCTGCCGACCGGTTCTTCACTTTCTTCGACTACACTCATAACCTAGTTCGGATCTCCGTGGATTCCGCGGTGAATTCGCTCACCTCAGATGACCTGAAGAAGGCGGGCTCTGAGTGGACTGAAATTCTTTCGCGCTCGAGCCGTAGTGTCGGGCGTGTCCAACTGCACGTCATTCGAGTTCCAGAGGGCAACGACACGCGGCTTCTGGTCATTCCTTTGCGAACCAACAGCCCACAAGTTCATGATGCTCTGCGTCAGCTGGCGCGAAGTATCCCCACGGGCTCCAAAGAAGAAGATATATCCGACGAAGTAGAACGGATTCTTGAACATGTAGTGGATCTGGTGGAAATTCATTAGCTTAATGACTGGGTTGAGACTTGTAATTACATTTTCCGCAACTGAGTTTAAGTAAATACATGGCGACTTCGATCTGACCATCTTTCGACGCTTGTGGTTTGTCATTATCAGTCTTCCTTGTTATCCCACCCGTACACGTTGAACGGCGTAGGAGAGAGTCGGAACCAGATTCAATATCCCCGGCCGATATATAGTCAACCATTGGTAGGTGGTAAAACACTCGCGTTTTACAGAAAAGCAGGTGGTTCTTGGATTTATTTGATTTTGATTTTCTCGACGGAACGGAATTTCGGGGCATAGTTTGAGAGTGATCCTGGATCACTACATGTTTATTCAGAGTCACGAATCCGACATGTGTGTTGGGGCAAGAGGATGTTGATTTGTTGGATGTCGGTTCTAAGATGAACATATTAAGAGTCAGCAGAGCAGGATTCCATTATGCTGGACAAAATTATTATGCCTTGTGGCACTTGTGTGTTTATTTGTGTTCACTCCATCCTTAGCACAAGCATGCTGCGCCACAGAAGAACACCCGCCCGTCACAAATTCCTGAACCAATTCAACATCAAGGCCATCGAAATTCTACGAGAAGAAAAATGGCAGCGCACACATTTCTTCCACGGCCCCGCTACTGCACAGATGAGGCACCACTGCCATGGCCCAGCACGTGCGACGCGCATCTCCTCCTCCACATCCACCTCCTCAAAGTTCTCACCCGGCAGATCAATACACCGTTCTCACAGACCCCCAAAGCTGCGAGAGACCAATTTAGTGCACATCGGGATGTTCTGGTTGTTCGTCCAGCCACCGACTATGAAGGTCTTCTCCGTGGCTCCGTCAGCGGCGGGCTGCGCATGGCATCGATATGTCGGGACACCCGCCGTGAGCTAGACTCGGACGCGGAGAATTGAACCAGTAACCGCACTTGAAACTTCTGAAATGGCTGGCGGTGTTCCAGGCACCACGTCCGATGATTTATCTGTTTGAGTCCTGTGTCCCAGATGGGCGAGAAGATGCATTACCTTCAAATGGGACAAAGTGGCCCCTCAAAAAGCCCGCACGTTGTGTTCTGACCCCGGGGAGTCGAACCCCGCTGTGACCCAATGAGCATATTATTCATCCCGTAAACACATCTAGTACAAAGCGGTTGAAGAAGATGCATTAAACACGGTCGCAGCACTGAAAGACGAAGACCCCCGCGGAGAAATTTGCGCGGCCTTGGGAGTTCCATCGCAATGATGATCGATACGAATCGTTGACCTTATTATTCTTGGTTGAATGGGTATTAGAACGGAATAGCAGAGGAAAGAAAAGGAATATTTTAGCTTCGACGCATCCGGATGTGGGTATTCGAACCCTGGTCTGACGCGATTCTCGAGACACCTCTGTATCGAGAAGGAGTGTCCTGCCTTTTTTTCGGCTGGCGCGAAAAAAGTGGCAGCGAACAATATACTGCTAGTGACTGGCAAGAATGCTGTCTGTGACCCATACACGACGATGTTCTTGCCTTGTTTTGTTCCTGCGCGAAGTCGCGAAGTAAAAGTGCTGCCAACGATAGTGAACGAGGAACCTGACAAAGATGATCACCTAACCCACCGATTGAACTTGCAGAAGAGGAGGGGCAGGAACTGAGTCGCTGCTGGACGAAGAGATGCCTAAATCCGGCTTGTCCCGAACAGATCCGATATCGCCGAAGCACAGCCTTGCTCTGGCCCCTGACGCGAACCACACCGGGCATCCCATCCCGCCAGCCAGTGGTGAACCGAATGGTCGAATGTCCAGCAGCTCACGGATCTTGAACCGGAGGAGCGGCTCGAGGCACACCCGAACCAATTTTGAAGTCCGCCTGGTGAGATTTGATGATCCGACTGGTGCCGATTGCAGTCTTTAGGTGGCAAAAACGGCACTTGACCGCATTCAAATATATTTGAATATATTTGAATACGGTTGGGTCAGGATCGTATTATATCCATATCGTATCGTATTCATATTCAGTCGTATATCTGAATATATTCAAAAATATTTTTCCCTATCGTATTTTTGGCCAGCACTAATCGGGTCTGAATCCGGTGTCAATCGAACCGCGCCATAAAAGCGCATCTTTTGGTGTTATTCCCAGGGAAATTGCCCAAGAGTTGAACATTTTTGAGGGCATTCTTTCCCCCAAGGTCTGTCAGCCACAGCGAGCACTGTTTGTTCTTGTTTCCTGCAAAATCCATCCCTACCCCTCGTCACGTGTTAGGCAAGAATTACTTCGCTTCGCTTTGGCTTCGCTCGCAATAAACTGAGCGCGGACAATCCTCGGACCCAACTATGTCAGCCGTGATCGTAACTGGACGGATGTCGTGTTGGCCGCCGCGTGCAACGCTTTGCTCCTTCCCGCCGATACTGTACAGATCTCTGGGAGATCTCTCGAGATGCATCCAGGAAGAGCTCCGAGGCCATTTCTGTTCGAATCAGTCTGTAGAATCAATTAATTACACCATCTCAAAGACCCTGCGATTTTGCCGCTCCCTCCGCATCGGAGTCCCTCCATCAATTTCTACCAAGGAAACCCCTACACAGCGTATTAGGTGCGGTCCAGAGAGCACGAAAAGTGGTCTGCGAAATAAAAACTTTTTTTTTCTCGATAGGGCTCCTCCGAAGGAGAGTGAGACATCACGAAGGGAGGAAGTCCGATGGGTGTTGTTAGGGTCGGGTCGGGCTTAAAAGCCCGGGCTTGGGTCGGGCCACAGTCAGGGCTTGGGCTCAGAAAAATTCTCGGCTCGAATCAAGCTTCAACTAGGGCCTGGGTCGGGTCGGGCTTGGGCTTGGGCCCGGGCTTGAGGGATTTTCAAAAAAAACCCTGAAGTTTGGGATATTCCAGTTGCAACGGAAAGAAATCCCCGTATTCCCTGATGTCTCCTGATGTTCGTGTTCACTTTCCGGACTGTGTTCCGCGATCGACCAGGATCGACCCATATCAAAAAAAATAAAAGATGTTCATCTTGTTTAAGCGGCCGTCGATCAGTCGTGCGTGATAGCTTGCGTGGCCTTGCGTGGCTCTATCTGTCTATCACCGCCGATCCATGTGCGCCTGTGCGCCTATCGCAGATCTGTGACAAGAAGTCGGGTCTTCTGTGTAATGCTTAGCAGGGATTTAAACGGATCCAACTAGGTGGACAAACATCATTCTGTCCTTTCCACTCCCAAGATGGTTTTTCGTCTAGCGTGTGGAACATTAGCCTTTCTTGGGACCGCTCATGCATACGTCTGGCCGTCGCCGCAACTCGATGCGCTCGAGGCGGTACGTTTCGACCAGCTCGGCTTTAATACACTTACTGCTACTCTCGCGGCGTTCGTCCAACCTTGCAATCTCTTCCTCTTCGACCCCACCATAGGCCCCAACAGTGGGCGATCCGACGCTGCCGACTGGATACGCACAGTAGGATTTAGCTTGGCATATTTTATTTTAACACCTGATTTCATGCAGGCCTACCATGACGCGGCAACACATAACTCAACGGACGGTACAGGAGGCATGGATGGTTCCATCCGTTTGCCGGCAGAGCAAGCGCGCGCCGAGGTGTGTTGGACCGATGCTACGCTAGGCCGATTAGCATTGACAACGCCAGAATGCCGGCAACGGTTTCGCCAACACTATGGGCGTCGTGTTAGCAGTAGTCGACCGCTATGTTTCTAGTAAGTCCCCAGATGGAATATGACACACGGCACTCCATCGATGTTGTCTGCGCAGATGCGGACGCCATCGCTCTCGGGGCCCTCATCGCGATTGAGACTTGGTAAGTTGCGTTATTTTCAAGCTCCTTGAGGTCGTCTCATTTGCGACCGGGATATAGTGGTGGTCCTGAAATCGCCTTCCGCGGTGGACGCGTTGACGCCGCAGTGCCGAACGCACCCGGTGTACCTGCCCCGGAGCAAGGTCTGGACTCGCACATAGCTTCCTTTGCTCGACAGGGATTTACGCAGACGGAGATGATTGGCCTGGTCGCTTGTGGGTGCGTCGTAATATACTAACTGAATGATCATTCCTATCTGCATCGCATTCTTCGTAGGCACACCTTCGGCGGTGTTCAGCACAGTTTCTTCCCGAATATCGTGAATGTATTAAATGACCCGACAAGCACTGATAACGTAGCGCATTTTGACTCGACATTTGTTACCTTCGACAACAATGTGTGCGTGCAATTCACTTCCTCGAATTCAAACTGTCCCTGACCGCTGTGCAGCGCGGCGGAATATATTGCTGGGACTACGAAAAACCCACTGATCGTTGGGTTCAATGACACCACCAATTCGGATAAGCGCATTTTTGGCAGCGATGGGAACGCCACCATGCTCTCGTGAGTGAGTGGATTCTTTGACGTACTGTATCGTTGACCGCACGAAAGATTCGCCAATTCACCTGACCTCTTTGCATCAACATGCGCAGATTTGTTCGCGCGCATGCTCGATACTGTACCCAGTGGTGTAGAGCTTACCGAAGTGATAACACCCCTGCCCGTGAAACCGTCGTCCGTGAAGCTCATCATGAATGGTGACACTTTGCAACTCTTTGGCCTAGTTCGAGTACGTATACGGACCACAAAAAATCTTCGTCCACTTGATTTTCATCTGTGTAGCTGTGGAACACAACAGAAGACCCGACTCGCACTGTGCACGTGCTCTGGCAGGACCACGTTGGGGGTACGGGCAACAGTACCCTGAATTTCGTCTCTACCTCTTCTTCCACTGGCGGCAAGTACAATGCAACGTGGTATGGGTTCAATTCGACCGTATTCGGCGGTTCCAAGCCCCTGCTCCTTGACCCCGTGGCCGGCGTCACGAGCTTGAGCTTTGTCGTGGATGGCATCCTGGAGGACCAGGGCGGCCTCGGGTTCGCGATTCAGGACGGATTCATGCTTTCCCAGACATCTTGCCAAGGGGGCGCGCCGGTTACGGGCCGGGTTGACGTCGCAGTGCGTGTCCATCCCATTCTGTCTACTTTTTTTTTGTCTCAATGGTTGACGGGGGCGTATCCAGGTCCGCAACGGCGTGAATCCGAGTCGCGTCTACCTCGAGCAGATCAATATCGACAGCGTGCAGCGCAGGAGTATCACAGAGATCGATATCACGCCTCCCTCCCAGTCGGTCGCTGCGAATTCGGCCTACTTACTGTGGAGCATGAACCTGTACCAAAGTTTCGAATGCAGTTTGAACTGAGCATGCTGACGCGGATATTTCCAGGACCGCTCAGGGCATTAAGTTTACCATCGGCGCTGAGATTGACGGAATCAAGTATTCGACCACGGATCCGCTCGAGTTCTTTGATTTTGCTCCTTGTCCAACATAGGACCTGGGCGACCCTACCATGACCACACATTGGAATTAAATTTGAGGTTCTTTATCTGGTCTCTGTAGTTCAAAATTATTAGACACGCACTATATCGCGTGCGCGCATCTTATGTCCTTTGTGACCGCGTAGAATTAAGGCAGCAGACACAACATATCTGTGTATGAAATCCGAGATGAGAACGCGTCAAACACATCGAAACGCAGCGTTGGTTCTGTAGTAGTCCAAGTCCTGGCGCGCGCCGAAGGCGATGGGGACAAGAAAACGATGTAGAAGGCATCTGTAGGGGCCAGCAAGAGCCAGGGGGGAGGGAACGAGCTATCTTGCGTTCTTGCTGATTAAGGTGGTGCGAGCTCTAGTACTACAGTGAATTGTGCCCCGATTAAGGGAGGGACTCACCCCATTGTTGTGAGCTGTTTCTTGATCTATGTTTCGCCCTCAGCTGATGCGTAACGCAGGGCCGTCTTTGTTCCAATTATCCATCTGCACTCGTTTTGGGGTACAAACTGACAGAGCCCTCGACAATACGCCTATTAGTTAATGCTTTCCTATGTTCCAGCAACCAGTTACCAATTCGGGACACTGATGTGCACTTCCGAAGGGATTCGATCTCTACGAATGCCATGTGGACGAACTGTTGCTCGCGGAGTCGGACGTTAATGAGGCTCAGAGGATATAAACCTCTTGAAACCAGGAACGACAACTGCAAAAAAAAATACCATCGATCCAAAAGAGCGAGGAAGCAGAGAGGTTTCGCCAATGCGGCAGGAAACTCACGCTACACAAATGGTCGATGGTGAGTGGGCTCAGAGACGACGTGATATTTATCTGTCCAATTTTTTGCAGAACCTATGACCAGTCGGCAGTAGATATCGACGATATTCATACCGCTTGAGCCGTCAGGATAGGGACTATGTCAGATTCGGTGGCACCTGGCAATTATTCGCCAAACTTCCCGACCAGTTCCATGAGCGGGACGACCGGCCGCGTCTCAATGCACGCTACGACCCGTCTGAACTGTATCACCCCATATCCTGACTCGTCGTGCGACATGACAACCGCGCGCCAGAGGTTTGGGTACCACCCCTGCGGATCCACATCCGGTTCTGCACCCGGGGAGAAAAAGTACAGCAGGTACTCTGGCCCCGCACGGATGATCTCCAGGCGCGGGAGGATGCAAGTCGTGGCGGACGGGACAAAATCGTTGATGCCGATGTAGAAGGAGAGGTCGAGCGTGTGAATGGACGGGTGCCACGCGAGGAAAAGGTGGAGATGGCGTGGCGATGGCGATGCGCCTGGACCCGATTGTGAGCGATGCGAGCGTCGATATCGTGAGCGCAGGAAGCGTGACGGTCGAGTCTAAAGATGCGAGATCGATGTTGTCAAGGGAGAGAGATGTAAGGGATGACGTTTTCAGCAAATGCAGCGTCCATCTGTAGAGGTTGGCGTGCAAGAGGAAGGAGGAGTAGATGCTGAGAGTCCTGAGCACGGAGGTTGAGACAAAGGGGATCCCCCACGCACAAGCGCTCCGTTGACTTCACAACTGGCGTTACGGGTATTTGGGCTGGTGCCACTGCTGGTGAAAATGTAGTGACAACGCGAGAGATCCACGAAACCAATTTCCGTAGCAATTTCCGCACGGGAGATATCCGCCGAGCCTCTGGAAGGTATGCACAAATGGGAGGGAATCGGAAGCATCGTCTCTCCATCCAGTGTAGACAGTAAGTCCGCAGTCTCCCCGCCGTGCGACGCTGTTCAAGCATGCTGCCACAGCGTGTGTATAACGATATAATTTTCTGCTCTTCAGTACCCAGGAATCGGGAGTAGGGCAAAATCGCACATGACCGAGATGTGAAAGCCGTCTGGCGGGGGGGTTCAGAGCCGCGACCTTTTCCCGATCCTCCCGTACATCGTAGACAAGTGCACAGTCGATGACGTTTACCGAGCTAACACCAGAGGCGATGCCTAGAGCGAGGAGCAGAGGCAGGTTCTCTCCGGTGAAGTCAAGCGATTGAAGTTCGCCGGAAGAAGATGGTGGATCACAGTCAAAGCGTGTGAAGATGATTGGTATTAGCAGGAGGTTCATCCGCCTGCAGGTCCCTGCAAGGTGCAAAAGGTCGTCCGTGCCCAGCTCCTCAGAAATGAGTAGGAGGAGCTCGTTGGGGAATTCGAGCAACAAGGATGCGTTCGCCATCGTGGCGATCGATAAGAAAATACGGCGCAGTGCATGACGGCGCAACAGCTTTATGACGGGTGCTCAAACGGGTGTAGCTATATTTAGTGCGTGCATCGGGATAATTCCGGTGCAGGAACACCAGCATTCCTGAACGGGACTGTTCAGATCTACCCACCTACACACCATCTTGCGTGAGTGAAATTGAAATTGCTTCTATTAAATGCAAACACTCGCGTTAGCGGCGGGGTACGTCCATGATATCCCAATTCGATTTTATATTCTGTCTCAGTATGTGAGTGGCGAAGATGTGCGCGTGTAAAATGAGTATCCAGGAAACAGACGTGACTGTATTCTCTCGCTACGTCTCCCGACCCACGGTGCGTTGAATAAATTGTAATCGCCGTGAATAAAATATACTCGCCGACGAGTGGCCATGGGTCTTTTTTGAGGTGGTAGCGATCTAGCCGAATGAAGGCAGCATGTACAGAGAGTAGAATAGAGGCGTAGAATCTCGAGCGCCCGCATGAGTGTACGCGGTCGTGGGGCTTTCCTTGAGGTTAATATCGCGGCGATTTTGAAGGACCTTGATATAATAGTAAGTAAGTAATAGTAAATAGTAGCAATAGGGGAGATCGCATTTACGCATAGAGCCCGCAACTTCAAGTTTCTTGATCGACTGCATGTAATCGCAGAAGGCGTATTCCGAGGAGGAGGGGGAGGAGGAGGAAGAGCGAGTCGTTTCAGAATGGGAATGGCGCCCAAATCTATGTTTGAGAATAAAGGAGGGGCGGAATGGTTTTGCCGCGGCTGGGGGTGATCAAGATCAAGTTGAGGGCACAGACACTGGTCGTTTTTTCGACGCCAGGATGGGAGACAGGCAGAGCACATGTACAGACTCCTACAGAACGGGTAACTGCACTGGGAGGTGGGGATCAAGAACGCGCATTGATACAAGTGAATCAGCCAAGAGCCGTCGAGTTTTCAAGGCGCGATGAAATTGGGATGAAAGAAGCCTTCAAGCCTTACCGGATGCGCCGCCAACGCGTAACGGCAGGCCATAAACTCTGTCGATTAGCGATCAAAGAAAAAGTGTAGGTTCGAGCGGGAGTGCGAAACGAGCCTGCCTTTGACTCGAAACGTGAGCACAAAAAGCAGGTCAATGCACACAGCCACGGATTTGTTCCTGAGGCCCGCGCCAAACACTGATGACCTCATCCCTTCTCTGTCAACCGTAAACGCCGCAGTGTTGGTAATTAAGGCTTAAGAACCCGGCACAGGGTCCCTTAAGGCTTATTAAGGGTTAAGGCTTAATCTTAAGGGCAGACTTAAGGCCTTATTTCCAGTTTAGGAAATAGTTTCCTACGCTTGATTGCGAGCGTATAAAGCATTGTATACGATGTATGGTGGAAGAATAGTCAATTCTACGGCATATATTCTTCCTCCCAAGATGTGAGTGATCCAGGTGATTTTGTCGCCGCGGACAGACACTGTACGTTGACATGCTGTCCACATATAAGAGGATGGAATACAAATGGAGGAAACTGAGCTCACCTTCGTGGAAAGACTGGCCGCCTTCCTGCCAATCTACCGCATCGAAGGTACCCGCATCTTGCAATAATTTCTTTTCGTGCTTGACACAACCCTTGCAATAGTTGATCCAGTGGCTAGAGTTCTGTTTTTCCGTGCCTTTGTGGAAGTACGATTGCAGTGCGTTGACCATGGGGGGCGTCGTGAGCGCTGCGAGCGCAAAAGATGTGATCAAAGCGGCGCCGGGCCCGACGGTGCGGGCCGGCGCGGCCCGCAATCTTAAGCCTTAAGGTCTGGAGGCCTGGCGGTTAAGACTTATCTTAAGGCCTTAATAAGCCTTAATCAAATTAAGGCCTTAACCCTTAGGGCCAACACTGAAACGCCGTCAAGGGGCGGGATTAACCAAAGGCAGCGTACACACACATTCTGAGACCTAACACATTCCAACCAGAGGCAACACATTCCAATGAGAGGCAACACATTTTCTCGGAAATGTGTTGGCACTGCGCAAAACACAACACATTTCTGTGGCGTGCATCAGAGCATCAAACCTTTACAAATAACACCGATAAATACCGTCTTTCCGCCGGTCTGTCCGTGCCACAGCAAGATATTCAATTGTCTACAATGGCCACTTCAAATTGGCTCAAGATGATGGATAAAAGACTTTCGATTGTTCGGGTAGATATTACTACTAGAGTCTCCTTATTCAGCCCGAATTCCCCACCTGCTCTAAGCAATGAGTCTAGGACTGCACTTGAGGTGGATTAACAGACGAACAGAGTAATAATAGGTTCAACAAGTACCTTGGACGCCTTGGCCCTTATCTTGGCCTGCTCGGACACCTCCTTTTATAGGGGGATGCTCGGAACCCTCTTCACTGACCCGTTTGCGCTGCGATCTATGAGGTACGAATATCAACTTCGTGCCCTCGTAGATAAATAATATAAATACCTGATCTCGCCCCGAGGGTTCACTGGAACTCGCAGGGGCTAAAAGCCGCGCCAGCAGATTTTCGTCCACGTCGTCCGGGATCGTGTGTTTCCGATGCTTTCCTTGGAGTTTAGTGGTCAACCCACTACACGCGACAAAATACCGATGGCCCTTCATCTCATCTTGCCAGAGCGTGTCTGACTCGAGGAGATCATCGGGATCGTCAGAGTTTACGAAGTATTTAAGAATGATACTAAATCATAACGACCAGACATACCCTCCTCCGGGAACCCATCGGTATCTAAAGATGATGTGAGAAAAGATGAAAAACATGGCGTACACCGCATGCGTACCTCCATCATTAGGTCCTCGATATTTGGTATCTAGCGCAAACATGAGAAGATGGGAGAATAAATAAGATACAATGCACATACCCATCGCATCTGACTGAGCGATTGTGCTGGAGGATCGAGAGGATACTCGCATCAGCGCTGCTGTGACCTCGACGTCGAAATCCGGGTCCGAACCATCGGCTTCTGACTCTGAAATGAGCTCGAGAATCTCCCGACCTCCCTGCTTCAGAGTTCGCAGCTTGACAGCGCCAGAAACTCGCGACAGAGAGATTGACTGTAGCTCGGATTTGACCGAGAAGCTCGGGGTATTGGGTTCCGAAACATGCGGAGTTTCGATTCTGACATGGATCGGGTCAGGAGACATGGAGTCATGAGTAGAGGGTGTGATGATATACAAGATTTTCTGGTCAAGGAACTTCCTCAAAGGAGGAACATCAATCCAATCAAGGTTCAGGATTTGCGCCGCATCAGATTCGATGAAGCTTTGAGCATACATCTTGGTCAAATTAGCTTATGGTTAAACTGCGGCACCACTTCAACGCACATAATTCCGAAAACTCATTACCTCACGGGCCGAGAGCCTGCTAATCAGGTCCTGCTCAGAAGAGGGATGCGTCGTGAATGCGACAGCATCAGTACCCGACACGTTCCGAGCCAGAAATTTTTCGAGACTGGGTATATCGATCCATTCATGGTCTAGGAATTTGCTAGGGTTCGAGATAATGAATGCAGGAGGATGGATCTGTGATGCGACATGTCAAAAAGTACAGCGACGCATTCTGCCACGACGTACATAGTTTCTGAAGGCCATCAATTGCCAAGCTGGAAGACCATCAAGAAAGGCGTAGTCGCTAGGTGCGTGCTTCGAGCCATTGACGCCCGGGAGAGGCATTTGAATGTGCTTTTGCGTCGATGAAGCAGTTTGCGATGGTGGTGGTAGTGGTCAGAGGAAGAGGGGGAGAAAAATGGGCGGGACACGTGTCATTTCCCAAAAGGCCTTGCCGAGCCCCGCTCAAACGCGACACATTTCTAAAAAGGAAAGTGTCGCCGACTCAATCAAAGGCGACACATTGATGAGAATGTGTCGCCTTTGATCTGAATGTGTTGCCTCTGACAATGTGTGTGTGTGTTGCTTCCTGTATATCCTCGTCAAGGGGGAATCGGGATTCGAAAAAAGGATAACTGATGTAGCCCGCTGCGCGGCAAAGCCCGCTATCTATCTTCGGCCTAGGCCTATGGCTGGAAACATTGCATACAGTCAATTCTGTTATAACCCATCATTGCCATAACCCATACTCTGCACTATCCCATAGATTTTTGGTGAAACGGAGGTGGTTCTCAATTAAATCCCATAACTCTCTAATACTCAATAAACCATACAAATTTCGGGTTGAAAACCCATAATTTTACCCTGTTTTGTTTGTAGTTGTTATTTTGAGCGAATTTTAGTTCCCCAAAACACTGCCCCTGGCCCCGCCTCTTGAACTACTTAAGAAAGGTCTTACCACACTTGAAAAGCTGTCTTGGTGGCGTAGCTCAACAGAAAGGAGAAGATTTCATCAGCTTGATCTTGAGGATCTTGTTGACATGCCAGATGAGCAAGTTGCAGAGGATGCAACAGATGAAGAAATTTTCAAAGCAGTGCAACAAATGCGAAGTGATAGGGGGAACATGGAAATTAATGGAGGCGATGACAGCAACGGAGGGTCTCCACAGGTGCCAAAGCCGACGAGGAAAGAGGCATTGCAGGGTGTTGCAACACTTCATCGGTAGCTCGAGGACAAGCATGGGCTGTTTGCGCGTAAACTGGAGCATGGTCTCGCAATTTTTGGATGTGAAACACGCTTGGAAAGCGCAAAAAATAAAATAAAATAATCGACTTCTATTACCGATTACTTCATGTCTAGTTAAGTAGATATTTTTTAACTATTTTTTGGTGATTTTTGGTGATTTTCAAGGCTTTTTTCATGGGCTCTGTGGGAACCCATACTCTATAATAATATAACCCATACTTTCTAGGACCACCGAGGCTCATGGGTTATAACAGAGTTGACTGTATTGTATAAAAAAAATGCAGTACATATTAACTGCTAGTGCAAGAAAATCCGACGATAATTTACACAGATAACCGACTAATCTGCATCAGACAAGTAAGCCACTCAAGCGGAGAAAGATAAGCAGTCAGGGATTCGCAAGTGAATAGGCGGACTGATACTAATAATAAAAGGTCTGCGAAAAGACGATGAGTTGAGATACAAACAACAGAGGGTATAAACAGCGCACCCGATGTCCAAATATGTTGTCTTTCATGGCAGTGGGAAAGGGGGGACGATGGTAGAGGATCATATCAGGCTGTATAAGACTTCAGGCAAGGTAGAAAAATCCGGCTATGAAAAGACCAAGGAGCAGAAAGAAATGCCCAATCATTAAAAGCTCCCAGGATGATGTCCAGAACAAATCAAAGCTTCTCGGAGGTGAGATGCCCGGTCATAGCCCAGAGAGATATCATGAGCAGTGTTCTTGCTGAAGTCCACCTCGATGGCCGTTGACAAGGGCCATAGGACGGGATGACAGTTGTTAGGAGAAGAGGTCGGGATCTAGGCAGACAAAGAGACCGAGCATAGGTGTCGGAGACGACAGTATGGGGAGCACCGGAGAATGTGACAGAAGATACAAGCGAGCCTTCAATGTGAATAGACATGGCAGGGTGTTCAGTCAGAAATCAGGATTTGTGACTCTTTTAACAATGAAGGGAGTACTACCACAGAGAGGGTTAACAGAAAGCGCTGGATGCCAAGCAAACGATTCAAGGATCGAAAGGCCATGTGGCAAAACGACGTCATTTGGTGACATAATCTTGCAAACTTGTTTCGATCACTTTTTTGAAAGCACTGCAAAATCCACTACTAAAGATAGCGGGAATTTTATCAGCGAGAAGCGAACACGGTAGGAGTCTACACAGTCCCGGACAGTGTCGGTAAAAAACTGTCTGGTGGGCGAACCTATAAGATCAGAACTTTCCCTGTTAAGAAAGGTTAAACCAGTGGTAGCCGTGTCGGGGTACCCGAGCCACAACCCGTAGTGGGTGACAGCGCCGAATAGATGGGAGAGAGGGGCGTAGAGAACACAGTTCATCGCGCTTTCAGTGCGAGACCGAGAAACCCGGAAGTACAGAGCCATTCGAGGATGAAAGAACGTGGTGGTATCGCTAGTTCCATCCATGCCACGATTACATCTTCCAGGGGTGCCGACGTACACAGTGGCCAATTCGAAAAAGCGCAGAACCGAGCGGTAGGCTGACTTCGGAGTGTAGAACTCGTGGTGGGAGACTGCCGTGCGATATTCCAGAAGATGCGAAACGAGAGGACCCGAGATAACAGTCATCGTAGCCGACTGCATGAACCGTATTTCGTAATGAACCAATTGAAAACTCCGAAGGGGGCGAGTTACGGCGGCCTGCAACTCTCGCGCGAAGAGCGCACGGAACTTTCGGGACGTGCGGGAGAGACTGATCCTATCTGCCATCGCAACGCACCCAAAGATAATAACTAATGTAGCCCGCTGCGCGGCAAAGCCCGCTATCTATCTTCGGCCTATGGACTCGAAACATCGCATAGGCTATTGCATAAAAAAAGATGCAGTACATTTCCACTACTATTACAAGGAAATCCGACGATATTTTACATAGATAGCCGACTAATCTACATCAGACAAGTAAAAAATTCAGCAGAGCCACTCAAGCGGAGAAAGATAAGCGGTCAGGGATGTGCAAGCGAACAGGCGGACTGAGACTAATAATAAAATGTCTACGAAAAGACGATGAGTTGAGAGAGAGAAAACCAGCCAAAAAATAACAACACACAACAGAGGGTATGAGCAGCGCACCCGATGTCCAAGTGTGTCGTCTTCATGGTAGTGGGAAACAGAGGGACGGTGGTAGAGGATCACATCAGGCTGTATAAGGCATCAGGCTAGGTAGAAAAATTCAGTTATGAAAAGACCAATGAATAAAACGGAACGAACAGCAGATGAGTTAACTACCATGAGGATTGCGAGAGCTAGAGTGGAATGGGAGAAGAAAAAAGGTGTCGAATAGATCTCCGCAATGTTGGGGAGTGGCTGTTAATGAACTCCTCTGGTTTGAGCTCAGTGGCCAGAATACAGATTCATCGAGTATGTGCGTGGAGCGGGAAGGAGAGGGAGCGGTCTTAGGTTGTGATGAATTTCTAGTCGGTACTGAGTGGGAGGCTGAGTGCGTGGACCCATGATTGTGGAAATCATGGTAGGAACGGTTCAATCGAAGCTCAAGTTCTTTAAGAACGTGCGGCTGAAGCGTCCTCTGCAGATGGATGATATTAGCCAACATATAAAAAATAAATAAAAATGGCAACACACAGAAGCACGCGTGAACCAAGCCACTGGAAGTTATGCTCTGCAAGAACATTGGCAGACGCAGGGCACGAGACGAGCAGAGGTGATCACTTTGACAAGGAGCACCGGAGAATGCAACAGAAGATTACAAGCAAGCCTTCAATGTGGATAGAAATGGCGGGGTGTTGATTTATGACTCTTTTAACAACGAAAGTGAAACAAAGGAGTACTACGACAGAAAGGATTAACAGAAAGGTTGGATGCCAAGCAACGATTCAAGGAGCAAAAGCCATGTGGCAAAACGACGTCATTTGGTGACATAATCTTGCAAACTCGTTTCGATCACTTTTTTGAAAGCACTGCAAAAACCCACTACTAAAGATAGCGGGAATTGAAAAAAGCTCGACAGGAATCTTGGACAACCGATCGCGAGGTCCGCCAACCCTCACTATATCCGAATGTTAGACGCGTTTAAAGGTGGCGGCGGAAAAACGTGAATCCCAACTCACATTCGTCCTTATGACACGTTTCCGGGTTATGCTCCTGCACGTACGCCATTACGACCCGAAACATGTCCGACGACCGTAAAGAGAGCTTGAACAGCGTCTGCACGTCCAGACGGCGCAGAAACTGCGCCCAATGCGGCCCATACGAACGACCTTCAAGCATCGCCACCGATACCTCGTCATAAACGCCGAAGCTAAGGGCAGGGTCGAAAACTAGCAAAAGACAAAAATAGGAACGATAAGTAAAAGAGTCACAAGGGAAAATTAGACCTTACCGGGAGGCTTACGAGCAGTCATAGTATTAGCAGGTACAGGATAACACTCAGCGAGCGTGCTTGGGAGTTTTATACGATGAAACGTATCAGTTCGCAAACACAGGAGTAAAGGGGTATTTTCAAGGGGAAGGGAGGGGGAGGAGGATAGGAGATTGACCGATCATTCCCGCCCTGTGGGCGGAATAGAGGCAAGGCTCGCGGGCACTAAACACAGGCTGAGGGGCCAGACTTCTCGAAAAAACGCGCATGGGCGGATGAAAGAAAGCCTCAAACAAACAATTGCTGAAGTGTGAAAAGGGGGGAGGAGAGTCACAACAATGCACAACGATCGCGAATGAAGTAAAGCCTCGATTGGTGAAGTGTGAAGAGGGGAGATAACATCTTCTTTCCGGTCATGTACTGTACGTCCTCACCGCCACCACCCCAATTCACAAAATTCCAACAAAATTCACGATTTGTTTCCACATCATTGAGGGCATTGTTCCAGTCTGTCCGAATATTATGTGAGTACTAATGCATTGCATTTGACTTATTTTCGTTGTCATATGGCCCACTATTGGTCTACAAAACTGAACGGAACATTCCTCAGCCTACCACAGCCCTCTGTTTGAGCTCCCAACAATGAATTTGAGCCCCTAAAGGCTGATAGATGTATTCTAGAAGCTCTTTCCCCTCCCTACTAATATATAGGTAGAAGTGTTTTTCGGCCCTCCCGGGACCCCCCCTCCCCCGTACCCCCTGTCGGAAATTCGAATCCCGACTCCCCCTTGAACGCCGTCGTCGGTCAATCGCGAGGACGCACTAGATGCCTGTACCACTGGTTCGTTTGCGCAAGGTTGAGCCGTGGTCTGATGCAGTGATAATAGGATTGATATGGATCTCTGGCAGACAGACACTCGTGGAAGGTCCAACATTTGCGAAGCCTGTCACGTTTGGGCGGAAATACATGCATTTATTTTTCGAGTACCACGCCTCCCCCCGAGCGGCGGCGTGGGGTTTCAAAGCGTAAACTGTCTTTGACTTAATTTTGCATGTCTGGCTGTCATACGTCCGCAGCTTCACGCAAAGTACGTCAATCTGCACCTACGTTACCGCTCCTCCAACGACTGGCGTTCTGCTGTTAGGAGAAGTGCTATTCTGGTTGATGCGTTAACCTGTGACCTTGACCATTAATAATGTCTCACCAACTTCGAGTTTACTCAGTGCTGCCGCTTTAAGCGACAACCAGATATCGGGGAAGCCGCAGATTTGGATTTCACCTTCCAAAAGTTGGTTTGTAGTCTGACATTCCTTAGGGCACGAGAATGATTGTATGGTTTGGGATTCATAGGTAGGATTGTTGTGTGGAATTTATACAGTGACTACCTGTCTTTTCTGAACCATAGGACCCGGTTCAGGGCCATTAGCAATACACAAACAATACCCCTTTGATTTTTTAGTCACAAGTACGAGATAATGGGTGCAACCTTCATGTTCCCTCTAATTTAGAAACATTCATCAGTAACGTTCAAGCATATCACGTGATCCATCCACGCCAAAATCAGGAAGTAAATATGACCAAACTATGGTTCAACTGTGCTTCTGACTTGACTGTGAGCATGTCTGATGATTCATCTATCCACTAGCACTTTATAGGTAGCTCTCTGGCCATCAAAATCAGCAGAAACATCTGTTCTGCTCACTTGGCTGGGGCTAATAGGGGAAGTCAAAGCGGGCAAGTCGACACCGATTCGTCGACGATTCTGGACCGATTCTGGATCCGATTCTGTGTTCTGAATCGCTACAGAATCGAATGAGCTTTGACCGACCCGATTCATGGGGCGATTCACTCACCGATTCGCGACGGCAAATTGCAGCATCAAAATCGACGTGTCATGAGAATCGGGGGAGAACCGAAGCGAGAATCGCGGTTCTGATGTTGTTGCTCCTCCGGAGGAGGAACACCGATTCAGAGCGATTCATGAATTTGATCAATTCTCGACCGATTCTTGTCCAGAATCGATGCCAGAATCGAGGTCTCAGAATCGGTCTCCAAAAACCACTTTGACTTCCCCTAATATTATGATTAAATACGACCCCGTACCGTAATGTAATCATACTATAATGTAATGCAGCCCTCCATAATTTTAGGCCTTCAAGTTAGGCTCAGACTGTATTTAATCATAATCTTAGGAGTATAATGGTTTTTTTTTTTTTTGGTGGTACGTAGGCCAGTAGCAACTAACGATAGGTTAGCCCCGCTGGTCGGTAAAGTTTGAAATGTTACTTTCGGGGGAGTGGTTTACACCACCCAGAGAAATGCTTTGCGCACGCCCGAGAGCAGTGTGGGACTGTCGCACTACCCAATCCCGCGGCTGTTGGGCCGCCGGGAAGGGGTCTGAGGAAAAGCGCGCCTACCCACTAAAACTCTGGGCTCCCGGAGCCAGTTGGCCGGTAAGCTGTATTCATCGTCCAAGGTATTGGACCAGGTCTCGAGGACCAGTTGAGGCGTCAAAGCGGGGTGCTTTCCCATCTTAGGTCTGCTAGCTAGCGTTCTGTCCACCTGTAACCTTTGGTTTATCACGAATTTCCATTTGTTCATAATTTCGTCTGTCGTTGCCGGCTCGCCGTCCCGGGAAATAACCCGGTCGTTCTGCAATCTCCAGATCAGGTACGCAGACTCCGACATCAAGATTCTGTACAGGCGCTGCGTGCCACGTTTGGGTCTCCCCTTATCATCTCGGAACTCCGCGAGACTGCAGCCCAATATCGTGCCCAGCGACACCGTCGGCCAGTTTGATTCCCGTTCCAGCCACAGGGTCTCGGCAGCCTTCCAGATAGTTTCTCGTCCTGGGCTCTGGCATCCGATCAAGATGTGCTCCAGATCTTCTATCTTATCGCAGTCTTTGCATACAGCACGGTCCTCGCACTCTGGGATATTAGTCCAGTAATTACCTATCCTATGAGCGTTATGGAGTCCCTTCCAGAGGAACTGGGACGTTCTAGGGAGGATGTCCTTTGCTTGCACGGACTTCCAGATATCGGCATCGGAGACATGCCATCCAAAGGTATTTTCCACATCTCTACGGACTACCTCAAGCATCTTTACGGTCGATGGCCTCGGAGCTAACGCCCGTGTCTTTTCCTCTTTTATGCTTTGGTAAAACACACGCTGACGATTTCCCTGTAGGCTCAGACCAGGGAGTGCGGTGTCTTGTGGCAGCGTGAGGACCCACAGCGTGTCGGTGGGGTTTTTTGCAGCTCTCTTGGCCAATAAGTTGGCTTGTCTGCACAGTGCCCTGTCGGGCGAGGAGTATAATGGATTATATTAGAATATAATCATATTCTTATCCAGCCTTAGACGGAACCCCATAAAAACAACATCTATGACGTGCCTTGGGAACGATAGAGGGCAAACTTGCCATCCAGCCTGGCACTTTCCAGCCTGCTCGTGACATCGTGAAATTGAGGGGCTTTTATTGTCACCATTTCGAACCTGTGGCCTTCCAAACGAGCGGAAGAAATGATCTTGGCTTAACATTTAGTGGGTTTCCCAATGACGTCGATGCGTACCGTAAGTGCCAATATAGATGTTCTCCGCTTTTCCTCCGCCCCAGGGCGAACTCGACTGTCCAACTGGATGCTTTAATGCCTTGGCAGGCTTGAGAACCTCAATTGCTTCGTATGTAACTCGGGATAAACTCGTCAGAGTGCCTGCTGGTGCAGGTTTTTTTTCAGCGCTCTCCCCCTGCCGGAACGGTGCTATTTTACATCCACTTTCCCAAGACAGCAACCTCATTCTTGTTAGCTAGCGCAAAATTCGCAACAAGTTGACTACCGAAAGCGCGAACGAAATCTTTTTGATCCTCGCGAAAGAATTGTCCGTATCTCGGTAAGTTCTCGTCGGGTTGAGGTGAAACCTAGCCAGATATTCCAGAATAATTCATGGGCAATTAGTGATACAAATAAACCAGTGAAATATTATATTTGGGATCATCCGGCATCTTGCCTTTTACATGAGTAGGTCTACAGCTTTGAATCATTTGAATAGGTTCAGTTTTCGTCAGGCAAGGTACAAACTTCAGCCGACTTGAGTTGTGCGAGTATTAGGTAACGTGACCATGATAGGGCATCGAACCGTGCGTAATGCGCGTTGCCGGTGCAATGAGGAACCGACAAGCATCCCAAATGTCTGTCCGTCAAAATTTTCAATTCGTAGAAAAATGCTCCAAATCGGCTAAATCCCAGCCGGATTCGGGAAATTGGCCTTTGAGATCGCGATCCCTGTCCGTAAATTCAGATAAAACATGGGGGTCGCCGACCAGGTCAGGCCAGATTCAGATAAAAAGTTCGGGCTGCCAAGAGTGCATGAAGAAAAGAGCAAGTTCGCCACATAATTTCAAGGTGTGGGATACGCGGGGACGGTTTGCGACAGAAAGGTGGTGATTTAGAGCTCTTAAACTTACTCCCCACCTGGCGGTGTGCCCGAAAAACACGGGTCTTTCTCTGCAGGCCTGGTGCATGATTAATATTCAGATGAAAAATCGAGCTAGGGTATCGCAGCAAAAGTGCAAAACATCACAGGGCGAATTGTCACTCGAGTCGGGCGTGGATCCAAAATACCAACAGTATCAAGCAAGAAGAGTACAAAGGTTAACATGATTTGCTACGGAATAACAGCTAAAGACGGGCCAAAAAGTGCGAAACGAAATCTCGGAAAACGGCCAAGATCAGTTATATTCGTTTGTCCGAGTAACTATGTATGTCCGGGCCGGTGGGGCGGACAGTACGTGATATCAACTTCAGAGGCCGAGTAAGCCGATAACGAGACCGAGGCCAAGCTGCCCGAGGAGGACGGCGACGCTGACGAGGCTGCTCAAATCGGTTGAATTAGGGACATGAAATAGAAGGAATAATGGAATGGACGCACAGGCCAGAGACGAGGGTGACGACACCGGCAAGGACGATGTCGAGGCCGACCAAGAGCTCTTCGAGCGCGACGTCGATGGCAATGATGAGTGTGCCGAGCGCGGGGATGGCCGCGGCCGAGCCGGAGAGGCCGTTGAGGGTGGTGCTGATTTCCTGGAAAACGGTGAAGTATGAGGATGACAGTTGGAACTCTTATGTAACGGGGAGACGTACAGTGATGATGCCCGCAAAGACAGTGGCGACTTCGTCCTCGGTCTGGCGCTTGGAGGAAATGGGTAGGGACGAGAGGGACACAGTAGCGGTGTTGAGGGCGGCGGTGAGCTCCCCAATGAGCGGTGTCACGGTTGCGTCACTGGCCGTTCCACCAGAAACCAGTGCATCTGGCATACGCGGTTAGTTGGGGTGTTGGATGAGCAATGTAAGGGAGGGCACACCAATCTGAGGGAGGATGGAGTCGGTAGAGCTCTTAAGCGTGGTGAAGACAGTCCCGACGTCAGCGGTGGACGCGCGCTTGTCGACGGCGGCAAGGCCGGCGGGTGCGGACGCGGGACTGGCGGACGCAAGGGTCACCGCGAGGAGGAAGAAGGAGGTGAAACGAAGAGCGAACATTTTAGATCAGGTTAGGTAGGGAGGTGAGAGTGGGTGGTTTGGTGTAGGTGGGAGTCGATGATGCACTGGGTGAGTGAATGATTTTTTCGTTCGTTCAAGGGCGTCCTTTATAGTGGCACACCGAAAGAAATCGTCACTATGTTGTCACCATGCACCATTTTCACCTCGGCACTATTGCGTCTGGACTCTGGTGAAGATCCTCCACTGCACAAAAAAAACGGCATACGAAGAAATTTCGACTCGGATTTGCGTGGAGTGGGAGGCATCACAGACCATTCTTCCAGCCTAAGTGGAGAAAGCGCGAGCGGTTGTGTGACGTCAGAAGCTGTGTCAAGGGGATCAATGTTGCGACTTGGATCCGAAAGCACGCTTGTTAGGTTCTTTTCCCAGGTCGTATCGTTCGGGATGAAAATCTGCCCGTGCCACTTCAGTGGTGCCCAAGTGGAGAAAGTGCGAGCGGTTGTGTGATGAAGGGGATTAATGTTGCGATTTGGATTCGAAAGCACGAGTGTTAGGTTCGTTGCCCAGGTCGTATAGTTGGGGACGAAAGTCTGACAGACCTAAATATGGTTAGTATCATCGTCTCGAGACTCGAGTCTTCTGCGCCACTCACTGCGTGGAGAACGGATCTAGACAGGCCCTGTCGAGGTGAGCCGACGATACCTAGAAAAACCTAGAATAACCTTTGCGGCGGATACATGGAATGAGGCCTGTTGGGCCATTCCCAAGTATCATTGGCAGATCTCGGCAGACGTGGCTACACAACCTCGGCTGGCTATCTGCCGAGATTATCTAGCGCGGATCAGCCGAGATCTGAAAATGTAACGTCGGCACATCTCGTCTACGCCTTCCAGTTGATCTTGACAGGGCATGAGTCCAGACCGGCTAGGAGACCTCGGCAGATCTCGACAGCCTGTGTTTAGATTTGTCCTCCACGCAGTGAGTACTCCCATGTCGTTATTCTCCGTGTCGCACGGAATTCGTTGCCAAAAATGTGAGCTTGATCGTTGGGGTCAAATGACACGGACTTTAACTTCCTGGGCGTCATGAGGTCTTGGCGGGAATGTGTTGGACAGGTTGAATGGAAGTTGTTCATTCGGCGGTATTGCAGACAGCCGATTACTGTGGTGGTGCTGGTGACGCTCGTCCGTCTATCAATCTTCACGGGCTTTCCTCCTCTGCAACACTTGCCCTTCTACACTGCTGTCTGCTCATGGCCGAGATGTTCCGAATGCTTCCAATCACGATACTGAACAGATTAGATCTGCTTGCTCTGTCTAAAACTTTGGGATAATCTGACCAGTTTTGCCGCGGCATTTCACCTACTTCCACTTGTCTGAAGACAAATATAGCTTGTCCAGCCCAGGCCACCGGTCATATGGAAGTTGGGCACTGTTAGCAGTATACAGAAAGCCTCTCACTGTGGTTCATGAAGCTCGTCCCTCTAACAGTCTGAACTGGCTCTCATCCTCCCCAGCGCTTGCCCTTCTACATAGATGCGTGCTCATGATCGAGATGTTCCAGATAACTCTAATCACGATGCTTCCCAGATCAGAACTACCTGCTCTGTCTAAAACTTTCGGATAATTTCGCGACTTGTCCGCGTTACCGCCGCCTCCCACTCACTTTCGCTTGTCATGGACGCAGATACACCTGCTCCAAAATTTGGCCAGCGGTTATCGTGTTATGACGTCGTTCACCTACCGGCATGGCTCCCTGTCACCGTCCACAAAGGTATATAAACCCATCGAGAGGTGTAGTTTCCTTGACTTCAGCCCACTTCTCTCGAATAAACTCAACTGAAAAGCTCCCTTCCCGCCAGAATCATGTTCTCAACCCTCTTCACCGTTTATTTCTTGGTAATCCCTCCCATCCTGCACGGTGCGGCATTTACTGAGCTATTTTATGCATAGACCGTGCTCGGCAGTGTCGTCGCTCTATTAGGACCTGCGGCTGTCAATCTACGCACCGCAGCTAATTTTGCGATCCTTTCGGAGAGTGGGGTCTCCACGGTTCCGCCCTCCGTGATTAGTATGTCGTGCAATTTCCCCGCTCTACCAGACGGTTGACCTTTTATATAGCTGGTGCCGTCGGTGTTAGTCCAATTGCAGCCACCGGCCTCACTGGTTTCTCCCTCACCGTCGACTCGACTGGACAATTTTCTACCTCTGGCCAAGTCACGGGACACCTCTTCGCCGCATCCTATTCCACACCGACCCCGGCGACCCTCACGGCCGCCATCGGCGACATGGGCACCGCGTTCACCGACGCCAATGGTCGGGTGAACCCGAATTTCAACAATCTCGCGAGCGGTGAGTTCATATAATGTATTCTGCTATGTAGTCTGACGGATCGCTCAGGTGCTATCGGAGGCCTCCTCCTACTCCCGGGCCTGTACAAGTGGAGCAGTGGGATCACCATCGGGAGCGACGTGACCATTATCGGGGGTTCCACTGACAGTGAGACTTTCTTCTAGTAACTATGCCATGGACAACTTGGAGGTTGACTGGCTTCCCTTTTTAGCGTGGATTTTCCAAGTCGCCGGCACAATGTCTGTCGCTGCAGGCAAAAAGGTGATTCTCGCCGGTGGTGCACTTGCGAGTCACATCGTCTGGGTTGTATCGGGAGACGTCACCGCCAACGCTGGCTCCCACCTCGAGGGTGTCATCCTTGGCAAAACATCCATTAGTTTGCTCACCGGGGCGACAGCCAACAGCCGGCTTCTCGCGCAGACTTTCGTCGCGCTCCAACAGGTAAGTCTGCGCTCTTCCCGACTTCTTTGCGAGCTTGTTGTTAAATTCATTGCGTTTCCAGGCTACTGTCACCAATTAAATTATCAACCATTTTCTTTCTGTTTTTGTTTTTCAATGTCTTGCGTACACAACGAGAACAGATATCGAGCCGCTCATGTAGTCTACCCAATTTTGTAATGTAACGAGGAACGGAAGAAATTCCAACGAGTCCCCGGCATTGCTTGCTGGCATTCGTTCTGCTATCGTTCAACTGGGTTTGATTCACTTGGCTCGAAGTTGCATCGGGTATCCGACTATGGTACGACAATCCTTCGTCCCAAAAAAATCGCCTCGGCCAACAGCTCCACGCACTCGACCCGGCCTTCGAGTCATGTCGCCTGTACTCCTGTATTGTAATTTCAAACTGAGACCTTGGCCAACGTATGAACCCACCGTTGAATCGGACGTCGTGTAGGGCACATGCATCGAGTTTCCTTCGTCTGGATAGAATCAAATGTTCCTCGAAGAGTCCGGGTTTCGATTCCCCACGTCTTGAGTTCCTTGTGAGCATCCTTTTTCTCCACGCCTTAGTGCGTGGAAATTTAATGCGGCTTCTACTTGTGAAATTCTTCTTCTGTGAGTTTCACCGTTTGCCTGGATTGTTTCAGCTCATGTTTGACCGAGTCCACTCACGTCCATCACACAGGATTGAACTGGCTAAGTACTCGGATGTGGTGTACAGCATGAGGCGGGCCTTCTTAAGCTCGTGACCAAAAATAACTCGCAGTCGGGGGTTCGACTTCCCGCTTCCGAATGATGATTAATTCTTACGCTTTTTTGTTCACGTACTGTCATTGAGCAACTTCAACTATTGGGACGCGGTGTACAGAACATAGCGAGCTCTCTTGACATTGCGTTCGTTGCACAGTAACCCAGTCTTTGTGAAAAGGAACATGGATCACCGGGTAAATGAGGATTTTGGACAAATGAAGTTATACTTCAGAATCCGCGCAGGAGATATACAACCGGTCAGACATCCTCGTACTCGGCCTTACTCTGCGGTAACCATTGGTTCCAATCCAATATTGTGCAGAAAAAAGAAAGACTCACTCCCAAAGGTACTCTGCATGCTCGTGCCAACGCTCTTCATCGCTCATATTCAGCTCCTCATATCCCTTCTGTTTTGCAATCAGTGTGTGGTTAATCGTCAGCGCGCCAACCTCGTCTCCGTTCGCACGGTACACACCCTCCATCATACCCCACCCGTCCCACAGCACGGTCCCCACCAGCCGTCGCAGCAGCTTGACTTCTGAGCCCGTGTACCCAAAGCACTCGTCCATCACGAGGCTCGCGAGCGGGGTGGGGCGCAGTTCGAGGTAGCAGATGAGCAGCTCGAGGAAGCGCGTATTGTCGAGGTCGAAATACGAGTTGGTCGGGAGCCCGGAAGGGTTGCTGTACCGGAGCTGCGGGAGCCAGTTCCCCTCACCGCAGTGGACGCCCAGGATCTTAATCGTCTGCATCGCGGGTAGGAGGGCGCAGCCGCCGGTGCCCGTCCCCGCTTCCCCTTCCCCGGTCGCAGGCACATGCGTGCTCTCGAGGTCGCGCACGAGCGCCCAGAAAAGACCCGCGGGCGGGGAGCCGTTCGCCGCGAGCGTCTGCAGCCCTACGAGCCGGTCGAGAAACGGACGCCACAGCGCGGCAGGGATAGTGCAGCAGTTGCGGACCCACAGCCACTCGAGGTGCTCGAGCCACGCGAGCTCGGGCAGCGAGGCGAAGATCGTCGCGAGCGCGAGATCGCCTTGCACGTTGGGCACGATCCAGCTGAGCCACGTGTCGAACGCCACGTCGCGCGGCCAGCGCTCGTTCGCGTAGGTGAACGCGATGGACGCGGTCTGCACGTTCGGCGCGGATGGCGTCCACAGAAAGAGGTCGTTCCCGCCTGCGGTGCAGCCATCCTCGCGGGTGATCATCATGCATTTGGGTGGCTTCGGCATGCGCACGGAGAACGTGCGGTATAGCGCAGGGAGGTTGTCGAAGTTGCTGAGATGGAGATTGAAGCGCCGCAGCTTCGGGCTGTCAAGCGCCTCGATGAACTGTGTGCAGTGCTTGGGACTACCGGAGAGATGGAGATCGCGGAGGACGGGGAGGGAGATTGGTCGGATATGTGATGATGGAGGGGCAGAGAAGCCGGAGAGTTTTAGTTCATGGAGCTGTTGGAGCTGGCCCAATGCGAGTGCGAAGCTATCCCAAGGGACGAGTTGCCAACCCGTGCAATATATTTCAAGAGAGACTAGCTGGGTGGGGAGAGGTGGGAGGTGCGAGATGTTGGTGCACATGAAGAGAGAGCGCAGCGCTGGAAATGGCGGAACGTCTGGCTGGACTGGAATATTGGGCGCACAGAAGGAGTAATTTTCGATCGATAAGTCGGTGAGGTGAGGGAATGGACCAGAAAGCAGGTCTAGAACGCGCTGACTGAGCACATGAAACTTGAGGTGGATGCGCGCTATCCGTTCTGCCGTTTTCAGCACGTCGTACACCAAAGTCTCGACGAGAGGGAGCCAAATGTTCGCCGTGACGATCAACAGCGAGGATTTTGACCGCTCAAGGCAGGCGCTCACCCACGCTCGAGATTTGAAGACGACATGACTCCAGAGCAGTGGAGTATCGAGGGCGATCCGCCGCCAAGAAAGGCACACATGGCTGCACGCAATCCAGGAATACTCCGCGACCGAGCGCTCACACATCAGAAGGAAGATCTCCGCAACGATATCCGGCGGTAAGCGGCTTATTGGGAGCTTTGCGCTGTGTTCTGGATTCGGAGGCGGTTTCGGCGGAGGGTCAAAGACAATGAACGGCGTAGCCCCAGATATAGAGGACACAGAATGGAGAGGAGGGAACGGATCCTTTGTCATCACCCAGGGAGCCAAGGGCTGCGGGCACACTTGCGGTGCGAAGAGTTGAGGGCGGGTAAGGTCAGGCTGCCGGCGCTTAAGGGAGACTTGTCGTTTGAGTCGCTCCCACAGATCTAATGGACAAGGCAAGTCAGGAATACCATAGAACCACAACGGGCCACGCACTGGAAATGGCCGCAGGCTTCATACTCGCTAGTTCGCGTGCGGCGGATGGGGGGCAGAAACAAGTGGTATCTTTGGTGGGAATGTGCAATTAGCGCGGCACAGCGTGTCTGGTGTTTCCGGTCCGAGCGCCGACGGAGAGCGCGAGTCGGAAGAAGCCGGGCGGAGTTTGAAATGCCACTTACCCATGCCACATTGAACCTTCATTCTCTCCCTGTTTTTCTTTGGACGTGGCAGCATACAACCTCTGTCAATGTTACTCCTCCTTACTCTCTGTGTACACGCCGGAGCGCGGTAGAATCACTGCATTGCCTTTCGGTGAGTGACACGAATTCTCAGATGCTTTTCAAATGGATCTGGGCGTCGAATGTGGGCTGTTTCATCGCAAAAAGGGCGCAAAAGGGCGTGAAAAGGGGCTAACCCTAATACCAGACTTGGTGGTGCGTCCTGCTTGAAATCGACCTTCCACTACCTCAAAGACACGGTCTCCGCTCTACTCGATGTATTCCGAGACGATTGCCGGAGTGACCATTCTCCGTGTGTTCGGTGCTTCCTCGAGATTTCTCCAAGACCTGCTCCGCTATTTTGACTCCGTGAGTATTTCAACCTTACCTTATATCAGAGACGCTCATCTATTTTCCTAGAATTGTAATCCGTCTTATTTTCTGTACGCAGTTGCATCTACTTGTGATGCTCTCCTTGACATTCATTCTTGGCCTGATACGCATGACCAGCCTCTCCAGTATCATCACCGCGATAATGGCGCTGTTGGCTGTACTTGACAAGGACATCTCGGCGCCTTTGCCTGGTTTTGCGCTGGCCTTTGGGAACACCGTACGTTTGATCGCTTCCAGAGATGTTGAGCTGACTGGGAAGGTAGATAACATACGATCTGCTCCTCCTTGGACGTGTAGTTGGTTCTTCCGCCGATTTAAGCCGATGGTGTGGCAGGTTCTGGAGTTCGTCAGCCTCGAGCAAGCCATGGTACAAACTTTTGTCAAAGAGGAATTTTATCCTGGCATTCTATTGGCGCAACTCGGTTTGGAGCGCGTCAAGGAATATTCGGAGCCCTCCCAGGAGACTCCCGAGTTCATCGAGCCGCGTCCAGAGCCCTCGTAGCCTGCCATCCAATGCGAGAATCTCGTCATCCGATACGCTGTGAAACACTCCTGTAATATCACGGAGATTTTTCTCACACCAAAGTGCCTGACCTTCCGAACCTTCTTTACAGGCTGACTTTTGAAGTGAAGCCAGGCGCAAAGGTAACCACTCTCGTTGATCTTGTCCAGAGTTCTGAGCGATTTTAGATCGGTATTTTGGGCTTGATCCTTTCATTGTACACGCGGACATCCATGGAGTATGTTCATTTCTCGTTCATCGTTCACCACTTCGCTGATTTCAGTGTAGGCGAACGACCTCGTCACAAACTATCACCGTTGTTGCTTAACAGACTTTGGTCTGTCAGGGCGAGACCTCCGTTCGCAAGGCAGGCGCCGAGCCCTGGACGGCACCTGAGGTACGGTAGCATTTCCTTCAATTCTAACGGGCTATGACCCGTGACCAAAAAAACTCGAACTTGGGTTTTCGTATATCTGCCAGACGGACCGTGACACCAAAAAAAGTTCGTATGTCCGCCGAAAATGGCCGGGCACCTCAGGAAGTCGTACAACCACCGGCTTCAAGTGTAGAATAAGCAGACCCAACGGGAGCCTGGCGAAGCATTCAGCCGTGGCTCTGCAGTCTGGCATGAAAGAGAGGTGAGAGAGGACGAAGTCTGAGCAGTAAATCGAAATTTTGATTTTTTGAGCCATTTCTTGCCGATTTTGTGACTTGGTTTTGGATATTCGAAGATCCCTTCGGTGACCCGCGACACGTACGAAAACTTTCATATATTAGATAGGTTGCGCATGAGCCGCATGCGGCTTTTGTGCATTGTGCAAAGCCGCACAACAAATTTGAAATCTGAGAGGCTTCAATTAAGTATTGTGATATAAGCCTACCTGAGGCGAAGGAGAAGTGCTGTGGGGACGGGGAAGATTCTCGGTGTTGCCTCTGCTGCATGGCAGACGTGAAAGTATGGAAAAGGTGAGTGATACCTCTGTGATGGCTGAAAAATGTGGCCTCCTACGGGTGCACATCCAAAACATAACACTCACAGGAGTGGAATGTGAGATTTAGGAGGTATTGAATGGTACTTCAAAAGACAAGAACCAAGAATAGTGAAGAAAAAGCCGTGGCATTGCACAATGCACAAAAGCCGCATGCGGCCCATGCGGCTTTTGCGCAACCTATCTATTTTGGCTGCCGTGACGCGTGACATAGGAATCGAATGAAATACTACAGTAATCGAGGCGGCGGGAAGGGCCCCATCGTCATCGAGAGATGTAGACTCTTTTGGCTGCACCTTGTGCCAGGTAAGGACACGCACTTGAAAGTGGGCTTGCGTTCGCCGTCGACCCCGATCTAGATGTTCACCGGAAATCACCCTTTCGATGCGCACCCATTTAAGGGACTCCCACCGTCGCAGATGACTCAAAAAGTAGTAGCGGTAGAACGCCCGGGCCGGCTCGGCCTGCTGCCGGTACATCGTCGCAGGAAATTACTGACGGGAGATGGGCTCTTATGGAAGCCTGCTGGAGACACGATCCTGCTAAACGCCCGTCTGCTAGAAAAGTTCTTCGGGATCTCGCTATCCCTCCACCGCCAGATTATACAATCCTACACCATATGGGTAATCTGTGTGCCGCCTTCTTGCTCCCGTTTACGATCCTCATCTGAAATCAACATGCAGATCCTGGACAATCCGTCAATGAGCTGCGTGACAAATTACGGTGCGCGCTCAGACTTGGGAAGTTGAAGTAGTCCATTCTTACTTCCACAGGTCTGATCCAGAATACCTTCTTCTCTTGCAGCCAGTTGGCAGAGAAACTCCCAGCCGGGCTTTTCTCAATACCCCCACGAAGGAACTCGAACTCAATGCGGCATACCTTGAACTCAGCCCCGCCTGCCACCCCTACACATAGTCGACGGTATGCCCCTTAAGTCTCCTTTCCAGGCGGGGTACAACAAGTGTCGGTGAGTCTCAAGCCCAGCATATCCCACAACTCGATCGATGATGCCTCTGCCTAGATCCGGCTACGACTATCCAACTCGTATATTATCGGCGTCCATTAACCGAAAAGCACCCCGAAAGTCTTTGTTCGACGCCATTCACAGAGAGATAGCGACCATTATTAGAGAACTCAACGAGAACTGAGTTCGATATCGTCGAGCAAAAATAGTTCGCCGCGTCGGGTTGGCGCGGCGGTGACGCGGCGATGGACGCGGCGGTCCAAAATTAGTGACCGCCGTTTGCACGCTCTGTGGGCCCTAGCTACGGCATACAGTCGCGGCGAAAATTGTTGCCCGTACCAAAAAAGGAAATTTTGTGATGGCTCACAAAAAATGTGTGGTGGACAAAATATTAGCTAATGTTTGGGTAGAGGGGTGTTCAGATGTTGTATATGAGCTAAAATATCACTTATTTTGACATGCACTTGGCCTTGGATGCAGAGTTATATGGATCATCAGGGTAGCACAAAATCCCAGTGGGGGAATAATTTCTGGGATTTGGTGCACAAAAGTAGCATATATTATGAATCAGAGACAACATCTGACCAATATTCTAGCTCAGAACCCGCCAGTGGTTAGTCCACAGTGTGTTTTTTTATGAGCCATCACAAATTTTCCTTTTTTGGTATGGGCAACAATTTTCGCCGTGACTGTATGAGTACAGTAGGTGCCCACGATACATTAGCATGGGTTGGCAAAGGAACAGGCCTAAGTGCTTGCACCTACATTGTGCTTGTTACTGCAGAGTGACTCTTGGACGTGGCAGTGACGCGGCGTTACGCGGCAAATTACTCTGCACTTCGCCGCGTACCCCCCTAGATGACGCAGCGATACCGCTGCGTCACGCGGCGGTCGGCGGCGGTCCAACATAGGTGACGCGGTGCGTACAAAATGTGACGCGGCGCATCTTCGACATGACTCGATGCGGCACTCCAGCGGTGCTGCCTCGACGTTCGCAAAACCAACTGAACATCCCATTCATTCTGTATTTAGCCTTCAATTCTTTCCTGAGACTTCATACTTATTGACTCACGCTGCATAGGTTTCCTGAGTTCAGGCACCTAAGTACGTACGCTCTCATACCAGTTAAATATTTTATGCTGCTAGCATGGCTTTCGACGACTCCAATACCCAATACAAGAGAAACTCACTGGAAACTATTCCAACCTGTGCAATTATGGCCGGGGATTTAGTGGGAAATGCTGGGAAAGATGCACGTACGGCGCGGTGCGGCGAACTGTGACATCACTGACTTGGCCTTCACTGACCTGACACTGTTCTTGTGGGATTCAATGACCATAAATCGGTCTGAAAGATACCATGATGTTCGCAGTCCTTCAAATTTCGGATGTGGATGGAAATAACCGATATAACAGAACAACGGCGCGGCGCGGCGAAGTGCAACCACTACGGAGAAGATGCTTTTCCTGGCGCCTTCCTCAGCAGTTTAAGTGGCACAACTTGGTCAGATGGAAGCCATGACATTCTTAATTGTTGCACCATACAATTTGGATAGAGACTTCAGTTTTGAGGGCCGCGCGGCGAAGTGCGAAGCGGCGCCGTCCTCCCCCCCCCTCCGCGCCGACGTGGCAGTTGAAAATGCCAAAGTCCACAGAAAATTCCTAGGACATGACATATTTCTGGTCATGGAACCCCCAATCTGAAATCCTTCTCCATCTGTCCTCACCGCTGTTCATGATTTGAACATTAATTTCACAGCCACTTGTTGGAGATGCAACAAATTATGACTTCCAGAAATTTTTTTGAGAAGGCATGCCCCGAAGCACTGGACAACAGCAACCTGGTTGAATAACGTACCAAAAATGCTGAGACCGAAGCATTTGTACAGATCCTGATGTTTGGTGCCAAGGATGCAGAAATTCCCAGCTTCCATGTGGCTCCGCGGGCCTTCGCGATGCTGCTCTCATGGGATTTAAACCTACAAATGGGTGGGGAAGAGGCCGTGAAGTACAGGACCCCTTAGTATCAACTGTGGGTGCAGATATTTAATTTAGGTTGAAGTGACTGCCAGCGGCCCCCCAAAAATCTCTATTCAGAATATCGTTATCATTTCAACGCAGACAGACATGTCAAGCGTGCATGCCAGTTCAGATTTTAAGGTCAGTTTACTTTTTTCGTCACTTGTACCTATCCTGAGGACAAACTTCTACCTCATAGCCGACGCCGCAGTCAGCTTGCTGGCTGCGATCGTTAATCCACACGTGCTCGCATAGTCATCTGCGTCGACACTTGTCTATATTCAAAGCGAAGTTCTTTCCTGCCTACGGCGCAGCGGCCATTGATTCAAAAGCCTCTGATTCCTGGATGAGCACTTACAACCACTTTGACCTCAATACTCACAATGGCTGGCATTATGAGCTACTTCGGCTTCCCCGACACTAAAAAAGACATCCGGGACGCCCTCGTTGGTCTGCAACAACAGATTCAAATCCTAGACAAGAAGTCGGACCAGCTACAGAAGAGGATTGAGCCGGAGTTAACGGTTGCGAGAGCGAATGCAGTCTCGGATAAACCGCATACGCTTCCACGTATTCGCTGTGACCCAGCTTCTCTTCTGATCCAAGTTTCTGTAGTGGCGACGGCTGCGTTGAGGCGGAAGCACGCGCACGAGAAGCAGCTGGACCAACTGCGGGGACAGCAGACACAACTCGAAGTGCAGGCCGAAAGGCTGGCATCGGCAAACATCAATGCGGAGACAGTAGCGGCGATGAAGAAGGCTGCAGAGGTCATGGAGAGAATCCATAGAGGCATGTGAGTGATGCTCGATGCTCGTGGAACGAAGTGCATTTTTAAAAAAAATACGCCCGTCCAAGAGGTCGGCTACCAATATCGACGAAACTCTTGAGCAGATAACGGATCAAATCGACCAGGCGAAAGGAATCTCGGAGTTGTTGGCAAACCCGCTTAGCGGTGACCCGTTCGCAGAGGTCTGTGGCTCGCGCTTGGTGTTGCAGTGCACTAATGTATCACACAGGAAAAACTAGAGGCTGAGCTGAACGAACTGGAGAGCGAAGCGCTCACGGAGCGACTTTCGCACACGGAGTGTGTGCCGATGCACATCCCGCCTGGTGCCGTCAGGAAGGATACTACTGAACAACGTACATCGATTGCACCATTCAGCCATCTACATTATTTTCCGATGAATTTATAGGACAAGTCACCGAATATGACGAAGAATTGGCTCTTAGAGAACTGTAGGCAGAGCTGGCGGCTATGTAATGGTCTCTGTTACGTTTTTTCATCTTGTCGCTTTCCTTCTTCGTCCATTGTTCCCTCAAAGAGAGTTATTTAACTTTTTTTCAGGGAGATCTTTCTCGAGCTTGAGGTGTGCTGGAGGTGAATCGGGGCGTTAGGAACCCGAATCTGCGTTCAAACTCTTCGCGCGGCCAAAGAAGCTGGACTGCGTCAACTAAGTCATTCGTGATTAGTGTTGGCCAAAATATGATATGAATATGGATTTTGTGTATCATATTCACCTGCACGGGCCCGTATTGTATTTGTACTCACTAGCATGAATATGAATACGATACAATATGAATATATGGATATACTTTAAAATATATTCAGTTGGGCGATACCCACCCAACTGTGCTGAACTATGTTCTGCATGTCCCAACACATCTTATATTTCACTTTCTTCGGATATTTCAGAGCTGAATGTGCCTGGAAGTGAATATGTTGTGGACAAGAAGTTCAACATCATCACGAAATTTTGATGTGAGCGGCAGGCTTGCGACAGCAGCAAATTCTGTGCCTGTGGTGATTGCCGTCAGTACCCATGTCAGTTTTCGATCTTGGCTGATAGATTTTGATACCCCGACCTTCAGCCGGATGACACCCAGCAGCCGAAGTCAATCCTTTTGCGTATTCAAATATATTTGAATGCACCAGGCCGGTATCTATCATATCCATATTTATATTCTGTTGTATTCATATTTAGCTGGAGCCTCCAGAGCCGTATCATATCTATATTTGTTTGAATTTATTCAAAATTTAATGCATCATATTCTTGGCCAGCACTATTCGTGATGAACAGACGTGGGTTGGCACTTATGTAGCTGGGATTGTATATCTGAAAGTATTGACGCCCCAAACGACGCCATACAGTGTCAGCGCGTGAGAGACGACACGTACCAAGCTTCAAAATGCTGTCACAAGCCCATTGGCAAGCTGTCAATCATATACCTCAAGGAGCACCCCGTTGACAGCATGCAATCCATCTGCTTCCCTGTTAAATAAATTTTGACTCCACTACGACTCCATGAACCGCGCATTCCGTTTTTCAAGATCACAGTGGCCTCCTCCGTTTAATTGCCCATACGCCGCCGATACGCCGCCAATATACATTATATTCCCGCCACTACAGCCGAGCGTTCGTGAAGGCCTGGACACAAGCGAGTTTACCTCATGACAGGGAGTCGCGATGGGACGGTCCCTGACGCGGGTTTTCCGAATCTTCATCAGACACTGCTGTCACCTATCTATCGCCTCCTATTTATCGCCCGCTTCACTCACATCCACCTGCCCCCCAGTCATCTGCCATAAATATGTGCAGATTTCACCCTTGCATCGTTGACCTCGTAGTATTAGTGCATAAATCCTCATATGTGCTTGCTTGTTGGACTAATCATGTCTTCAGGCTACCGCGATCGGTTGTGCATGGGCCGCAGTGGGAATCGCGTCCACCCCAAACAGCAGCTCAGCCACAGTGGCATTTTCACCCCAGTGTACCCCGACTGTGGCCCCATGCATTACCGTCGAGTTCCAGAACCTGACTGCTTCGATTCGCGGAGACGACTTCATCACCTTTACTCTCGCGGATACTGTTCAAGGTTCGTTTTTCGGAATAACATTGATCGTATTCGGCTCACTCACCTATCAACCACCAACAGAGTGCATTGACTTATGTACCTGCCTTCCCGGAGGATGCGCATTTGTAAATCGTACGTCCTCCTATTCATTTTTCTTTTACACGTTAATGAATTATTTGGTATCCTTTCAGCGAACTTGGACAGCACGAAGGCATGTGGTTCAAAAACCTTTTATGCACGTTTCGGTTAACTAATTTCACCTCACCAAAAGAACACGACGATGTTGACATGTGCATTTTACTCCGAATGCCACCCTGCTGAGGACGCGACCAACTTCGGCGGACAGACACAACCCGATGGGAGTCTTTCAACAGTTTCTTCCAGCAGCGGGTTTTGCCTGGACCCGTGTTGACTTCGCCACTAGGGGAATTCTTGTGAATATATTGGAAAATGAAGGGGGAATGTGGTATATTAACCGAGGTGCACAGTCTAGTGTTTATACATCCCCAGAGAACAATGGATAGGTGGAATAAGAGTGAACTCACTGCGAAAATCGGAAAAACATACTAATCCTGCATTTTTTTGTTCGCTTGGCTGCGATTTCTGTGCTCAGAATGCAGGTGTGTAGCTCTATCATGGGTCTATGCTCTATCTACGGTCGTCGGTAATCGCTCAATTATAAAACGCACCATCAGAAAAGCAGGGAAACCCACAAATTACCGATTATCCCACGTGTTTCCCATATGACAGCTGTTTGCTTATGTTCGTGAACACGCGTTCCCCCCCGTTAACCTGTCGAGATTTGAGCTCAGAACTTCCTCAGAACAGCTGCTTTAATAAAAAGGATCGAAACAGAAACCCAATAAAATAAAATAAAATACGCTGCAAATGGGCAGCCATGGCACGTCACCAGCTCTCACTTTGTGAAGTACGTACGCGGCCATCCAATCACTGTTCGTTGTCACATTCGGAGGCACTGGTAGGTCGGTCGACTCCGAGAGGCGGCGGTTACAGCAAAATCTGCAACGGCTATATAGCTCTTGGAGCCCGAGGAATATCTGTTGTGTTCTCTTCCGGAGATGTCAGCCCAAATCGTTATCTGTACCTACCTCAGTCCGCGTCTGATTTATTTTGATTCAGGGTGGTGTGCGGGGAAACCACGACGCTACGAGTCTCTGCAATAACAACACATTCCTTTCTGTGTTCACAGCGTCGTGCCCGTTTGTTACCTCAGTAGAGGCGACACAGGGCTTATCGCCTGAAAAGGCCCTCAACCTCACTAGTGGCGGGCGTTCCAACTTCTTTGCTTCGCCCTCCTATCAGTCCGCGGCTATTGAAGGATTCTTGATAACTCTGCCATCTGGAGAGACTACAAGATTTTCGCCTGGTGTCTGTCCCTGGTCGAGAGCGACGCCGTCGTGTCATCGGTGTTGACCAAGCCATGCTGCAGCTTTTGGCTCTTCAGCACGAACTAGAAGAGCTACTGGATTTGAAAGGTGATACTTTTGATGACCTCGTTGAGGAGGACATCAAAGTAGCACAGGTAGTCAAACGAGGCGAGCCGGGCAATGTTTCTTGCCACAAAGCCGAAGCAGTTGAGTCACAAAAAGATACTGGGACTTCGGAGGCATTTGGTAAGTCTCTTCTGAAATTCTCAGACATTCACGGGATATTCGACCCCACGTTCCGACCACCGACCTTTTACCGTCTCGCACTACGGGAAAACAGACGACCTACCATCGTGATCGAGATGTCCCCAAGCACCGAGGAGAAACAAGTCTTGGGAGAATCGCGAGGGAACATTCGTCACAGAAAAGACGATGGTGAAAAACTCGAAGACATTCCTCCGGCAAAGCGACAAGCGACACCGTGCAGACTCCGACCTCGAGGGAACGATTCACACGCTGAAAAGGTGGCCTTGGCACCAGCAGTGGGGAAGGTTGTGACCTCTGGACGCGGGTGGTATACAATAGACATGGATGATTAGAATTCAAGTTCATACCAGACGCTATCCCGCAACTATCCCGTCGCTACAAGTTGGGCTCTGTAAATTAACGTTTGGAGAAGTACTTTCCTTATAAACTAAGTCTAGAGAGAGGTCTTTCTGGTGGGGGCAGCGATGGCGGTGGCTCCACTGTTTGCAGCGACGGTAACCGCGGCATAGATATTGTACGTTGTTGAGCTGGCTGTGCACAGAAGACTTGCCTGTGGGAACAAAAGTAAGCGAATGAATTGTTAGCAGCAGTGGCGCGGCGATGGAAATGGAAGACGCGGCGGTCACCAGTGAGGACGCGACGATCGGATGTTGAGACGCGGCAGTAGTACCAGGTGACGCGGCGGTGACGCGGCGCCGATCGGCGGACGCGGCGAAATATCTTAGCCCGATATCGTCCAATGGGCGCGGGTTCCTGAGTTTTAGCCAATGAAGTTCTTGTTTCAGGGTACCGCTAAGTGATTCTCATCCGTTCTGTGTTCTTCCATGTCGCCCTTACTCTATTGATGCGGTGTCGTTCGCGACCTGGAATACATTTAGAATAACATACTAGTGTGGTCAGCACAAGTTGATGCGATCGAAGGTGGTGGAGCAATGCCTACATTTCTGAACGCCTGATTTTGAGCCGGCCAATAAACGGCTTTCAACAGTGACCATTTATTCCCTAGACGCATAACCATGACGAAAGATACCAGAGTGAATGTTAAAGATTGAGGTGCAGCAGTGGCGACAATGCTGAAGTCCGAGTGGCAATCAATTCAAAGCGGATCAAATAACGTCAGAATTAAAGCAAGGGATAGCATATTTCCAAGGGCACATTGTTCCCGGACGTGTAGGCGGTACAGGGGAATCAGAAAACCCTCGAGAATCGAATACGCGCATCCGTAGGATGCCTAGAGCAGCATTCGCGGATCAATTAAAAATACCGCTAAAAACCGCAGAGCAGAAGGATCAGAATCGTCGAACCAATGAAAGCTGGCACGCACCGAAAACGTGACAGGGAGAGCACCAGCGGCGCACGAAAGGGCAAATAATCACGGCACCGCCGCGTCTCCACTGGAACAGAACGTCTCCTCGATGTGCTTGCAGGCACATAAGGTCGAGAGAATAGTCACTGGACACAACGACTCACAGTGGGCGGGCAAAACCCTGCAGTAGACCTCCATCACACATGTGGCGCGGTATCGGGAACGTTGGGCCGACAGGTCGACACCGACGGTTACACCTCTTGGCTTGAAAATCACCGTAAATGGGTGCTTTAGAAATGCACGCCCAGCCTAGACATTTTCGCCCCAAAATCAGTCTTTGCCAGAGCTGCACCATATGTGGACATCCACCAGAAATGAAGAATAGGCGGCCGATTCCGTTGGCCAGCCCGATGCTCAGAGATCCGGGGCGTCTCGAAATAGCGACGCCTAGGATTCCCTGGGCATCTGCGGCATGCAACGACCAAACGCTCTAGTATGCGCAGAGAGCGAACGCCTGCGTGTTTGTGTTTGCCTGCACAAAGCACATCGACGTCTTTGGGGCGGCTCAAAGGATGCATACCATAAGCCTGCGGGACCGGGAGCATTAATTACCGACTTCAATAAACGGAAGACGATGGAAGAAGATGCACGCACCGAAGTTATCCGCCAATTGGGCATCCACCTCCAACTTGAATAGCAGGCCCTCGTGGGTACCAAGCCGGATCCAGCCCCACAGGTGCGCGAAGAGCGAGTGGAGAAAGTAGGTATCTAAGATACGCCGAGTTTCTATGCGTGGAACGCGCCACGGAATACAGTGAGCGACTCAGAGTTGAGTCAGAGCGACAGATTGACGAAGCGCGTCGACAGCCCGAGCTGCTTAAGGGAGTGGGGGTGAGCCAGTGTGTTCATAGTTGAGTATACGGAGCTAGAGAGTCGAGCTGGGGGAGTCCTGGACAGCGGTCAGGTCGGGTCTAAACACGAAAGATGGAGGTAGAGACCAAGAGAGGTCGTTAATTGATCCGGTGATTGACACAGCCACGCATCCTCTCTCCTTCCTTCTGTGCACCATGCCAATTCTGACTACGCCCGGGAGTGGCCGCCCGCTTTCGCCATTCCACATGGTAACTTCTTGGGCAACCTAACCCTCATGCCACAGTCAAGTAAAGGGGACGCAGTCCTCGCTCTCGCGTTCCTCCGGAATTCCTCCTCCTTGACTCGCGCCTTTGACTACGCCGACCTGGGCTTTAATGCCGTCAATGTTCGCACCGTCGTCGTCGCCACCAGCGTCGGTGGCTCCTTGTATCATTTCCATTCACTCGATCCCGGGAAGTTCTTTGTGGGGAGCGCGGGCGGGAGGACTTTTCCCTGATGTCATAGCGAACTCATAATTGTCTTTCACACATTCACACACTCACCTTCCACTCTCCCACATCCTCATTTCGTCCCTTCCGTTCACTCTCCTACGTCTTTCTGTTTTCCTCATGACGTCAGACGCGCACAGGAATAATATCCGTCGCCCCATTCCGTGCCAATGAAAGCCATATCGTCCATCCTTAATACCGCATCGATCCCAAATTTCCTCTGTCGTCGTTGACGGTCTCTCCCCTCACTCCGCACTCTCCTACGTTTACTGACCTCTCCATTCTGGCGATGTCGCAGAATTGACGACACAATATATTTCCTCTTTCGCTTTTTCTCTTTCATTCCGCTCGCCTACTATTCTATCCGCCGTGCTCCTCTTGCAGCATTTCCTATCCATTTCTCACTCAACAGATTCTCCATTAATATTTCAGAGCCCTTTCCGGAGCCTGTCCCCGACCGCTCAGAGATCAACAGACTTCCGCATGTCGACGAGCTCACGGATGAAAGCAAGCGCGAAGACGCGGAAGAGAACAGCCTGGAAGACCAATGGTGTCGGTGATGTGGAGTATTTTGAGGGCAATTTGCACAACCTTTGGACCATTTCACCGACGCTGGCTTTACTTGGAACTAGCGATATTTTGTCGACTCTCGACATTATAAGCCTGGTGGACGTTCTGGACGGTGGAGAGACGAGCGTGACGGATAGGTTACCTTTTCTTGATACCGGGATCGTAGATATTTATGCGAATGCAACGAGTGGACTGGGTGTAATTTTGGAGCATAGGTACTATGGTGCGTTCTTTGTTACAGGTCAATAGATAGGTTGCGCAAAAGCCGCACAGCCGCATGCGGCTTCATGCGGCTTTTTGGGCATTGTGCAAAGCCGCGGCCATTTCTTCGCTGGCCTCGGTTCTTGTCTATCAAATTACCATTTAATGCCTCCTGAATTTCATATTCCACTCCCGGGAGTGTTGTGTTTTGGATGTGCACCCGTGAGAGGCCGGATTTTTCAGGCATCAAAAAACATCACTCACTTTTCCCATACTTTCATGTACGCCACGCAGCAGCAGTGGTGCCCAGGATATTTCCTCTTCCCACAGCGCCTCTCCTTCACCTCAGGTACGCTTATATTACAATAGTTGATTGACACCTCACAGATTTCAAATTTGCCGTGCGGCTTTGCACAATGCACAAAACCCGCATGCGGCTCGTGCGCAACCTATCTAATATAGGATTTATTCGTTTATATGTCTCCTCAGGTGTATCTGTCCCCTGGGGATCCAGCGGTCAATAGCAACTCGTTTTCGAGCAACTGTGCCGCCATGGGAAATCCCAGTAATGCGACAATTGACACGGTCCGATGGTATCACTGTTGGCAACGCGACGTGGAATCTTGCCACTATCGTCAACAAGCTCAGCGGGTTTAATATCGCTCATGGCAGGCTAGCCATCATCGATGGCCTTGTCGTCCTTCAAGTTATTCATCTGATCAACCGGATTGGCGTCTGGTATTTTATGTGCCCGCATTGCCGTTTTCCCATCATCGACCCGCATTTACGTCGTTGTGCATATAGCACCGAACCCAATCCAGATCAACAGGTCCATCTCAGGCAACATCGCATTGAAGACAGCCACATACTGTACCTCCTTGTATTGAAGCAACGGTCACGGTCACGGTGGGGGTCGTTGCGTTGCAAAATCTTAGCAAGGTCACGGTCACGACGAGGGTGGTTGCCATAAAATTACCGAGATATTTTTTAAGGAAGTCTGGTAAGTCAGTAAAAGGGTTCTGCTGTTTTAAAAGTCCCCAAACTCAATTTTTCAGTGTCTACATGTTGGAAAATGACGGTTTACACTGCCAGAAATAGCCAAAGAGTATAATCACTGTTGCCTTTTTCCGAAACGGTCACTGTCACGATGCCTCCCGTTGCCTCAGAAAAAAGCAACGGAAATGTCACGGTCGGACTCGCGTTGCTTCAATACAGGTATGCGAGGGCTTTGAATCATTAGCTCCTGAAGCGCCTCATTCAAATGCTCCAGAGATCGAGCTACCTCGGCTTGTGGCCTTGGGAGCTGGTCTTAGACGTAGACCCACTCATCACAGTATCTGAGTGTGGTGGATAGGAAAGAATATGCGTGCGATAGAGAAATGGTGTGTAGCTGGCCATTGCCATGGGGTCGCGGACGGATTACCAGTGAGGCGGTGGCTATAGGCATCCAGTGTCGAGCGGCGAAATATAATGATTTCTTACGTGGGCAGTTGCTCGTAGACAAAATGTTGGACGATTTGTTGTCGAAACCGAACCAGATTTCCCTAATCGGACGGTCCGACATTATTCAGTCGGGATCTCGAGAGACATCTGATTTCAATGAGCAACACCTCCCGTCGTGAATGCAACACGGTCAGAATAAATACGTTGTCCGCGCGCCCCGGGTGCGGATTGACTGCGCAGATTAGAGGGATTCATTTGAGTGGTCGATCAGGATGACAGGACCGATTCCATTGACCCACACGGCCGCGCGCGCTTAAGGAAGCGCTGTGCTATGATCCCGGCCCATCACGTCCACAGCTCTGCGGCGTTTCGACATGAGATTGGTAGCAACAATTTGGTACGTACGTTCTGTGGGAAGTATTACGAGGTCGGGTGAGGAGAACCGGCCAGTTGAAGCTGGTCCCAGTGCCTAAATCAATTAACTGTTCTTTAACGATTCTTCGTATCTCTTTGTGTCCATCTCCATGCAGTGTTTCCCCATTCTTTTGACTCTCTCGTCGTCCTCATTCCTCGACCTCCAGGGACTTCTGCGCAGCTTGATTTCACACCATGAGGCTGAGCAGCTAACCAGCGCACAGTGTTTTCTGACAGGCTGTACTTGATCACAGTTGCTGCTGCCTATGGGCACAGCCCAATCCGATTTTTATCAGGCCGGGAGGCCACGTAGTCCACGGAAGATCTCCGAGACATAATTATATACTTCAATGTTGAACTTGAACCAAAGTTGAAGTCAGCATCGGGCAAGCATTTTGAGCTCATCCTACAGGTTTGAACTTGCATCTGGCTTGGATTAGTGTAACCCTCGACTTGGGCAGGGTGTTTTTGCTCAGTACGAATTTTTGACCATTACCGCCACCACTCGCCAACTGACGCCCCTACGCAATTATATTGACGCCTCACTGACGCCCCCCTTGAGGCCCTTGGCCGCCCCACTGCCGCCCCATTGACGCCCTCATTGACGCCCTTTGACGCCCCCACCGAGGGAAATCTTGAGGTTTTTGCAGGCATACTGGTACATTCTGTGGGTTAAATATGTCAAAGGTCTTTATTATTGAAGTGCGACCTAACACAATGCTTGAATAATGGCCGCGCCCCCGAAAATCTCTCTCTTTATAAAATTACGTGTGTCCGTCCGAAGCCTTTAAACTCCGCTTTTGGCTCTTCGGCCCCAAGACTTCGGAAAATCAGCTTTAAGCTTTCGGAAAGACCGCGGAGCGGTCCGCCAACCGCTTGTAGAGAAACATTTTGCGAATGACACCCCATTGACGGCCCCAGGCGTCAAGGGCGTCACATGGCGCCAATTGACTTTAATTTCACTATGCCCGGCTGAAACCAGTGAGGTCTGACATACGTACTCGACAGCGCTTTAGATGGGCGCCAATTCGGCTCTTCACCATGAACTACACCATCGACCCCAACACGTTTGCAAGCCATTGGGACTCTACGCTAGCACGAACCTATGGGATATATGTACGTCTCCCCTATGTCTCCAAGCCATAACTAATAGTTAACGACTTTCGCTGCCCAGGCGGAATTCTTGCTTTACGGTGAATCTGGTCCTGGAGGTACCTGTGGAAGCTGCAATATTATCTCACAGGCATCTTACTTGTCCTTTTGTGCATCGCGGGTCATTTTTTGTACCATTGGACGGGAGCGGGGCGCAAGAGCCTTGCACTTGCAACGTCCGCGATGGCCATTCTGGCGACGCTTCAGATCATTATTCATGTTTACATCGCCGTTTTGGGTTCTCATATTGTCCGCCTCGCGATCGAGGGAGCGGTGTGGCCGGCTCCCCTAGCGCTTGGCCCCACGAACTTGTATGACCGGCTCTATGTAGCCAAGGATTTTCTCCTGGTCACGAATAAGTGAAACCTACCCGCTGCTGGTAATTCTCCGTCATACTGAAATGCCCACAGTATCGTCACAGATGGCCTCTTTGTAGGTCTTCGGCATCCAAAAAAAAGAGTGATACATTCATCCTGAATCAGATCTATCGCTGCTTCGTCGTCTGGGGACGCAATATTCGCATCGTTTTCCTTCCCATGCTCATGTTGTTTGCAACTACAGGTATGAATGTCAACTTTACTGAATTTACCTAATATATTCGTCCTAGTCCTGGGCTATTTGGTTGCATGCGAAGACGAGTTTATTTCTCCCAACCAGCTCGACCCTCGGGTCCCTATTGCGATAACTATCTTAACGAGTATGGTACTAATGGGTTTGACAGGTGAATTCAGTCCTTTTCTCTCAGTTCTTCTGACCCCATACCCGCCTTTCTGCCAGCGGGTCGGATCTGGTGGATCCGCCGCGACGCTCGTATCATACTCGAGTCAGTGCACGTACACAGGTACAATACCGCCATCGCCATCATGTACGTCCCTCATTCACACCTCCTCAACAAAGCATCCAACCTGAGCAGTTTGGAATCCGGCGCAATCTACTGTCTGAGCATCGTCCTCTATGTGATCGCCATTTCCCTTCTGAGCGATACTTCGGTAACTCAGTCTATGCCCTCTTTCCCAGTTTCTTATTTCCCACAGCCAGCCATCCCGATATTCGGTGTAGCAGTGACGCAAATAATGGTGCGTGACGCGGATCCAGATCCTATGTTGAATAACAATACCACTTAGAACATCGCGCCGACGATAATGATCGTGCGGGTTGGTCTAGGTCGCACTCACCAGGATACCACAGATCTAGAAGAGCAAGGGCGGCGGCGAGCCTTCGGATTCCGTCGAGCGCGACCTGCCGCTGCTCGTGATACCCCAACGTTTGGGGTCCTCCGTGTCACTTCCAGTACTGTGATCGATATCACCGCTGCCCATGATGTTGACCCGAGAGCGGACATTTCATTGACCAAATTGGGGAAGCTGTAGATATTACCTGGAGTTCAAAACAAGATGCAGGAAATGGATGTGAGATTTTGTGGAGAGAAGATTGCAGGGAACCATTCTCGAACTCATCGAGCCGAAACCTTCGGTTTCGTGGTTTTGTACGTAAAGGATCTCATCTTGCTGGGCTACATCGCCACTAGTTTCGGAAAGTTTTGGAAAGTTAACCGTTCTGTGAGCAAATGCCTCGTCGGCGGTGCAATTACCCCATGTATTTTATCTCCATGTTGTCGGCCTGTCTTCTGGTCCTCAAAATGACATAAAGCAGATAAGGCCGGCAAGCGGCAGAGCCCGCTACCATTACTATATGTCTTCCCGTCTCATCGTGCACTTGCACGCATTTAAAAACAATTGAAACATTGAATATGTGTTGCATTAAAGCGAGAATAAACTACTTTTGTGTAAGGAAGGACTGGTCACACTCGGGATGTAACCACTTATATTGATCAAGCAGCAGAGATGGATGACCAATGGTCACAGAGCAGTGGGAACGAAGAGGCACAGATTCTGCACATGCCGCACAAGTGAACGTCGAAAGAGCCTCTGAGCTAGTTTCACTGCGAAACAAGAGGAGAATTGTATTTTTCAGAGACTGTGGTACAAGTTGAGGCCACGATTGACGAGCCGACTCAGGTCTTTCCTTTTTCTCCACCAGTTTGTCACCACTGTATCTGTTCTGTGTCTTTCCCTTTCCGCAGTTTGAGGATGTAATTCTTGAGCTTTCGCCGTAGTTGTGGAAGACTATCGTTGGCATCATACTCAACATCAAGATTTGACAAAACTCGGCGCAAAAGACTGGAGGAAATTTTAATCCCCTTCAGTTCGAAGATTTCTGACTTCGTTGTTTCTTCCTATGCACCATCCTTAACTGCCCTGATCGAAACCTTCCACAGGCCTTCAGATACACCGAAGGTACCGCAACTCCTTGCTGTTGCTCAACCATCTGCATTTGGACGGGCTGAAATTCCAGGGACCTTGGAGAAATGATACATATTCAAGACCTTGCTCGTGGCAAGATTCCCATTCTCAGATTAGATGGACCTATGGCAACCATCGAAAGTGTTCAGAATGGGATGAGGGATCAGCGACTTTGCGCAGGAGCCATTGGAGCCACCTCGTGGCTTTCGGACCGTGCGCAAACTGGTGGCTCCACCGCCAAATTGTGACATCAATGGCTCGTTAGTGGCTCTTTTTGAGCCACCAGCCTGCTATTCTTGCGCACGGTCCGAGAGCCACGAGGTGGCTCCAATGGCTCTTGCGCAAACTGAATGGGTAATGTGTGTGGGTGTGATGATTGCCCACCGTTAGCAAACAAGTCGGTCGTCTGCACCCGACGCGACCAAGCGCGCATTGTCGCCTTGGTCGCGTCAAAGCTCTCGCTTTGATCCTCCTCCTGCTTTGACCTCCCCTCTCGTATATATACCGCCCGCACTGGCAGGCGTAGTGTAGACTCATCGTCTCACACTGTGCTCGCAGTAATTTAGATCTCCCCACGTCGCGTCACTCTAAACAGTTTTCTCTATCGTCACCACGGCTCCCCGGGAACAGTTCCATCTAAACGGCCATTTTGCATCACGTCCGCCGCAAACACCCCCTCCAGACGTGCCACTCCATACCGGACCACCGTCTCCCCGGACGCCTCCCCCCCTGTTCCGCGAGATCATTCACCCCGCCAGCACACCACGTCAAACAACAATGTCTGAAGAGGCCGGGCCCAGCAACTTCCCACCGGTCAACAATACTCCCGAACTAATGTCGGCCGACAGGCTCACGAACTTGGAAGCGCAGCTCGTGTTACTCCTCGCGGCTCTGGCGACCTCGCAAACAGCTCCCGATGCTGCTGCGCCCCCGCTCCCTGCGGTTCAGACACCACTGCAGCAGAACACCAACCCCCCGCCACCGGTGCTCGCGCCGCAATTCACGGCCCCCATCGCACCGCTCAACTCCCCCGCAGGTGCGTCACCATCCCTTCGCTCCCTCTTCCCCGACATCGAGCTGGCATGCATCACCCTCGTCATCACGCATGACCTCAAGGCGGCCGACCTCTACAAGTTGGACACTCGCATCAAAGACGCGGACCCGACCTACAGCCTCAGTGCTGGGGGCACTTTTGAGATGAACATGTCCAGGCACAGGGCCTACAAGAGCATCAGCTCCATCCTGTTCCCCCTTCACACCTACTTCACCGCCCACCTCCCTGCCCGCTCCGCTGCCACCGTCTACTTCACCTAATAATCCCAACTATCCCCTCTAATTAGAGGGGCAGACTCCCCCTATATACTCCCTCTAGTTAGAGGGGATTCTGCGAATGCCCCACGCTGCAAAAAACACTGCAAAACATGCTGCAATATGCTACAAGACATGCTGCAGCAGACTTGGAGCTATTTATTCGAGTGTGTCTTAAGTAATCCCGCCATCAGCGGCGGGCGCGCCTGTCCCAAAAAGGGAATTGTCTAAGAAAAAATCGAGAAAATCTCAATAAAATACAGGTGTGTACTAGGATGTATTGCATCCAAAATGGGTGTATATTGGGCCCCATTTGTGACATAATCAGCGTGTGTGATTTAATTATATTTTGATTAAAATCTACTGGCAGGTTGAATTGATAAGCACGGCCGTTGCCGTGGATTTGATGGCTATCCATATTTGGGTTGAAATTGATGGATCCCGGGTTTTGCCTTGGGATTGATAGCTGGCCATATTGGGGTGCTAAAACTATGTGTGTCAGGTTGTAATTGATGCCTAGGTGCTTTAAATGCCAATATTTGTTCAAAAAGAGTCGGCTCTCGGAAAGTATTTTGCATTTTGCAGGCCGATGGAGCCACCAATTGCAAAATGGTCTTAACAACTCTTGTAGTGATTGATGAGCTCCACAGTTTGGGTATAGGGATCAGAGGTTTGGCTGATGACCATCCTTTTTGGGACACTAACGCTTTCGGCCTAAAAAGGAAATTTTTCACATCAACCCTTCCCTGGCTCATAATTCAACCGTTTTCGATGGTCTAACCATATAGGTACATTGTTTCATGTTCTTCAAAGGCAACTGGGGCACAGTGGAGCCTATTACAGGGCAATAATAGGGTGAAAATAGCGAAAATTGATCAATTATGTTCTGGCCATAATATCTTGGGGATATACCAATGGAAATACCTTCTGGATGAATTGCCTTGATGCCCTATACCACACAAACACCCTCCAGGTGATATACTGTATTTTACTGATGAAGAACATTGCACTTTGGCTATACAAGGAAATCGCATTTTGGCTCCATAATGCACTCCCTCATCATGCCAGGCATTGCAAAACACAACAGTTGGGTCTGGCCCATGTATATGTGCTGCAAGGTTGAGCCATGCATGCTCAGAACAGGCGATATCCCATGATTTGCTGTGATCTTGTTAGATATTCTTGTTTACCATCTTCAGCATGTCACAGGGTCATAGACAATCCTCTGAAGGCTCCTACTAAGTTTCCTGAGCTATATCAACAGTTCTGAGTGAAAATTTATGCTAATATATGACAATAAACCTTCAGAATGTCCAATGACACTTTTTGCTTATTTCATGAATAGGGCACTATGGAGACCATTGAGTGCAAAATAAACATTGGAAACGAGATCAGACAGTGTAAATACATCAGATTGTGATTTATTTCAAGTGTTTTGGTCCAGATCTGGCCAGATGGTGTTTTCAACCATGGCCAATATATGGACCACAAGTTGCACTCAAGCCCATATGCTCGGAAACAGCATTCAGTCAATTCTTGACCAAAACACTTCAAATAAGGCTCAATCTTGGGTATTTCCACTGTCTGATCTCACCCATCTTGTTTATTTCACACTAAATAGTCTCCTTGGTGCCCTATTCATGGAATAAGCAAAAAGTGTCATTCAACATTTTGGACATTCAACATCATATATTGGCCTCCTTTTTGCCTCACAACTGTTCATATAGCTTATAAAACCTGGTAGGATCCTTCATAACATTGTCTATAACCCTGTGACATGCTGAATAGGGTGAACAAGGATATGAAAGGAGATCACCTTGAATCATGAGGTATGGAGTGCCCTGGGTATCAATTGTCCACTTTTCTAGGATATATGAATAATCCAATGCCAATGGGTGTATTTTTGGACACCTCAAATCAGGGAGGAGCGCATAATAGAGCCAAAATGCGATTTCCTTGTATAGCCAAAGTGCAATGTTCTTCATCAGTAAAATACAGTATATCACCTGGAGGGTGTTTGTGTGGTATAGGGCATCAAGGCAATTCATCCAGAAGGTATTTCCATTGGTATATCCCCAAGATATTATGGCCAGAACATAATTGATCAATTTTCGCTATTTTCACCCTATTATTGCCCTGTAATAGGCTCCACTGTGCCCCAGTTGCCTTTGAAGAACATGAAACAATGTACCTATATGGTTAGACCATCGAAAACGGTTGAATTATGAGCCAGGGAAGGGTTGATGTGAAAAATTTCCTTTTTAGGCCGAAAGCGTTAGTGTCCCAAAAAGGATGGTCATCAGCCAAACCTCTGATCCCTATACCCAAACTGTGGAGCTCATCAATCACTACAAGAGTTGTTAAGACCATTTTGCAATTGGTGGCTCCATCGGCCTGCAAAATGCAAAATACTTTCCGAGAGCCGACTCTTTTTGAACAAATATTGGCATTTAAAGCACCTAGGCATCAATTACAACCTGACACACATAGTTTTAGCACCCCAATATGGCCAGCTATCAATCCCAAGGCAAAACCCGGGATCCATCAATTTCAACCCAAATATGGATAGCCATCAAATCCACGGCAACGGCCGTGCTTATCAATTCAACCTGCCAGTAGATTTTAATCAAAATATAATTAAATCACACACGCTGATTATGTCACAAATGGGGCCCAATATACACCCATTTTGGATGCAATACATCCTAGTACACACCTGTATTTTATTGAGATTTTCTCGATTTTTTCTTAGACAATTCCCTTTTTGGGACAGGCGCGCCCGCCGCTGATGGCGGGATTACTTAAGACACACTCGAATAAATAGCTCCAAGTCTGCTGCAGCATGTCTTGTAGCATATTGCAGCATGTTTTGCAGTGTTTTTTGCAGCGTGGGGCATTCGCAGAATCCCCTCTAACTAGAGGGAGTATATAGGGGGAGTCTGCCCCTCTAATTAGAGGGGATAGTTGGGATTATTAGGTGGTCTACTTCTACCGGTACCTAACACATATCTCCACCCTCACTGCAGAGTATGAGTGGGCCGCAGTGTTGGAATACCATACACTTTTCTTCAACCGGCGGCGCAACGACATGATCACAGGCTCATACGATGGCTGGGGTGTCTCGGACATCGGCCTGCTGAGCTCGTATGTCTACCCCCACCGCAAGCAGATCAACTTGACACCTAAAGGAGCCAACACGAAGAAACCCCCTCCTCGTCGTCGCACCCCCCAACCCGACCGTCTCCTCCGTTCTCAACGAGGATGCTTGGACTTTTTACCTACGCAACTATCCCAACAGAGATTAGATAGGTTGCGCAAAAGCCGCACGGCCGCATGCGGCTTTTGGTGCATTGTGCAAAGCCGCCTGATAAACCAAAGGATTTAAGAGCAGATCCTTGGTCATTCCGATGAAATCTGAGTAAATTAGGTGCTATGCAGTACACTGAACCACTTACCTAACATAAGGTGCACCACCTTCACGTCATTAATGGCTTTGCCACAGCCGCTGTGTGGCTATGACCGCAATGCTGCCCAAACAGGCCATTTTTCAACCATTTTCCACACTTCCTTCTTCCACCTGGTGCTGGAATCAACACAAACAGCTTCAAAGCACTCTATGCGAGGTTTAGATACATCATGGATAGGAAATCAAAAGCCGCATGCGGCCATGCGGCTTTTGCGCAACCTATCTATTTCGTATCAACGTTAATTCATATAATTCGACACGGTGCAAATCTGGGTTTCACGGGTGATAAGACAGCTACACAAAGGTGCACAAACTTGAAGTCCGCCTTCAATTCACCTACCACCGCCGCTCTGTCGGCAGACATCGCCACGCAAGTCACCAACAGGTGGACTGCCGGCCCGTTTTCCGCACCCCCGTTCGCCAACTTCCGCTGCTCACCCCTGGGTGCAGTGACTCGCAAACGATCCACTAAGATCCGGCGCATCCACCACCTCTCGTGGCCCCGCGGCCGCTCCGTGAACGACGGCATCGCCGATGCCGAAGCTGCCATCCGCTACGACATGATTGATCGCGCAATCTCCGACATCGTACGAGCCGGTCGCGGCTCTCTCCTCGTCAAGCTCGACCTCGAGTCAGCTTTCTGCCATATCCCCGTGCGCCCGGAGGATTGGCACCTCCTTGGCTTCACCTGGGAGGACCAATTCTACCACGACCTAGTCCTGGGATTTGGCTGCTGCTCGGCACCCTACATCTTCAACCTCTTCGCTGAGGCCCTCCACTGGATCCTCCAGCGCCACCTGCCCGCGGCATTTCGTCACTACCTCGATCACTTCCTCAAAGTCCTTGCGCCGTTTGTACCGATGTTAATGGCCGAGACAGAGTCCCCATAATTCTTGTCAATTCTTTCTTGATCTTTCCTCTGCCATCAAGATGTTCATGCCTGCCTGGGCAGCTCTCTGAACCAGTGTACTTTTTCAAACCTCTCTGTACATCATTACATGTCATGTCACAATTTCTTGTGCCATTCAGCTGTTCAGCTTGATTGATTATAACCATTGACAATGTATAGTTTCAGTTTCCCGCAGCCTTTGGTTTTTCACTGATTTTTTGATTATCCCGCTCACCGTATCGTAGCCTATCTATATTCGCACGCTTCCAAGACTCCTACCAAACTCCTTTGGTCCAGTACATCAAGCTGTTCGTGAGCTGCCTGAAGACTGGCAAGCACGAATCCGGTTAAATGTTGCTGGAACGCCGGGCGAACTCGAGCCGACCAAAGGTCGGGCGGGGTGAGCCAGGCATTAAAATGTATAGCTTACCTATCACAGACTCTTGAGTGTTCAGGCACATCAAGCCATTCGTGACTTGCCTGAAGCAGGAAGCTACAAATGAAGACTGGTGAGCACAAATCAGCGTCGAATCCAGTCAAATGTTGCTGGAAAGCCGGGTGAACTCGAGCCGACCTTGGTCGGGCGAGGGTGAGCCTGGCGCAAAAATACATACCTTCCTATCACAGACTCAGAATGAATCTTCGGGCTTTACAGGGAACACCATCGGCTGTCTCGGGATTTAAACCACCTAGTAAAATCAGGCTCGGCCCGGGCTGCCACAAGTACTCAATGAGATCGGCATGTTAGTGTCTAAAACTTGACGGTAGATAGCGGGCCCTGCCGTGTTCGACGCGGGCTACACAGTCTATACATTTGGGTGGCCAGAACGAGTCCAAACCAGTGATTTAAGGCAGTGGCCCACTGCCCCGTTTTTTCCATTTTGGGAAAGCGCCACAAGAAAAATTCGGCAGGTCCAGAAACCATCATGTAAATTCGCGGAAAAATTATCCATTCACTCATAGGATCCGTACCTTCCTTCAAGTGCCCAGGTATTTGTATCCACACTAATCCATCTGTCCTCACAAGATCAAAACCGCTAAGGTGACCCAGAACCCAGTCGGTGATAATAGGTATTTGATTTATTTACGAAAAATAGCTCTGTACAAAATTGCTCAATGGATACTTACACTATATCGACAAAAGAAATGTCACATAGTGTTTTCGGTCATTTCTGGGCCAAATCACTCCAAATAAAATGTAGGCATGAGAATTTACCGATTCCATGATGGTATGCACTATTTAATCCATATATATCCCACTTCATTCTGTCAGAATAAAATATTTGAGTGTTTTCCGAGAAATCGAGTCCGTGGAATCACAGTGAACACAAAAATGGTATATACTGTCTGAAAGTACTCGAAAAACAGATCTCATCCATATCTTGGTTGACCTACATCCACAGAGTTCTGAGCTCAGGGTGTGACGTCCAAGTTGGCCATTTTTAGCATTTTTGCTCAAAAAATGCTAAAGTGACCAACCTGCAATAGGTATTGTGAGCTCAGAACTCTATGGATGTAGGTCGACCAATATATGGATGAGATCCGTTTTTCGAGTACTTTCAGATAGTATATACCATTTTTATGTTCACTGTGATTCCATGGACTCGATTTTTCGGAAAACAGTTAAATATTTTATTCTGACAGAATGAAGTAGGAAATATATGGATTAGATAGTGCATACCGTCATGGAATTGGTAAATATTCATGCCTACATTTTATTTGGAGTGATTTGGCCCAGAAATGACCGAAAACACTATGTGACATTTCTTTTGTCGATATAGTGTACATCGCAGATTCGTACTTAAATGCTATGGATCTCAATATTTGGTTGAGTCGTTGGTCAGAGGGTATCCGCTGCAAATTCTGTTGCTTACCGCACTGAATTAGTGGGATACAGCACCAAATTCCTGTTGGGGGTCGCTTTTCAGTGTCCGGAAGGCCGTAGTATCTTCTGCTCCGTATAATTAGTGAAAATTAAAACCATTGGACCTTTGTCTTCTGTTCCATTGCTTTGTTGACCCAAAAGTCAGGCCAAAGTTACTAGAATTACATGCATTTTCCTTTTGGGTCTATAAGGGCATGAGCGGGGGGAATGATTGAGCTCAAGAACCTTGAAGGGAGCATAAAGAAAGACGTTCCGCACCTCAGAACTGGGATAAGAGCCTCAATGAATATTTTCTGGCCTTACTTGGGATGCGGACGTAACTTTGCCCTAACTTGAACTTAACTTGGACAAATTAACTTGACCTTACAAAAGTTACTTGAGTTAAGTAACTTTTGTAAGGTCAAGTTAATTTGTCCAAGTTACTCTGTTAACCGGCCCGGCCTTTCGGGGCCGTCGACTTCCATGATACCATCAAAAGATCAATGAGTCAGCAAAATTCCGTCTTGCATTTTGCCATGACCACTTGCCAAAACTCTGAATGTCCCAACGGGAACCCTCCCTCTCGGTTGGAATGTCCAACTTGTAACAAGTAAAGGCATCCCTTGTATACATGTACAGTCCCTCCTCCAGTACCAATGATCATCGTCGTCAGGATCGGAATACGGGGATCCTTTTTCTGTGGTCAAGACTGCTTCAAGGCAGGATGTGAGTCGGTCGCCGAATTCTATGATCCGTGGTTGATATCCGTCCAGGGGCGCGTCTTTGACAAACATCGCCTTCATACTGTTGACCTTCCCTGCAGAAAAACCACAAGGTTCTTCACAACCTCGCGAAGCTCGATCTAAACGCGGCATGCAAGGGTATTTATCTATCTAGCATTCAGTGCTAGGTTCGTCGCCTGAAGCTGTATGCGCAGATGGGACGTATAATCCGTTCCCAAACTACAGCTTCACCGGCCCAATGCGACCAGTGTATCCCCTCTCCCCCAAACGCAAGATTCCGGATCATATACCGCTCCCGGACCATGCGGTAGACGGTAGAAGCCACTTACTGCGGCGTCGTAACAATCCTCTGAACCTTTCCGTCTCATTAAATTCACAGGGATTCCAAAGTCGGTGAGGCGCCCGGAAGCTCATCCGCGCATATTAAACGCCGAGGAGATTGAGAAGATGAGGACCGTCTGCCGGGTGCGTCTTGACCTTCCGCTGTCGTACTATACCAAAAAAAAAAAAAAAAACCAGATGTCGCGTGAAGTCCTCGACCTCGCTGCCGCAGCCATACGACCAGGGATCACCACCGACGAAATAGACGAGATCGTGCACAACGCGACCATCGAAAGGAACGCATATCCCTCGGACTTGAACTACCGCAAATTCCCGAAATCCGTGTGCACGTCAGTCCACTCCCCCGATATTTTGTTTTCGGGTTGGTGAGCTCCCTCTATCTGTTCAGATCAATCAACGAGGTCATTTGCCACGGTATACCCGACCAAAGGAAGCTGAGAGAAGGGGACATTATCAATCTAGGCGAGTTTGTGCCTCTTTGATGTAATTAATGGAAATCTAACCAGCGCGCACAGATATCAGCGTGTACTATCAAGGCGGGTTATTATGATTATTATTATTTTGGACAACATCCATCTCAACTTGAAGCATAGGTTTCCACGGCGATCTCAACGGGACGTATCCCGTCGGTCAAATCGACGAGGAATCAGCAAAACTCATCCGCACAACGCGTGAGTGCCTGGACAAGGCTATCGGGATATGTAAACCCGGGGCTTTGTTCCGCGACATTGGGAAAATCATGCAAGTCGACCCGACCCTGTTTCTAGTCGCTCTGCTCCATTTCATTGACATTTTATTTTATTTTAGCGAACCGATTGCTCATTCAAATGGATGCACGCCTGTGAGGACGTACATCGGGCACGGGATTAACAGTATGTTCCATGACGCGCCGGATATCCCACATTACGCAAAGGTATCTATCGTTTCGCAAAATCCCCCCAATGATAAATAAAATAAACATTCGCTCAGAATAAGGCGGTTGGGACGATGAAGCCCGGAATGGTGTTTACGATCGAGCCGGTGAGTAATGGAACCTAAATTGTCATTGCGACATACTGACTCCAAAGATACTTCAGATGATCAATCTGGGCTCAAACTGGAACGTTGTCCATTGGCCGGACAATTGGACAGCAACGACGGTGGATGGAAAGAGAAGCGCCCAGTTTGAGGAAACGCTGTTGTACGTGCTCGGTTGATTTTCCCGGATCGCACTGACGTTGCTCACCCATATTTATTGCCAGAATAACGGAAACTGGCGTCGAAATTCTCACTGCAGCGCCCAACAAATTGGGCGCTTGATTTACCTACAATGCAGACTGTGTTTGCTTTCTATGACTTTTTTCAAACACTTTTAACGGCTGTTTGGCGCCATGAGCGAGCGATCTTCGACGGGAACCGGTCAATGATTGTGAGTATTCCAAGGATCGTGGCACCATGCATTTAGCGATGAGTTTCAACAAGTGTCAGTGACACTGAGGTACGAGCTTCATCCGTTGCGTTGTCTAGCAACGAGGACATTCACAGCAAAAAGATGGCAGCATGTTGAACCCGATGCTGGGAAAGCGATGGATTCAAGCTTAAGGTTGATCCGCAATTCCAGGCATTAATTCGGCAAAGAGTCCAAGTGCAAGACGGAGAGTTCGGGCGTTGAGCTCTAAATTGGAAATCCTCAGAAGTGCCTCCGTGGTGAGTAAAACATGTTCAAGACGTGTTCCCCTTGGATTTTCTCATTTTTACGCCTAGCTATCTATCTAATCCCAGAATGTGGTGCCATATTTTGTAATGGAATGTGGCATTGCATTCTGGGATTAGATAGCTAGAGCCGTTACACTCGCTCGTTCGACTCGAGCCCGAGCGATCCTTACAGTCTCGAGCCAGGTTTTTCTTTTTTTCCACAGCCCATGACTAGTACTGACTGCCGTATATGCTGGCGTTGATCTCGAGGGTAAGACGCTATTCAGTCAGTGGTCAGACACAAATAGCATAATTGCCTTCAGTCGTCCTAAAATCAATGAACTTCCACTCAGGCCGATATGCTCACCAGCAACGGTCGCATCTACATCCAATACAATTTCGTGTACGAAACTGATTAACACACTGGTTCGACTCAAGCCCGAGCCATGTACTGGTCGGAAGTTGAATCTTTTTTATATCCGAAGTGCTGATTTGGCTTAGGTTCGGAGCAAGCCTGTCTCCGCACCGGCGAGCCGGCGAATCTCGGAGAGAGGCTTGGTCCAAACTACCGAAAAAGGACTACGTGTTCAAATGCATTTTCCTCGGCCATTTCAACTATGATTGCCATGGTCTTGCTGGATAATATGTTCCTTGGATTTCCCTCCAGAGCATTACCTGCTCAACTTTCAAAAATATTATATTGTTCTTGCACTGCACTCGATCTTTGAACGATTTGATGCAGTTGCGATATATCGTAAACTATTGCCATTAATTGGGAATTCCGCTGGTTTTATGGGCTCGATGGATTGGGAACATAATTTACAGTGAGTCGGCCAGCAATTTCTATGCAGAGAACTGTCTTGGTCATGCAGGAAAAATAATTTTGTTCTTGCAGGCGGTGTGTCACAATTCGTGACATGTGTGACTCAACCTCACCCAGGGTCACCCTTGGTCATATGGGGGAGCAGTAAGCATCGAGGCAATGAGAGGACATGTTTTGGACGGCATACAATCATAATGAGTGCTGAAAAAAAAAGGAAGGAAGAGAACTTATACCATAATCTTCGGTACAGCTGACTAAACACACCATTTCACTTGTTGTTGAACTGCAGCCTCGTCATATCACCTATCCCCACAAATAAAAGCTATTCCAACATCTAACCTGCAAGAGGAATATAACTGCCAACTTACATTTTTTATTTTGACCAGGGGTATAGTAGCACAGAGGAAATTTCATTCCTTCACATTTGTGAAGAAGGCCATGTTCGCGACCCTTTCTTGGGCTGCCGGGGAAATCTATCAGAAATCCAAGTCGGCCAGAACATTTTCACGCTTCCAATGTACAAGCCATCGACTCAGACCGAAGGGATCAAACCTGTTTCTGAAGAGGGAGAGCAATCAGAACACATTGCCCTTTTTCTTAATCTTGGCACAAGCCCCTCACACCGGTGATTGCCAATTTTCGGCACCCCGGACGTTCTATATTCGAATGCTGAGGGATCAGATTCAATTTCGGCCGGATGGAAGCTGGATCTGATTCCATGAGTTTCGGTTGCACAATCAGCTGAGGCCTGAGTGCTATTCTGATAGTCCAACTTTCAAATAGAACATCCAGTGTCCCGAAACTTGGCAAACATGACCATGTGTGCTAAAGCAAAGAAATGACAAAGTGGGAACAAAGACCCAGTACCTATCACTAAGCTTCCTAAATTTCGGGAGGTCGGACGTTCTATCTGAAACTTGGAATATCGGAATGAATTTCAGGGATGAGCTGATGCCGGAAGTGAAAATCTGGGAAACAGCTTTGGTACCCGGTAAGCTGAATTTTGTTCCGATATGCCGGGTTTAGAATACAACGTCCAGCATGCCAAAATTTGGCACTCGCCCGTGTGCCTTCTCAGAATTCCCTGTGAATGTCACGTGTGATGAGAACGGCGGCTTGATCCGAACCTAGAGTTGGCTGTCTTTTCACGTTGACCGGCACGTTAACCTTCCCACGCTGCCACGTCATTCCCAAAACGGCATCCTCTCCAGGGCTTATCTGATCCTGTAACTCTGACTCTCACCAGACACAATGCCCGCCCCAGCAGCTGTGAGTGGTATAATTCGCACAAATGCAATGCAAAGCGAGGATGAATTTGAACCAAAAATGGTCCGAAACTTGACAGCGATTCAATACAGCCGAAGCATGTCAATCTACAGCTTTGCAGATCCCGGCTCACGTTTCGCGTCTCCATCCTTCTCCATCGCGCATCGAAGAGCCACACAGATGGTGATGAGTGTTACTTGCTGAAGGGAAAGAATATTGTCACATTCTCGGACTCTTGTCCACATCAAAAACCACATTAATTCGTATAAAGCTAAACAATATTTCAAATATCACAATTCCAATTTCGAGGTGTTGTTTCCAATACCGCGAACCTTGCCTGTGAATAACGGCATCTTAAAATCAAACTTGGACCCTGATAGGAGTGCTCCACCCGCCCACATCCAAGCTCGAGAATGTAGAAGTGAGAAACCCGCTGGCGTCCGTATACTGCACCACCGCCAGTTGCTATACAGAAAAGAACGAAAAACAGGGAGTCAGAATGGGAATCACAACAAAGCTGGATGGATATATACCACACGAGTTGCCGAAACCACGGTAATGAATGCCGAAATCGGAGTACCCAAGGGCAAATTGGTAGCGATAGTCGTATCGACAACCCACTCAGCACTGTCAGTCAATCCGCTGTGATATGCCGAGACGATGTTTCCGTTGGTGGTCTGGTAGAACAGGCGCTGGGCAAGGGCGTTGAGAGAGCTTTGGACCGTGAGGTAGCCGTATCCCGCGATGTAGGTGGACGGCGCGACGTTCGTGATCCCGCGCGCGCTCATGGCGGAAGCATTAGAATTCACGGCCCAGGTGTTGAGCGGTGCAGTGTTGCCCGGCCCCGCGGCGGACCTGAGTTCAATGATGCTGTTGTTCGAGTACAAATACGCGTAGATGCCGTTGGGAGCACCGTTCATGACGAGAGGATGCTGAGGCTGTAGGAGGTGTGAAACAAGTAAGTCAAGGCCGACGTACAATTGGGGGATTAGCCTACCGCAATCGGTGCCACAACCTGCGCAGTGGCGGCGGCGGCGAGAATAACGACTGAGATGATTGTTGCGGGGAACATAGTGCTTGAGATAAGGTTGCAGGACCTTGGCCCCGGGTTTTAAACCTCCTTCACGTATCACAAGAAGCGGTGAAGCAGACAACTTCGCCCCTGACCCTAGTACAGTTACTTCCATGTCGCGGGCTGCCACTGAGATTCGGAGTCAGACCTGTAACATCTTCCGCTTGGAGCATAATATGAACCACAGCATCATAGCCCGAGCGCCGCAGCGGAAGAAAGCTGATCCAATAGTTTTGAACGTGGCCCTGACCCTAGAGCCGAACGGGTCGGATTGACTTTAATCACCGCCACGACCTGTCCGGTGATGGCGGCAGTGAGAATGTCGTGCGTGAGCTGAGGTAGTGACACCTTGTAGCACGAGAAGACAGGTTGGATGTGTGCGTCACACAAGATTCGATACCAGTTACTTCCATCTCGCAACTGGAAGAGCTACACTTGCAGCATAATAGAAAGGAATCCGGAAATAGAGTTGTTTTGGACAGCAAAAAATATTTCTGAAATTATTACTTTCCGTGAAAGGGAAGAAGTTTTTCTGAGTCGGCTGAAGGGTCTTGAGTTGGATACTTGTAGTTCCGGATCTAGTCGAAACTTATGATTGTTTCTGGCAGATGAGACTGGTCCCGAAACGAATGTTCCGGACTGCTCATTCCCTTACGGATACCAAGAATTTAGGTAGAATGCGTCCACACTATTCCACAGGTGAAAGAATACTGATCTCAATACATTTGGGAGCGCTGAAGGCTGATGTTCACTGCCACTTTCGTCTCTATCACCAACGATCCTCGATAATTCGTAAGTCTAATCTCACTCAGAAATCCCCGTGCTCAGGTTATTCAAGAGGAGCCGCGAATGCTACAGTACTTGCCGACAGTTCTCCGAGTCGGCGATACTGGATGCTTCTCTCCGACTCGGACGAAGTTAAAGTTAGGAACGAAAGGTGGCATTTTGTATATTACTGTCCACCGCAACCCTAGGTGTCAGTTCTGGGTTCTGAAAAGGGAGCCATTTGCTGGATGCGTTGGACTCTAGAGCCGAGATCTTCCTCAATTGGCGCTATTAAACTGGTTCACTCGATTTACCGTCCCTGCAGAGCTGCCCAAGCAGGTACCAGGCTGTCTGCCAGCATTGCTCCGGGCTTCTTCCTCATTTGTGCCTGGCAGATGCACTGGGCCAAGTCGGTCATTAGACGACGCCGGCCCCGGCTGAAAAATAGAATCTACCACACAATACAACCTCCATGACAGATGGTATGTTCCTGTCTCTCCTCACCGGCAACGCGCCATGCGCAGCCGATGGGCTGGAATTTACCCCGGCGGGGACAGGCCATGTCCGTAGGGATAGGAGACACCATCCTTGTCGCGGAGGCGTCCTTCAGCACCGCAGAAAAGACACCAATCGATGTCAAGTGGGTTCAGGATAAGAAGGACCGCGATGCCAAATGGGCTTCAAGGTCCTTGTGCATGCCGCGGGCCATCAGTAAAACTGCAGATTCGTCTTTGACGTCTTTGGCATCTTTGCCAGGACGCGAAAGACGTCAAAGACGAAAATTTCCCAAAGACATTGTGTCTTTACTAGGCAGGTTCAAAACTCTTGGCAAAGACGTAACGTCCTGGGAAAGACGCCAAAGATGTAGGTTCTCTTGGACAAGCTTGACTCCAGGACGCTTCAAAGCCACTCAAGGTTCCCCCCAAAGATGGATGTAAAAGAGATATATTGCAGATTTACATGATATACATGCATATACAAGAAAAATAGATGAAAGAAAAATTCTGCGTGCTTCGGAAAATAACATCAAAGGGCACGGGGGCCGGCTGCTGCGCCAGCTGCACGGGAATGGAAGCTATACAGGATATGTAGGTGAGTAGGCTTACGAACCAGGGGCCGAGCTCAACATACCTAATAATGACGTGTTTCAAAGAACTAAGATGCCAAAGACGAATCTGCAGTTTTACTGATGGGGCAAGGGCGAGCACGGAGTTTGATTCATTACCGTTGGGCCCTGTCTGATCCCCCGCGATGTAGCTGACGACAACAAGAAGTTGACAGTGGTGGAACAGACCAAGTACACGGTCGTCGTTGACACCGACTTCCAATGAGAGCAGAAGAACAAGACCGGCAAGTGCCGGTTTCTTGTCTTCCACGATAACAACAGGAAGATGTATCAGGTCACCGGTTGTTGAATTGTGCTCCCACTATCAAGCTTCAACTTGCTCAATTCCATCATAGCATCGCTTTGTGCAAGGCATTGTCGCCAAATACGGCGAGAAGGGGGCGAATCGCTGACAAACTGGGTTTCGACGGCCCGAGCGCGGATTTTGCGACATTGTTCGGCGATAGACTCAAGCCTTTCGGAGATTCAAGGCTTTCGTTATACCAGTAAATTCACACAATTATTATTTTTTCTGCTTCCACGCGGACAGATTGCGGTGTACCTCACTAGCGGAAGGAGATTCAACTGGGATGAAATAGGAACGAGCGGAGAACAATAAATCAACCGAAGCAGGTTTAGGATTACAGTGGATCAAATCAAAATCGAGTACTTTCTACTTACTTTTGAACGACTCGGAACCTCGGAGGCAGATTGACAAGATTCAGACAAGATTGAGAACTGCCGACTTACTGTATTAGCGACTTGAATAATATTCTACCTCAACATGTCCATTGTATCTGAAAAGGAAATTATTTCGTGCTCCATAAACCAGCGCCGTAGGCGTGCAGTTGAAAGCACCACAGTCAACGCTGTTCAACCGGTTGGACGGGTCAATTGATCCGTGCTTCGGATATCACGCGATGCCGGAATGCCGATGTCCAAATCCCTTGGATTGACTGCAGTGTAAATGTCTATAGCTGATAGTAACTTGGGATCCACTATTTCAACATAACATGCCTCAACATCGCATCGATGAAAAGTTGGCACGAGCCGTGTGATCGACCAAAGCGGCGGAAGCGGCAATGGCGGCAAAGCACGGAAATGGCCGCTGCCGAGCGGACTTTGAACCTCAACCAATTGGGAATATACGCAGAGCTCAGTCGGCACAAGCAAATCGGGATTGGTTCCAGTTGCGTACATTCCGAATTCGTCCAGAATTCGGAGTCAAGGTCAGTGGGTGCTGCAACGATGCCCGAACGTGCTTCCAAATCCGGAGGGTGATGGTCTTCGGAAACGGTGCGCCGCAGTGGTGCTTGTCTTGATCTGCGACTTGTTCATCAACTCTAGATTCTCCTTCCCCGCTGGGTCCTTCAAGGCCACCCAGATGTCTGAAAACTCCAAAGAGTGTCCGTGCTTGGAATTCTCCGTCGAGCTCGAGGGTGTCGACGAGAATCTGGTCAGCACGAGCTGGCTCTCGCAGGCTAATCTCTGCATCAGTGGGACCATTTTCAAAGACAGGATAAAATACCAATACGGTACATCTGGCAAAAAATGGTCAATATGAAGGCTGACGTGCGTACCACAGCAACCATTGCCACGCTGAGGTGCCTAATAGTTGTGGACACTAGCATTCGACATCAGCTACGTCCCGAGGGCACAATACGCGAAGCACATCTTTTCCCGTGTCGTATGGATGTCCAGCACAAGGCGGGCGCATCGGTCTTGAATTTCCTCACGCGGACCATTGGTACTGGTTATTGGATCCGGCAGGGATTACCAGGATGACTCTGGATGAGTGCGATTCCATTCGGCTCCCGCGATGGACCTTTTACTTTCTTCCAACTATAAACGCGTGGCGTGAATATCATTACAACGCCATTCGCGAATTTTGCGAGATCAGAGGCTTCGACCCGACGTACAGCAATGATGTTGCTCGGTTTCTTGGATCACGCTTGGCCGAAATGGAACCCCAGATTCTGACGAGTAAGGACCCCGAGTTTTATGATGCAGCCCATGGTTGGTTGAATTGCCCCCTTCTCGCAGATCCGCCACAAGCCGACAACTCTCACCTCTGAATGAGTACGAAATGAACCTGTATTCTATCTAGTACGGCGAATTTCCCTAACTGTCTAATCCCAGAATGTGGTGCCATATTTTGTAATGGAATGTGGCATCACATTCTGGGATTAGATAGCCAGAGCTGTTACACTCGCTCGTTCGACTCGAGCTCGATCCTTAGTCTCGAGCCAGGTTTTCTTTTTTCCACACCCCACAAACTGGGCCATTCAACTCGCGCGCTATTTACTCAGTACCACACTCGTGCCCGGCTGGGGTTACCACTTTCTTGGGTCAATTCTCGACCCAACTCAGGTTTTAGCCAGTTTGCTGAATTTGAGTTAATATTCGGAACGCTGTTGGTCAGCTAACGCGATTAAAAAAGGGCTCGCATTATGCAGCGCAAATGAACGTATGTAACATGTGATATCCAGCGCTTTGACCGGCACGTTAACCTTCCCACGCTGCCACGTCATTCCCGAAACGGCAGTCTGTCCAGCGCTTATCTGATCGTCTAACTCTGACTCTCACCAGTCAGGTGAATCTTTATGCGCCATTCGTGGTAGTCTTGCTTGCTCACGGAATTCACAGCGAAATCGGATTTTGGAAGCAGAGGCTATGGTCTCTCCGAGGACTCAAGTCGTAAATCGAACGGTTGTGAGTTAACATAACTTCCTTCAGGGTGGAGTACTTATATACCTACTCATCCGTCCAGGATATGCCAAGTCGAGAACCTGTTCAACAGCTCGACACTCTCCCGGACGACAGCCTTGCCACCTCCCTCCGCAATCGCGCACTCGATATCCTGGCACGCGGAGATCACGACAAGACTGGCGAGGCGATTGAATCGCTTAGAGAAGTTGTCGCCTGGCGAGTGGCCCCGCATCCACAGCGTGCCGAATCCCTCGATGATCTCGCAAACGCTCTGGAGACCAGTTTCGAACAACAAGGCAAACCGGATGACATCGAGGGAGTGATCGCTCTGCGCCGAGAAGCCCTCGCGCTCCGTCCGACGCCGCATCCCGACCGCAGCGTGTCTCTCAGCAAGCTCGGTGCTGCTTTGAGGACCCGGTTCATCAAGTGTGGTGGCCCACGCAACATCGACGAGGCGATTGCGGTGCATAGGGAGGCTCTCGCCCTTCGGGATGCCCCGCACTCGGAGCGCATCGAGTCTCTTCGCCTTCTCGGGGATGCACTCCGCTCGCGCGGGGAGCAGGACAACATCGATGAGGCGATTGCGTTGCACACTGAGGCGGTCGCGCTCTGTCCAGTGTCTCATCCGAGTCGTGATCTGTGCGTGAGCGCTCATGGGCTGGTTATTCTGGAGCGTGCAGAGGAGACGGAGGATCCGGATGATATTAAGCAGGCGATAACTTTACTTCGAGAAGCTCTTGCGCTGCGTCCCGCTCCGTATGCCAACCGAGCCACGACCCTCAGCAACCTTGCGCGCGCCATACGACTACGCTTCGAGCGCCGCGGCGATCTGGAGGACATAAACGAGGCTATTGCGTTGCACAGAGATGCGCTTTCACTTCGATCCGCGCCGCATCCGAACCGGGGCGTGTCGCTCACCAACCTCGCTGTTGCGCTGGAGACGCGCTTCCGGATGCTGGGAGATCCCACCGACCTCGACGAGGCGATGGAGATGCACCGAGAGGCAGTCTCGACTCATGCGGGGCGCTATCCGTTGCGCGGCGTTGCGCTCAGCAACCTCGGAGGAGCTCTGCTCACGCGGTTCAGCGTGCGGGGAGATCCAGATGATATCAACGAATCCGTCGCGGTGCACCGGGAGGCCTTGAAGCTTCTCTCCCCTTCACATCCATATCACCGCGGGTCTCTCAGCGATCTCGCCACCGCGCTGTGGACCCGTATCGAGGTACAGGGCGATCCGGGCGATATGGACGAGGCTATCGCGTTGTACAGAAGAGGACTGGCGCTCTGTCCGGCTCCGCATCCAGATCGCAGCATGCTTCTCAACAACCTGGCCAGCGCTTTGCACACTCGCTCCGAGGAGAGGGGTGATCCACGCGACCTGGACGAGGCGATTGTGTTCCATCGAGAGGCGCTGGAACTTCGCCTTGATGGGGATTACCACCGAGGCCAGTCGCTCAATAATCTTGCCAACGCGTTATGGACCCGCTTCGAGGACCAAGGGAATGCCAACGACATCGACGAAACTGTGAGGCTGCATAGAGAGGTTCTCTCGCTCCTGCCTGCTGGACAGCCAGGACGCGATGTGTCACTTACGAATCTCGCCAACGCAATAAGCTTACAAGTAGCGGTGAGCTTCCCCAGCGCTTCCAGGAACCCACTCACTCCGTACAGGAAAGGCAACGTGGTGATATCGACGAAGTAATATCACTTCACCGTGAAGCTCTCGTACTTCGCGCATCCCCACATCCACGGTATAGCGACTCACTCAACGACCTTGCTACCGCCCTCGTGGATCGGTTTGAGAAGCGACGCAATCAGAGTGACATTGATGAGGCTGTTAACCTATTCAAGCAATCTCTTGCGCTGTGCACTCCCCCGAATCCGAAGCGCGACATCACCCTCCACGGATTTTCCCGTGCTCTCCTCGCTCGTGTCGATGCGGGGCTTCTCGGGAGCGTTGATGAAGCATTCTTGCTACGTAGACAGGCTGCCACCTACCAATCTTCCACGCCTTTACGAAAATTCTCTTCGGCCGTACTGTGGGCTCAACTCGCCCAGGAGCACAACCATCATACTTGTCTGGAAGCGTATCAGCTTGCGGTCGACCTGCTTCCTCAAATTGCGGCGTTGAACCTTGACTTGAAGTCCCGCCAACAGCGGCTGACGAGGGGAACAATTAAATCTCTTGCAGTGAACTCTGCGACAGCGGCACTCGCACTCAATCAGCGTGATCTCGCTGTAGAGTTTTTTGAGGCAAGTCGTTCGGTCTTCTGGTCTCAGGCTCTACAACTCCGTCCGTCTCTCGACCATCTTGTTGGTGGCTATCCGGAGCTTCTTAACAAGCTCAGGAGTATATCTTGCCAACTGGAGGAATCTGCTATTCGAGACAATGGTCGGGAGATTGACTCCGGTAGAGAAAGTCAGCGCGAGCGCATATCATTTGAAGCTGAAGGGGTGCGCTGCCGTGAGTTGGATGAGGAAAGGACGAAGACGCTGGATGCTGTCCGAAAACTTCCTGGATTCGAATATTTCCTGAAGCCTAGGAAGCTGGATGTGCTGCGCCAGGCAGCAGTGTCTGGGCCTGTCGTAGTTCTACTCGCCACGAACTCGAGCTCATCAGCTCTCATAATTCAACCCGAAGATGTCAAGCATATCAAGCTTCCGAGTTGGACACCTCAGAAGTTCGAGCTATGTGCCGAGCTTCCTCGCGTTCTGTCGGGTGGCAACGACAACAGCGTCTCAGCCCATTTCGAAGTGCGATTGTCTCCTCAGACTTCTGCGGATGTTATGGAACTCGGAGCTCGACTCTACGGCGCACGCAAAAGTCGCGTGAAGGTGGATCCTGATGAGATTCTCTGTCGTCTCCTGGCAGAACTCTGGTATAGCATCGTGAAGCCTGTGGTTGAGGCACTGGATCTGAAAGTGAGATCACAAACATTGTACTGGTTGAATGGCATCTCACCCTACCCAGAAATCCGAACATCTGCCTCGTTTATGGTGGTGTCCGACCGGGCTGTTTACATTCCTCCCCATTCACGCTGCGGGAGTCTACAAGGAGAAATCAACTGACTGTCTCTCTGACTACGCTATCTCATCTTACACGCCTACTCTGACGGCGTTGCTCGATCCCCCGACCGTAATGCACACCACCTCGTCATTCAAAGTTACAGTTGCGATCGAACCAAATGCCCCGGATAGCTCTAGCCTGCTTGGAACAGCGTACGAGCTGGACCACATCGCCAAGCATATTCCAGTGCAGTGGCTCAACCGTCTACGCAGTCCGAAAAGGTCCAAAGTGATGGAACATTTACTCAATTCATCCATTATGCACTTTGCCTGTCACGGGGTACAAGATGTGCATGATCCACTCGATAGTGGGCTCATGCTTGCCGACGGGCGACTCAAGATCTCCGAGATTATGCGAAGACAGGGTGGCGATGGTAATGAGCAGATGAGGAAGGGCATGTCACTTGCGTTCCTGAGTGCTTGCGAAACTGCAAGAGGCGATGAAACCGTACCGGATGAAGCAATGCATTTAGCTGCCTCGCTACTGTTTGCTGGATTTCGAGGCATTGTTGGAACGATGTGGTGGGTTTTCATCCTGTATTCTGTGCTTCCAGAGCACGCTGACGTTGCACAGGACCATGAACGATCTGGATGGTCCCAAAGTTGCCGATGCGTTTTATGAACATCTGTTCACGCATGCATCTCCCGGGTCGGTTGTACCCGATCTCACCAAAGCAGCTGAAGCACTTCACGTTGCAGTGTTAAAACTCAGAGATAAATCAGGCATAGGTTTCCTTCGTTGGGTGCCATTTGTGCATTACGGATTGTAGCCCTGGGAGTCAAGGCTAAGTAAGCAAGATTCTGAATATGGATTCGAGTATATGCACCTATTCCGCCCGCCGCTTCCTGAAACCCCTGCAGTGGAATTCGACATCTCCGCCATCCAGTTCATCACGTCCGGTGGGCGCACGCCTCCACCTGCGCCTTGACGAGAGTTAACATTTTGGCGCGACATATTGGCATGCGCCCGTGCAAATCGATATGTTTTGGCATGGGCATGCGTTTTTGGTGAGCCATCAATTCCACGCCCGTCAAATCAGCATGCATACCAGTTTGTCAGCGACCGGCATTTCTCCATCCACGGCGGCGGAGACATTTCTTTCACCATGTAACCCTCAAATATGCTTCCCCCAGAGCCATGATGTAAAAAGAACCAAGATTATAGCAGTATTTATTGATATGCCGGGTTGTCAGAGTCGACAATCTCGATGCTCGAGGGGAATTTTCGCGTTGACTCCTGGCATCAGTTGGCATTAGAGAGCTTGCGCAAAAGCCGAACGAGCCGCACGCGGATTTTGTGCATCGCGCAAAGCCGTGGGTTTTTCTTCCCTGTTCTTAATTCTTGTCTTGCTAAATACCATCCAATGCCCCTTGAATCCCATGTTCTACTCCTGAGAGTGTTATTTGTTGGATGTGCAACCGTGGGAGGCCGCATTTTTTACGCATCACGAAGGTATCACTCAAGCTCCACTTCCTTTACCCACACTCTCACGTCTGTAAGGCGCCCGGAAGCTCATCCGCGCATATTAAACGCCGAGGAGATTGAGAAGATGAGGACCATCTGCCGGGTACGTCGCCTTGACCTTCCGTTGTCTTGCTATACCAAAAAAAAAAAAACACATCTCCAGATGTCGCGTGAAGTCCTCGACCTCGCTGCCGCAGCCATACGACCAGGGGTCACCACCGACGAAATAGACGAGATCGTGCACAACGCGACCATCGAAAGGAACGCATATCCCTCGGACTTGAACTACCGCAAATTCCCGAAATCCGTGTGCACGTCAGTCCACTCCCCCGATATTTTGTTTTTGGGTTGGTGAGCTCCATCTATCTGTTCAGATCAGTCAACGAGGTCATTTGCCACGGTATACCCGACCAAAGGAAGCTGAGAGAAGGGACATTATCAATCTAGGCGAGTTTGTGCCTCTTCGATGTGCTTAATGTAAATCTGACCAGCGTGCACAGATATCAGCGTATACTATCAAGGCGGGTTATTCTGATTATTATTATTTTGGACAACATCCATCTCAACTTGAAGCATAGGTTTCCACGGCGATCTCAACGGGACGTATCCCGTCGGTCAAATCGACGAGGAATCAGCGAAACTCATCCGCACCACGCGTGAGTGTCTGGACAAGGCTATCGAGATATGTAAACCCGGGGCTTTGTTCCGCGACATTGGAAAAATCATGCGAGTCGACCCGACTCTGATTCTAGTCACCCTGCTCCATTTCATTGACATTTTATTTTGATTTATTTTAGCGAACCGATTGCTCATTCAAATGGGTGCACTCCTGTTCGGACGTACATCGGGCACGGGATTAACAGTATGTTCCATGACGCGCCGGATATCCCACATTACGCCAAGGTATCTATCGTTTCGCAAAAAAATCCCCCCAATGATAAATAAATATAAAACATTCGTGCAGAATAAGGCGGTTGGGACGATGAAGCCCGGAATGGTGTTTACGATCGAGCCGGTGAGTAATGGAACCTAAGTTGTCATTGCGACGACATACTGATTCCAAAGATACTTCAGATGATCAATCTGGGCTCAAACTGGAACGTTGTGCATTGGCCGGACAATTGGACGGCAACGACAGTGGATGGAAAGAGAAGCGCCCAGTTTGAGGAGACGCTGTTGTACGTGCTCGGTTGAATTTTCCCGGATCGCACTGACGTTGCTCACCCATAATATTGCCAGAATAACGGAAACTGGCGTCGAAGTTCTCACTGCAGTGCTGAATAATTTGGCCGCTTGATTTACCTACAATGCAGACTGTGTTTGCATGCTTTCTATGACTTTTTTCAAACACTGGTAATGGCTGTTTGGCACCATGAGCAAGCGATCTTCGACGGGAACTGGTCAATGATTTTGAGTGTTCCGGGGATCGTGGCACTATTATCAGCGACTGCCTAGTGGGCCGGTCTAGCTAGTGGGCCATTTGCACAATACAGGTGGGTAAAATGTACAATGTTCAGATTTGGGACCTGTAGCATGGTACGCGACCTATGAGGACTCTGTATGTCAAATTTGGAGGCAAGTTACGGCGGCGATCAAAAGCGGTGCAACATTTTGATACCTGATATCGGCGTGTGAACATCATTTCTTATTTCCGAACACCGCTTCGGGCTTTCACCTACCCCTTTCTCCACCAATTCTTCACCGATTCAAAAAGTCTGGGGCTCCTTCTCATCGTCTGATCCTGGGGAATGACATGGGCTCATCGTATACATCAAAACTGCTTTGTCTCGTCTCCTGCAACCTCGCGAAAGATTTCTATCTGATCTCCAGCAGTCCACTGCGGCAACCGCTATAGTGAGCCACCCGTGGACACTATGGCAGTAGAAATTTGATGACGTATTTGGAATACACATTAATATCACTTCCCCAGGCGATAGGTTCTCATCGGCTCGACTTCCTGGTCACGGCGGGATACATGTCAAAACCCACGGTTTTCATTAGCGCGTATAGACGGACTTTTTTTGAGGGGTTATTGGTGTGTGGAGGCCGTATTATCCTGATTGGTACACTAAAATACATCGTATATCGCCATATGTACCGTCCTTTCCGCCAAAAATTCCGTCTGTGCTTCGTAGAGCGCCCCATTCAATCTACATACCAATTTCACACATCATCCTTGGGTTCAAGGTAAATGCTTACGGCGCTGAAATACCTTGGATTCAGATTTTGGGTATATATACTGGTGGGCTCATATCACTTCGTTAATCTGAGATACACTGGGGTGGCTAGTATGAGTCCAAGCCAGTGATTTACGACAGTGGCCCACTACCACGTTTTTGCCATTTTCGGAAAGCGCCGGAAGAAAAATTTGGTAGGCCCGGAAGCCGTCGTGTAAATTCGCGAAAAATATATGCACTCACTCATAGGATCCGTACCTTCCTTCAAGACGCCATATATTTGTATCCGCCCCATTTTATCCGTGCACACGAGGCCATAACCGCTAAGGTGGCCCAGTACCCAGTCGCTGATAATATGCATTTTAGCGATGAGTTTCAACAACACTGAGGTACGAGCTTCATCTGTTGCGTTATCTAGCGACGAGTACATTCACAGCAAAAAGATGGTAGCATGTTGAACCCCATGCTGAGAAAGCGGTGGATTCAAGCTTGAAGTTAAGGTTCATCCGCAATACTAGGCATCAATTCGGCAGTCCAAGCGGAAGACGGAGAGTTCGGGCGTTGAGCTCTAACTTGGAAATCCTCAAAAGTGCCTCCGTGGTGAGTAAAATATGTTCAAGACGTGTTCCCCTTGGATTTTCTCAATTTTAGGCCTAGCTATCTAATCCCAGAATGTGGTGCCATCACATTCTGGGATTAGATAGCTAGAGCTGTTACACTCGCTCGTTCGACTCGAGTCCGATCCTTCCGGTCTCGTGCCCCGGGGTTTTCTTTTTTACACTAGTACTGACTAGTACTGACTGCCGTGTATGTCGGCGTTGACCTCGAGGGTAAGTCCTAAAATCAATGAACTTCCACGCAGGCCGATATACTCCCCAGCAACGGTCGCATCTACATCCAATACAAGACAATTTCGTTTACGAAACTGATTAACACATACAGCAGAAGGCGCTGGGTCGACTCGAGCCCGAGCCATGTACTGGTTGGAAGTTGAATCTTTTTTTACTGTATATCCGAAGTACTGATTTATTCAGCTCGAGTAAGTCACTGTTCTTTGGGCATTAATACCCCGGAATTTCGGTTGAATTTCTGTAAACTTCATTCTCATCCAACTCACCACCTGGAATGCCTCGGTAGCGCCGGGGCACGCACATCTGGCACATCTGCATCCAGTGGCAAAAAACCTTTCAAATAGGATGTACACCTCGCTCGTTCAACTCGAGCCCGAGTCCTATTTAATAATACCGTCTTGAAACATGTTTTTTACCCAGTTCGTAAATTAATTAATATTGACTTGTGTTTCGATTTCGAGAGTTTGGTCCACTAATATTTGTAAATTCGAATGTCAACTCAATTCATCCAGATATACGCAGGGCAGCTGTCTCAACCGCACTGCTACCAATCAGCTTAGCATACGTTAACATTACGTGTTCCCTCCCACGCTGCCACGTCATTCCCAAAACGGCAGTCTCTCGAGCGCTTATCTGATCGTCCAACTCTGACTCTCACCAGACACAATGCCCGCCCCAGCTGAGCTCCTCTCCTACATCGACGCCTCCGCGCCGGCCTTTATCGCGCGGCTCTCCGAAGCCGTCGCCATCCCGTCCATCTCCGGCGACCCCGCCTTCCGCCCGCATGTCCTGAAGATGTCCGATTGGCTCGCTGCCCAACTCAAAGCCGTCGGCGTCACCGTCAAACAAGTCGACCTCGGCACCCACGTCATGGACGGGCAGACCCTTCCCCTGCCCCCCGCGATCCTCGGCCGCATCGGCGAGGATCCGAAGAAAAAGACGGTGTTGGTGTACGGGCACTTTGACGTGCAGCCCGCGGCGAAGAGCGACGGGTGGGATACCGAGCCGTTCGTGCTCACCGAGGAGAAGGACGGGAGACTGGTGGGGAGGGGGAGCAGCGACGATAAGGGACCGGTGTTGGGGTGGCTGGGCGTGCTGCAGTGGCATTATGAGCACAAGAAGGAGATGCCGGTGAATCTCGTGATGTGCTTTGAGGGGATGGAGGAGAATGGGAGCGAGGGGCTGGATGAGCTGGTTGAAAGGGAGAGGGATGGGTGGTTCAAGGGCGTCGATTGTGTTTGTATCGTGAGTGTCGTTTTCGATTCTCGTTCTCTTCTCATTGTCTAGTCCATGTCTTGCACTTGTACAGAGCGACAATTACTGGCTCAACACCCGCACGCCCGCGCTCACCTATGGCTTGAGAGGCCTCGTGTATTTCAAGCTCACCGTCTCGGGCCCCGGGAGGGACTTGCATTCGGGTGTGTGTCGTGTCTTATCCTTCCTTCACTCCCCTCCATCAATCTCGAAACCCTAACGCGTTCCCCCAGGCGTATTCGGCCGCACAGTCCACGAACCCATGACCGACCTCATCTCCTTGATGTCGCGCCTCGTCGACTCCGCGGGCAATATCCTCGTGCCCGGCGTGGACGACATGGTGCAGGCCGCGGGCATGGAGGAGCGGTGCGTCCTCTCTTTCTCGCTATTTGCTTGGCTTTTTCTTTCTTTCTCGCTGCTGCGATCTGTATTTCTCTACATATACCGCGCGCGCGTTGTCGTTTTGGGGGTGGGCCGGTGTGGGGGCGAGTCTTTTCGTGGTCTTTGTGATTTTGGGCGGCGTGCGTGCGCGTGCGCGCGCACGCGAGTTTTTTTTTCTTTTTCGGAGACGCGTCGCACCCCTACCGGGAGTCTTTGTCTTAATTTTGGATTTTTTGCGGCGTATCTGAGCGTCCTCCCGCGTCGCCTGGTCTCTTCTTCCTCCCCCCTCCCTCCCTCTCTCCAGCGCTTGCTTTGGGAGTTTGCGGGTGGAGCGCGTCCGGATTCTTTATTTTTTTTTGTTTTTTTCGGGCGATAAATCTTTCGGCGCTCGTCTGCAATCCCTCCTTGTCGTTGTTGTTGTTCGCGTTGTCGTTGGTCTACGAGAAACGATGGGCATGCGGATCGCGTCTGTGGGCGGGTCTGGGTGCGGGTGCGGATGCAGGCGGCGCAGAGGCGGTTCCGTTCTCCTTCCCTTCCTTCTTTCTCTCTCCCTCTCTTGTTATACTAAATAACTGACACACGGAAACAGCGCGATCTACGACAAGCTCGACTACAGCATCGCCGACGTGGAGAGCGCGGCGGGGGGGAAGATCGCGTTGAGTGCGGATAAGGTGCGTTTCTTTTTCGAGTTTTTGGGGTTTTTCTTGCGTTCTTGCTTTGAGAGTTTCTTTTTTCTTTCTTTTTTTGGAGAGGAGAGTGGGGAGGTGGAGCGAATACGATGCGCTTGTGGTTTTGGTGAGAGGAGGAGTGTCGAAAAAAAGGGCGGGACCGATGGGCGATGCGAGTGCGCGAGGTGTGCGCGCGGACGGGCGTGGCGTGCGATGGGTGGGTAGCCTGCGCACGAGGGCGGGGGGGGGGATAGATCGTGGTGCGTGGGTGCGTGGGCGGGGCGAGGAGTGAATGGTGTGTGTGTCGGAGCGCGAGCGCGGGGAGTAAAGAGAGATAAGATCGGCGGCGTGCGAGGACGGGGATGGGGATGGGGTGCGCGAGGTGTGCGTGCGGGTGCGCGAGTGACGACGAGGATGCGAGGAGTGCATGAGGACGGGCACGTCGACGGGTCCGGGGATGTGCTAGGGGACGCCCGCCGTGCAGTGGACGAAGTGGGGGAGCATGAGCGCAAGGCAAGGGGTGTGCGCCCGTGACGATGGGGCTCGATGGAGCTCGATGATGCGAGGTGCGCGAGGCCGGGCACGGGGACGAGAGGTAGATGTGTGAGGATGCGCGAGCGGTCGCTTCATCCAGAGCGAAGTGCGCGACGGGGTAGTGCGTTGCGCGGGTCGAGAACGGTGTGGATGTGCGAGGTGCGCGGGGACGGGGACGAGGGCAAGCAGGAGCGCCTCGAGAACAGAATGGACGGATCGTGCACCCGTAATCCCTCCACGTCCTTGGCACACGCGATCCATACGGGCATACTTCGGCGCTCGGAAAGAGCGCGCGATGTCGGGTGTCGCGTCTTTAGCGATACACGAGGTACGCACGCACATTTGTGCGTGGACGGCGATGGCGCTGGGTATGGGACCGAGCGTCCGCTGCGCGCGACTTCACCCCTCCTTCCTTCCTCCTTCCTTCCTTCATTTCCTTCACGTTCCTTCCTATTCAGGCCCGCTAACCCCAATCCACAGACGACCGTCCTCATGGGCCGCATGCGCCTCCCCTCCCTCTCGTTGCACGGCATCGAGGGCGCGTTCGCGGGGCCCGGGGCGAAGACGGTCATTCCGGCGAAGGTGGGGGGGAAGTTTAGTATTAGGTGGGTGGTTTTTTGGGTTGTTGGGTCTGTCTTTTTTGGGGAGGGGGGCGTTTGTCGGCTGTCTGCGAGCCGGGCCGGTGGCGGGAGGGGACGTGTGGGTGCGGGTGCGGGGGACGTGGACATGAGGACGAGGAGTGTACACGGCGGAAGCGGGGGCTGGGTGATAGCTGGCGGGGAAGAGGTGGAGGGTGGGGCAGATTGCGGGCGCCCGTCGTCCATCACACGTACAGGCGTGGAGGTGGGGCATGTCGGAGGACGGGGGCGCCCTGGGAGCGACACCGAGTGTGCGTGCTGCGCGGCGTGGTGCGTTGTGTCAACGGGGAGAGGGGAAAGGAGTCTTCGTGCATCGTACTGAGTGTCGTGTCGCGAGTGGAACAAGGAGCGGGGAGCGGGGAGCGGAGAGGACGGAAACGCGTGGTGCATGTCGTGCGTGCCGAGGAGGAGCGGTGTGCGGTGGAGCTGCCGAGCTGGAGAAGCGGGCGACGGCGGGGAGGGCGTCTCCCTGCACACCAGCGGCCATGATGCTTTGTACTTGTGGCAGCCTTCTGCCTTGCGCGCGCGGGCGTGTCGCGGGTGCCGGTGGCAAGGCGGGAGTCGAAGTAGAGGGCGAAGGAGATGGAGATGGAGTCGTGGCGCTCGTCGCCGAATTGCGAGGAGAAGAGACGGCGCGGTGGGGGAGGAGGAGGGAGTACGTCCGCGGTGTCCATGTGCACGCAGCTCCTTGCCCACCACCCGCGCGCGTCGATGATGTCGTGGTCTGGGTGATTTCGCAGTCGGGGATGATTTTCAGCGGAGGCGGCTTGTGCGAGGCGTCCTCCCGCAGCTCTTGCGCTGCGCGCGACCGCTGCTCCGCACCTTGCTCTCTTTCCGAGCTCTTACCTCTTGTCTCTCTTTATTTTCCCTCCTTCTCAGCTGTTACTGACGTAACCCCTTCTTAGACTCGTCCCCCCGCAGACCCCCGCGGCCGTCGAGCCGCTCGTGGTACAGTACCTCGAGAGCGAGTTTGCGAAGCTGGGGAGCAAGAATCGGATGTGCGTCTTCGTCTTGCTCTCTCTTTTTTTTCTTTTTCTTTCTTTCTTGGCCTTGGCTCCGTCGTTTTTTTGCCTGCGTCGCGGTGTCATTTTCTATTTTTCCTTGTGGAGTTTGAGGTCGCAGTTTCCTTTTGGGGATATCTTTATTTTTTATTTTTATTTGCGGACAGAGCGAGAGAGATGAGGGAGGGAGGGCCGTGGTGCGCGTGTGCATGTGCATGGGTGGTCGCATAATCGAGAGGAGGACCTCATGCGCTCCTTGCGTGGGAGCTCTGGCAGTCCTGCTATCAAGTGCGCCTTGCTGGGCGGGGTGGGATGGGGTCGTCGTGGAGCGCATACCGGAGGCGCTGGCCGCTTGAGTCGGCAGAACGGCTCCTGCAGAGATAGTCGTACCACGTGCGTGTGCCGCAGTCGCGCGGATGGCTTTGGAGAGCGTGGATGGGGATGGTGACGCCGACGGATAAAGAGGAGCGTCGAGTCAGCCGATGCGACACGCGCCGCCATGCTCCCGAGGCGAGGCGAGGCGAGGAGGCGAGTGTTTGGGTGTGCGTTTACCTCCTGAAGAGCGCCCGTGTCTGATGGGCTTGATGTGGGCAGGGTATGTAGGACGCGGATGCGGAGCGGCTTTGGGGACCCGGAAGGAGTGCAGAGTTATCTGCGGCGGGGCGTGTGGGACGTCGGGCGCACCCGCGGGCGAGTCGAGTCGGAGAGATCGTAGGCGCCGTAGCTCGAGGGGAGACGGACGCCGCCGGGATGTGGACGTCGATACTTGGTGCATTTGACTTACTTCTCCCTCCTCTTAGGCAATCTACTCCAAAACCCCGGACCTCACGCGCGAGGGCGGCTCGATCCCCGTTACGCTCGCCTTTGCGGAGACGCTGAACGTGAATGTGGTCCTGTTGCCGATGGGGAGGGGCGACGATGGGGCGCAGTGAGTTCCTATCTTTGTCTCGTTCTCCTTGGAGGGTTCAGAAGGATGATTTGCCGTGGAGGGGCGGTGCTGTGTAGGAGAGAAGTAAAGCCTTCGTGGATGGGGGTCCTACACATCCACCTTGATTGCCACGCAGATCGATATCACGTCCCGTCGTAGATCGAGCCTTCCCGTGTTCCTTGTCCAAATTGCTGCTGACGCCAGCTCGACGAACGAAAAGCTGGATAAGAGCAATTTCATCGAAGGCGTGAGATTTCCGTCCTTCATTCCCTTCCTCTCCGATCCCACTCCTTTATCCTTCATTCCACTTCTCTAGAACTCCTGCTCGCATATCGAATCCCTCCCTCTTCATCGTAACAATTGAATGCTCGTATTTTTTTTCGATCTTTTTACAGACGAAGCTCCTCGGGACGTACCTTTACGAGCTCGCGGATGTGAAGGCTGATGCAAAGTAGCCTGGCGTTGGTGCTAGGAATCGCCGACGAACGAAGAAAAACGAGGGAAATGCGAGAAAAATGGACGTGTACTTGTATCCTGTTCAGTGCACTGTTTTGGAATAATAATCGTGATGAACACGTGATTTTGGATCCGCACTATTTTGTAGTTTGACAGGGGACTGGTCAACCGCTTCGCCTTATCACTCTCTTTATAAAATTAAGCACTTCTGTACGTCCGACGGCCTTTTGAAACACCGCAATCTCCGCTCTCGGGTTTACTGGCCGAGACCTACCCTCAAGTCAACTTATTTATTCAATCGTTTGTCTCACGCTGGTGTTGCTGCAAATCGAAGAGCAGACTCTCACTTGAAAACCCTTGTTCAATTCCAGAGCCATCGGCCCATCCCCAATACAATCCCCTCAATGCATGATGTCATCCTTATCTGACAGAGTGAGGTGAAGGCGTATCTTGTAATAAGAAAGCACTGCCGTCAGGACCCTGCAGAAAACACGACACTGGATAGTAGTACACTCACCAAGAAAGTGACATTTGAATTGCCATTCCTTCTTCGGCGCCTTTCTCGAGCAGAAGACACACAAGCTCGGTGTGGCCTCCGTGGGAGGCAGCCTGCAGCGCGTTGCCGTAATCTCCACCCTGGGCATTGACGTCGGCGCCTTTCTCGAGCAGAAGACGCACAAGCTCGGTGTTGCCTCCATTGGAGGCAGCCTGCAACGCGTTGCCGTAATATCCACCCTGGGCATTGACGTCGGCGCCTTTCTCGAGCAGAAGACACACAAGCTCGGTGTGGCCGTTCATGGAGGCAGCGTGCAATGCGTTGCCGTACTCTCCACCCTGGGCATTGACGTCAGCGCCTTTCTCGAGCAGAAGACGCACAAGCTTGGTGTGGCCTGTCATGGAGGCAGCCTGCAACGCGTTGCCGTACTCTCCACCCTGGGCATTGACGTCGGCACCTTTCTCGAGCAGAAGACGCACAAGCTTGGTGTGGCCTGTCATGGAGGCAGCCTGCAACGCGTTGCCATACTCTCCACCCTGGGCATTGACGTCGGCACCTTTCTCGAGCAGAAGACGCACAAGCTCGGTGTCGCCTTTCATGGAGGCAGCCTGCAACGCGTTGCCGTAAAATCCACCCTGGGCATTGACGTCGGCGCCTTTCTCGAGCAGAAGACGCACAAGCTCGGTGTCGCCTCCATTGGAGGCACCCTGCAACGCGTTGCCGTACCTTCCACCCTTGGCATTGACGTCGGCGCCTTTTTCGAGCACAAGACGCACAAGCTCGGTGTCGCCTCCATTGGAGGCAGCCTGCAACGCGTTGCCGTAATATCCACCCTTGGCATTGACGTCGGCGCCTTTCTCGAGCAGAAGACGCACAAGCTCAGTGTTGCCTCCGTTGGAGGCAGCCTGCAACGCGTTGCCGTAATATCCACCCTGGGCATTGACGTCGGCACCTTTCTCGAGCAGAAGACGCACAAGCTCAGTGTTGCCTCCGTTGGAGGCAGCCTGCAACGCGTTGCCGTAATATCCACCCTGGGCATTGACATCGGCGCCTTTCTCGAGCAGAAGACGCACAAGCTCAGTGTTGCCTCCGTTGGAGGCAGCCTGCAACGCGTTGCCGTAATATCCACCCTGGGCATTGACATCGGTGCCTTTCTCGAGCAGAAGATGCACAAGCTCGGTGTGGCCGTTCATGGAGGCAGCGTGCAATGCGTTGCCGTAAAATCCACCCTGGGCATTGATGTCGGCGCCTTTCTCGAGCAGAAGACGCACAACCTTGGTGTGGCCTCTGTTGGAGGCAGCTTGCAACGCGTTGCCGTACCTTCCACCATTCACGCCGGCGCCTTTCTCGAGCAGAAGACGCACAAGCTCGGTGTGGCCTCTGTCGGAGGCAGCGTGCAACACGTTGCCGTAATCTCCACCCTGGGCATTCACGTCAGCGCCTCTCTCGAGCAGAAGACGCACAAGCTCGGTGTGGCCTCCGTCGGAGGCAGCCTGCAACGTGTTGCCATACTCTCCACCCTGGGCATTCACATCGGCGCCTTTCTCGAGCAGAAGAAGCACAAGCTCAGTGTGGCCATTCATGGAGGCAGCCTGCAACGCGTTGCCATACCTTCCACCCTGGGCATTCACGTCGGTGCCTTTCTCGAGCAGGAGATGCACTCCCTCAGTGTATCCCAAGTAAGAGCAGAGATACAGAGGCAATAATGCTGGACGTGACCAATCTAAATCAGAGAAAGAAACATCAATTTGATGCAGTTGATTCAAAGCAATATATTGGCTGCTTCCAGTCTCCAAGAGATGCATTGCTGATTCAGATAGCATGGCCTTGTCATAGGAGCGTAACAGATGATGGCACCAGTACTTCGCTGCATACATCGCCAGTGGATAGTCTGGAAATGTTTCTGGGTTGAGTGGGTTATCACTGAAGCAGAGAAGGTAGCCTATGCATGTCTGTGCAATCATGGTATGCGAGAGACTCTCTCTGTCATCCCACTTGAATGTACTCAAGAAATGCTGGGACAAGATGTAATCCTGGACTGATGCATGAGCCAGGCTTATGGTGGGTCTGTCATTGCCAGAATGGACCGCAGTGTATGTGACTAATCCCTCCAGCCATTCACAAACCCCAATTGCATTACCATGCAGATCCGGGTCATAAGTGTATGTGTGCATGTCAGAAAATTCGGATGCAAGAGCATCCTCGAGCTCATCTAGAGTAACTGGTTCGGCAGTAAAGACAAGCCAGAGGAGAAGTCTTTCGACATAGACAAGGTTTTCAGTACTGATTTGTTGCAGGAAGCGGTCGTAGATCCCATATAAGTCAGCTGGTAGACTGCTGAGTGTCTTCTCCAATTTGCTTGGCAATTTGCAGCGTGAAAGTTCGACAAGGAGACAAGCTGCCAAGCGAAACCTGGAAGGAGAATGAATATGAACCTCGTATTTAAAGGCAAGGAAGATACTTGCATTCCATTACTCCTATGCACAACCTTGTCTGTGATATACTCTGCACGATGTGCCCAATGTTTCAGACTGTGCTTGGTCTGGAGTTCGCCGACAACGAACAGTTTGATGTCCTTCTGCATGGTATCGAGCTCGAGGACAATACATGTTATACCCTCAAAGCCTCCCGTGAAGATTTCACGGGATTGGCTGGTGAAGAGTAGGTGCAATGAGCTTTTGGTCCAGCCTCGGAGCCAAGAGATAAACTGGACAAGTAGCGGAAGATCAGTGTCCTTACACTCATCGAGTGCATCAAGGACAATATAAGTATGACCAAGCTCCAACAGTAGCTCTTCAAGGACACTCAGGAGATCTTGATACGTTGGCAGTGCCTGGCCCTTCGATAACAGGTACAGCCGGTCAAGAGCCCTATAAGGATAGAGGGATTGCGCTGAGAGCTGCAAAAGGATGCACCGAAGTGCACTTTCCACAAATTGCCTCTTCTCGTCTCTGAAGTCAAAGTAAAAATAAGTGACAGCAGAAGACGTGGTTTTCCCCAGTTCAATAAAGAGCTTTTGATCGCTGAAGAGCTTTCTGATTACTGTAGAACTGTCCATTCGAAAATTCTGAGCAATAAATCCCATTGCCAGCAGTGGTGATTGACATTACCTGAGTACACTCTTCCCAGTACCGGCTACCATCGAATTAGAGTCTCCATTGCTAGGTATGAGAGCAGCTTACATTGGCCCTGGATCCATAGAGATCCCGGGTTGTCCTGCCATTCGATGAACTGATCGCTGTCCAAGAGCCAATGCCCAGTGCCTTCCTGATGAAGCTTCTGGGTTGCGTGCTGCTTCTCCTTCATGTCAGGAGGGAATTGCAGCCATTTCTGAAGTTTGTCTTCGAGGCTGAATTCGAGTCAGCTTTGACCAAATACAATATACAGATGTAACCGACGCTATATCATAAACCTTGTCCAGTGTCGCTGTGGTCTCACTGTGCGTAATGGCGAGGTCCACCAAGCGGTTGGTCTAAACAGAACGGTGGGTGCCAAACAGTTACTCGTGTATATAGTACTTGCCCTGAACCTAGCTGCGAATGAATCGAGCTCGCGATCGAGGGCACTCAATTCGCTTCCCAGCTCGTTGCGGGCCCACACTCGGAAAACGCGCTTGTGGCCGTCAAATGCGGTGACACCCGCATGAGCCTTCTTGACTAATCTGTATTGTTTACTCAGTGAGGTGACAAAACGAAAAAAAATAGGAAGAACAAGAAGCATACGCAGCATATGTCTCAACATCTGCCTTTAGACGCCCAACAAGGTTGACATGATGGGTCTCCTCCAGACGCAAAATGGTACCACAGAGATCGTTCGTTACATTAGTTATTTGAGAGAGAAGCGCGTCCCTTTTCTCATTTGTACCCTGCACTTCCTGTCAAAAATAATAAGTTAATGGGTGAAAAACCGAAGACGATTCACTGTACCTTGTATGCTTTCAGAATCTCGGACAGAAGCGACGCAACGGGAGCAATAAGGGGGACCTTCTGAGCAACATTTGCGGCCTTCTCGACCAGGCCGAGCGCAGAGCTGAGGTTGCTGATTACGGAGTCTTTTGTGATTGTCAATTTTGTGGTGCCGATGGCTTGATCGTTCGCCGATTGCTTAGATTCTGGCGGGATGAGCTACCTATCCCGACGATGGGCATTTGTTTTACCTTTGCGTTGACTCATTGTGGTGCGGAGACAAGGAGGGTCTGTGAGACATTTACCTCGTGTCTCGCGGTCTGACAGTGGCAATTGACCGTTCCTTCGGTTTTATCCCCATATGGGACTGTTTCAACCTCTCCTCCGCCGCATCATCTCCTCACAGTCTACGCCACACCCAAATATAAACGTCATGGACTGTGTTCGATGTGATTCCTGTCACGTGTCGGTACATCTGACTGCGCCACCCCGATTGGGGACCAGGGTGACGAGGCACGACAACTTTAGTAGCATAGGCATTCGGACCGGCATCCGAATGCCTTGATGGCGCGAATGCCGATTAATTGGCTGCATCACGCACGTTGCTCAGCAGATTGCCGAGTTCGGCGGGTTAGTGTTCGGGTTAGGGGGTTAGGGGTTAGTGGCTAGAGGTTCAGGTTTGGGTTCGTGGTTAGTGGTTAGAGGTTCAGGTTTGGGTTCGTGGTTAGTGATTAGCGGTTAAGGTTCAGGTTCAGGTTAGGTTAGGTTCTTTAGATTCCGGTTAGTGTTGGGGTCAGGGGATATATTTAATGCGTTGAGGGGTTGAATTACTGAGAAACCACGGAAATGATGGCCGATCAAAATTTGCCCTTGCACAGTAGGCATTCATGGCAAGTATAGGCATTCGGCATGAGGGCCGAATGCCTGTGCTACTAACGTTGTATGTACTCATGGTTGACCTGACAGCTGGCCAGCCCGCCGCAAATTCTCGGTATTTCTCTTCTTCCTGGCGCTCTCCCCCCATAAAATCAATGCCAAACCCACTGGAAGGAGTGGTGGCTGCGATATGCGCACTTTCTACGCGTGAAACGCGCACGTACAGGACCGAAAAGGCCAAATACGGCACTTACAGTAGGTACACCGTGATTTATTTTTCTGTCCTCTCACCACTTAAGCAGCATTGAGTTGCTGTATATACCGATGTGCACGACATCTTTCTAGCAGTTCCAAGGCCCAGACTGCGCATGCAAACGACAGGCTCGATACCAAAGGTGCGTAACAATACTTCTCGCTTGACGACTTCATTTATTCACTGACTTTCCCTCTTCTAAGACTACCTGCGTGCTAGCGGCCACGCGGCTGCCGTGGTCAATTTTCTCGTGCTGTTACCGGGTTGGGAGCCTGAGGTGCATCCTCAAAGGTGAGCAAACGAGCTGTACGAGTTCTGAGCTCACTCGGACACCCGAGGATCAGCACTTGGGACTTGGGTGCTCCCGAAGGCTCAGAACTCGTACTCAAGCATAATATGACGGCGTACTGACCGATTCTCTTCGCAGGTTGTCGCACCACACGCTGGGGAAGCAGCAAGCGCTGCTAGCACGGATTTCCGCACGGCGGCTGCCACCCCGCTGCATCGGTGACTGCACTGTCGCCCTGCGTGTTGCCACCCCACTAACAAGCCAATACGAAGACGAACGTGCACTACACGTACGTACCTGTGAAAGGCACCGTGCCGACGTGGGATTCGTCCCTCACCCCACCGGTGCGTGCGTGCAGCATCAGTCGATGTGTGACGCGCTGTTCTTTCAGCGCTAACGCCACTCGCATGAAGAGGACATCGCCGGCAAAGCCGCAGACGCGCCGTGCGCGCGATTTCGCGCGTCATGCTGCGTCTGCGGCTCCGTGTGCGCTTTGTTTCCTCGATGACGCACACAATGGAGTCCGAGCCGCCAGCCTTTTGCTGCCGCCCATCCTCGGAGTGCACAACCCCTGGCTGGCTGGTGTCGGTGAAGGCTGTTGTGCTGCATGCCAGGGAAACACCCGATAAAGGCGAATTCGAGCACTCGCAGCTGTGCTTGCCACGCCTCCCACCCACGAGCTGAGTTGATGTTGATGTGCGAGGTCGCACATACTTTATTTCAACGCTACGCAGGCAATGTTCCTCCTGACCCCGACACCTGTGCCGTGGCTGAGCGCGCAAGACTAGGCTTCCCCTCGTCTGTGAGTCGGTTTGTACCCACTCACTTCTTTCTTCGCGTGCACATATTTTTTCATCAACTTTGTCATTAGATCCTGCGGTCGGAGAACATAAAACTCATGATCCCTCCCGCCAGGTTTACCCTTGGGGGGGCCTGCGCGGCGCCGAGTCGTTAAATTGTGATGTACCTTTCCAAATTTGTACACATGAGAATAATAGATGTGTCGTCGGTATTCTCATTGTCTCCCTCTTTATAAAATTAGCATGTCTGTCTGTCTGTCTGAAGCCTATATCCCCATTAGTGATGCCCATGTCATTAGTGACGTCTGCTGTTAAGACGCCCTGATGCTTATCTCGGTGACTTTGATTAGCGCTCCGATCTCACCCTCTTTTAGCGCGGTGATTTAATATTACCTCTGTTGTCAATCGCGGGCCTTCGACTAGATACACTCATGATGCTCCCACAGCCGTGCCTTCTTTCCCGGAACAGTCAGGTCTCTACATCACTCTCTTTATAAGATTAAGCCTGTCCGTCTGAAGCCGTATCTTCGTATGTACTTTGCGAATCAACAGGATCACAATTTGCGGCTCTTTCCGCAACTTTCCCCACAGAATCTACGCATCGACAGCACGTCCTGCTCAAACTCCGCCTGATTAGCGTGCATAAACGCCCATACCCGGCCCGAGTTTCGTCATTTCATTAAACTTCTTCTGTCGATGTTGGTCATTCTCTTCACTGCGGTGATCAAAAAATATTACCCCGGGAAAACGGCCCTAGAACTATTATGTACGATTTACGGGCCGAATATAACCTCAGATAAGATAACAGTGATAGACCGAACTTTATCCGTCAAATTTCCCCAGGTAATAGGCTGGATTTTCCCATTAGATAAAGATGAGTAACGGCCAAGCTTTTTCCGTGAGAGTTTCCCACGGAAATAGCCAGGTTTTTCCCTCAGGTAAAAGTCTGGCGGTTACTTTTTCTTTGTTCTTCCTTTGTTCAGTAAAAGCCTGACTTTTACCGCGGCAAAGAGCCTGGCTATTTCCGCCAGACATTCTCACGGAAAAAGCTTGACTGCTACCCGTCTTTATCTGGTAGTAAAATCCAGCCTTTTACTCAGGGAACTTTGACAGAAAGAATTCGGGCTGTTGCTGTTATCTTTTCTAAGGTTATATTCGGCCCGTAAATCATACATAATAGTTCTAGGGCCATTTTCCTGGGGTAATATTTTTTGATCGCCGCAGTGCTTGCTCTGCCCTGGGACGATTCTTTGCCAACTCAGAAATTAGATTTTCCTGTTTATAGCCTTCCTCTCACACAGCTTCTACTGCGAAGTATCCAGTTTGACTTTTGCCTTATTGCAATGGGGAGCTTGCTTTGGGAGTCAAAATTTGGTTAGCTGCTTTGCTCTTTCTGTCGGATAATTCTAATCAGCAACCCCCCTTTCCGATGTACGGGGGGTTGCTGGATAGGAAATGCCCACTATCAGAATGTAGTGGGTGTTGGGGCGCCCTAAAACCAAATTTCTGAAGAATGCGATCAACTTATGTCAGCTTTTGCCTTTTTGGAACTGTTTTGTTCGCCGCGGCATGATCTGCAGATAAAGGAATACAATAAGACCATGTGCTTGCGGTCTGCTTTGGGGATTGATTTCACATATCTGTTCCGTTGTTGCCTTGCCTAGTGGTGTACTGGACCTTATTCTCCATGACAAACCGAAACTCGTGTTCCCTTTTAGGGTTTAGTAAGAACCTCTATTTGGGTTTCGCCTTCTGATCGTATCTTTCCTTTTGTGCCACCCTCGTGCCCTCTCTCTCTCTCCCCCCGATCGCTTTCGCTGTCGACTTTCGTATTTTCCGCCTCCCGTCTATGTCTATCTCCGTCGACGGTGTCCTCTGTGCCACTGTCAGTCGAGGTCTCACCTTGGTCAACACCGTGTCATCTCGCTTCTTTGGGGCTCATTTCTCTGGTCGGGACCCTCTCGTCCCTTTCCAGATAACTCTATCCACCGCCTCTCATGGTACTTTTACTACCTCTCTCACCTTTAGCGTAGATCCTCTTTTGCCCGTCGACGTTGCACTTGGTCTCCGTTGGAAGGCGTATGTGCAGGAGTGGCTTCTCGCCTCTGGTGAATTGGTGGCGTCTTCCTTCGATCCGCGGCGGTTCAACGTTTCTTGAGTAAGTGCCTCTGAAAAAAAATAAGCGACAATATATCGTAGGCTAAGCTCGGCACGCAAAAGACCCACCGAGGAGGATGCGGTAAGGCGACTGGACTTTAGCAACCCATCTAATACGATCTAATACGGAATTTCCGCCCGCATGCCGTGTACCCTCGACACCGTGCTTTCAAGTCCAGGGAATGACCCGCTTTGACATTCTCGGCGGCCCGAAGTTCAACATACCTGATGGCACCACGCTCAAAGAGTTCCACAACGGACTCGAGGGTGCGGGTGTTGATGTACACGTCACCTTCGGCGTCGTTGAAATCGCTTGATTTTAAGTTAAACACGATAGGGAGGAGAAGGAAAGAGAAAGAAAAGAAAAAAATGTACGGAATTAAGTGTGCAAGAGCACCAGGGGGGGGATTCGGGCCCAACCACGCGAGTTCGAAAAAAAAACGGCTCGAGGCGCTCCGACCGAGGTCGGGCCATCGCGTTCAAGGTCCGTTTTTTTAATTTTGAAAAAACCCCGATCACTACAGTCTTCTTCGCTTCCTACCCACAAACGCCAGCTCTTCGACACGCACGCCGTCAAGGACGCAAAAAAAACTCGATTAGAACTGTTAAAAAGGTCAAAACGACGTCAAATCTCAAGGGGGAATCGGGATTCGAAAAAAAGATATAGGGTCAAAAAGTTTTTCTCAACCTTCCTTGGACCCCCCCTCCCCCTCCCTCCTTCCATAAATGGAAGGAGCTTCCCACCCCTGGCGGCGGTCCGTTCTTTCCGGTCATGGGCGTCCTCACTGCCACCACCCCAATTCACCACAAAATTCCAACAAAATTCACGATTTGTTTCTACATCATTGAGGGCATTGTTCCAGTCCTGTCCAACTATTATGTGAGTACTAATGCATTAAATTTGACTTATTTTCGTTGTCATATGGCCCATTATTGGTCTACAAAACTGAACTGAACACTCCTCAGCTTACCACAGCCCTCTGTTTGAGCTCCCAACAGTGAACTTGAGCTGCTAAAGGCTCATAGACATGTTTTAGAGGCTCTTTCCCCTCCCTGCTAATATATAGGTAGAAGTTTTTTTCGGCCCTCCCGGGACCCCCCCTCCCCCCTACCCCCTGTCGGAAATTTGAATCCCGATTCCCCCTTGTCAAATCTGATAAGACCACTCACCTGATTCAACAGATGAAGGCCAACAGGCTCAAGTAAAGCGAGCAGCAGATGGAAGTATAAGAGAAGGAACCCAGAGAGACTAAACCAACAAGATTGGGTCAGAAGAGCACACAGCAAGTTGGAGGTGAAGGTAAGAATATTATCTGCTGAAAGAATAGCACTGACTTTGATTGGGCTTCGTCCTCCTTCCCCAGAGTATTGAATGCGAGCAAAAAAAGGTCTCTGAATGAGAAGAGTGAACTTGAATAATCAGAGAGAGAACGAGCTACCGGATCAGCTAGAGATCGTCACATTGCCATGTCACATGCCTTAGTAAACGCGGCCGAACGAATAGATACTCAATATACAGAGAGCAATTAAATAAAAAGAAACGCTTTGACTAACGCCTTTATTATTCGCGCTAATTAACCGGGATATTCATTTTCCGCATGAATGATTACATATACACGGAACAACCGGCTATAGCTCGGGAAAGAAAACCCACGCCCACGCACAGATAGTGGGCTTTGCCGCGCCAGCGGGCCTACTTGGGGTTTATTTCTATTCAGCAAGCCCCACGTGATCCATATCTCAGCTAGATTGTGTATCGGCACTACCCGGAAGGTGGCTGAGCCGAATCATTAATCGTCCAAATATACAACTGCTGTACGTCTAGGCGCTTAAGTGTCTCCTCTCTTGCGTCCTACCACCACCGTCCTCACAATGTGCTTCTCCCCTATCCTCAATAATTTTACTGTCTACTGCCTGCCTCCGATGTATTCCTGCACTGAAATTCAGGGTAAGTCTTGCAAATGAGAGTCCTTCGGGAAGATTCTGTCCTGTAAAAATCCGCTTTCTGGGCGCCAGAGCGTCATTACTGATGTCGTATTTCTCGACATTATCTTCAATGTCGGGAAAAATGACATCATTCCCGTTGCACTGCTGCACAGCGTGCGCGAGATCACTGACTTCACCCTAGGAATTGCTGTTCCACAACAATGATGGTCCGGGTAAGTAGCTGGTTTGAACTGGTTCAACACAGCTCTGACTTATGGTCGAAGGCTATGTGTCAGGGGAACCTCCGCCCGACCCCGGTCACCCGGCACCCGGCCCCGGTCATCCGGCACCCGGCGCCCGGTCGACCGGCCCAGTTTACGTAATCCACCTATGGATCCCAAAAGGTCGCTTACACAATGGCATCAAGTCTGCGATCAAGCCCGAGACATCTGCCGATCACTCCGGTCATGTGCTACTAGTCAGTAGCCACTTATACCCACGACCTAGCGTGGGAATCCTCAGAGTTTCTTCTCTTCGGATTCCCCTCGCTAGGTGCGTATCTTCTTGTATTTAGCTACTTCTTATTCATACCTTCGGATTCCCCTCGCTAGCCCCTTGAGATTCTCGGGTCTAGAGGTTGCCCTTACAGCAGAAGAAACTCTCTCTAGGGATTAACTGGACAAAATTGGGAAGTTTGGCTTGGAAGGTTCGGATCATAGTGGCAGTGCTCCCACCACCCCAACTTCCAATTTTATCCCCTCCTCCCCTGTCCTCGATTCTACCATGTCCGGCGCTGATGCAGCAGCTGCCGATGCCCGGATGGACCGGATCGAGGCCACCTTAGCCAGCCTCACCAAAATACTCGAAAAACAGCAACGCGCAATCTCGCCTGCCCTATCCCTTGCCGAAACGGCTCCGGAACCGGGTCCAGGACTATTCACGCAGTACACCACAACCGGCGGGTCCGGCGCAAAATCGGTCCTTCGGCCGAACCCCCCGTTCGTCTTCGACGGCGACCGGACGCAGGGCCGGGCGTTTCTCCACGCCGTCCGGTCGTACGCCCGGCTCGTCCCAGAGGCTTTCGTAGAGAACGGAGAACTTTCCGAGGAAAAGGTTGTCCGGTACGCCATGTCGTTCATGGCCAAAGACGCGGCGCAACGTTGGGCTGAGCGCCAGTCGGCCAAGGCGGAATTTCCGTTTCCGGCCTGGGAGATGTTTGTCAAGGAGTTCCGACTCCGTTTCGTCGAGGAGAACGAGCAGGACCATGCCCTGCACAAACTCGAGTCTCGCGCCTACCATATGGGCAACCGGGACGTGTTCCGGTACACGGACGAGTTCGAGGACCTGGTCGACCTCGCCGGCTTTGAAGACGAACTTGTCAAGGTCACAAAGTATCGGACCGGCCTTGACCCGGCGATCAACCTCGCCATCACCGGCTCTAGCGACCCACCCGGCCTCAGGGACTACGCAGCCTGGCGCGCCCGGGCCTACCGGCAGTACGAGTCGCACCTGCGCGCTCGGAACGCCGGGGCGTCCGGACGTCACACGGTTCTGCCGGCCCGCCCCCGAACCAACCAGTCCACGCCGGGCACCGTTGCCGCACCCGCGCCGAGGGCCGCTGCCCCGCCCCTCCCGGCTCCGGTCCCCATGGACGTAGACCGCACCCGTGCACGCCATGTGCCACGCCGTGGCTGTTTCCGCTGCGGAGATGCCAATCACTTCGCCCGAGATTGCCCGGCACCGGCCGACGTCCGGACGACCGACGTGCTCGACGAGGTGATCCGCCAGCTCGGAGGAGAGATGTTGGAGGAACTCGTGGCCCGCATGGCCACGACCGAGGCCCTCACTGACGACCCCGCCCTAGAGGATTTTCCCCTCCGCGGCGAGTGAGCAGTGCGCCCTCGATCGCGTCCCCTAATCGTTTCGACATTTTATGTAACGAGTCAGACAATATACCTCTTGCATCGACCGAAACGATAGACGCACCCCCCAATCCGGACGACCAACCGGTCGCTTCGGCTCCCCCGCCGGCTAGACCGGTCACTCATCCGCCGCCGGCCGGACCGGCCACCCGCCCGCCCCGTAAGTCTGCTTGGGAGCGCAAACTTCCTAAGCGCTATACGGTCGCCGCGACATCTGGTGCTAACTCCCTCCACCTTCCATTGGAGATCGAGTCGACCGACAACGCTGTGAAGCTCTCGCTCGATGGGCTTATCGACTGTGGAGCAACCTCCGACTTCATTGACTCCGAGTACGTTAAGGCGAGCGGGATCCCGGTCCGCCGGCTCTCGCAACCCATTCCGGTGTTCAATGTAGACGGCTCCCCCAACGAGGCCGGCTTCATCCGAGATGTCGCGACTCTCGTTCTCCGCTACAAGGGTCACAGCGAACGAGTCCAACTCGCTGTAACTGGGCTCGGTAAGCAAAAGCTTATTCTTGGGTATTCCTGGCTCCGGAAGCATAACCCCGAGATCAACTGGGATACCCGAGAGGTCAAGATGAGCCGATGCCCGTCCGGTTGCACGACCTGTGTCGATGAGGCCAGAGCCGAGCGTAAGCAAGCGAAGACTATCGCCCGCATCGTCCGGCAACTCCGAGCCGGACCGGTCCCGACCATTTGCACTATCGACACGGACGACCGGCTCGGCGAGGATGATGATGACGAGTTCGAGGAGGACCTGCCCGAACTCCTGCTAGACGACTCGGACGACTCGGATGACGAAGATGACCCTCTCGAGGACGGAGACCGGGTCTTTTACACCCAGTTCTCTCCTCCAGAAGACATCCGGGCCACCAGCACTGTCTCACAGCGGCTGGCCGAAGCCTTCGCCAAGAACTCCGCACCCGGTAAGGATGAACTTCCAGAGTGGGTGCGTGACTTCGAGGATGTCTTCAACCGAGAGGCCTTCGATTCACTACCGGACCGTCGCTCGTGGGACCATGCCATCGAACTCGTCCCGGATGCCAAACCGGCCAACTGTAAAGTCTACCCGATCTCACCTCTCGAGCAACGCGAGCTCGACGCGTTCATCGAAGAGGGGTTGGCGACCGGCCGGATCCGACCGTCGAAGTCACCGATGGCCTCGCCTGTCTTCTTCGTCAAAAAGAAGGACGGCGCGCTCCGGTTCGTACAGGATTACCGGGCGCTCAATGCGATGACCGTGAAGAACCGGTACCCGATCCCTCTGATCAACGACCTCATCAACCGTTTGAAGGGAGCCCGGTTCTTCACGAAACTCGATGTCCGGTGGGGCTTTAATAACGTCCGCATCCGGGAAGGCGACGAGTGGAAGGCTGCCTTCCGGACGAACCGGGGCCTTTTCGAACCCTTGGTGATGTACTTCGGCTTGACCAATTCCCCTGCGACCTTCCAGACAATGATGAACGACATTTTCCAAGACCTCATCCTGTCTGGGGACGTCATGGTATACCTCGACGACATCCTCATCGCACACTCGGACCTTACCCGGCACCGGGAGATCGTCCGGGAAGTTCTCCGCCGGCTCCGGGAGCACAAGCTTTTCCTGCGCCCGGAGAAGTGCGAGTTCGAAAAGACGTCGATTGAGTACCTGGGGGTTATCGTCTCTCACAATCACGTAGAGATGGACCCGGTCAAGGTTGCCGGCGTCACTAACTGGCCGACGCCGGAGTGCAAGAAGGACGTGCAGCAGTTCCTCGGCTTCACAAACTTCTACCGGCGGTTCATCAAAGCGTTCTCAGATGCCGCCCGGCCGCTGTTCGACCTCACCGGAAAGCGTGCTCCCTGGGTTTGGACCGAACTCGAGGCGACCGCATTCCAAGCCATCAAAGATGCGGTCACCCGGGAGCCGGTCCTTGTCCTGCCGGACGAGTCCAAGCCGTACCGGCTAGAGGCGGATAGCTCGGACTATGCAACCGGCGCTGTCCTGTCTCAACCGGGCGACGACGGCAAGTGGCATCCGGTCGCGTTCTACTCCAAGAGCTTGAGTCTGGTCCAGCGCAACTACGAGATCCACGACAAAGAGATGCTCGCGATCATCCGAGCCCTCGAGGAATGGAGGCACTTCCTCGAAGGCGCGCAGCATCCGATCGAGATCTGGACCGACCACAAGAACCTGGAGTATTTCCGGAAGTCGCAAGATCTCAACCGGCGACAGGCGCGGTGGTCCCTGTATCTGTCCCGGTTTGATTTCGAGCTTCACCACAAGCCTGGGCGCTCTATGGGTAAACCAGACGCGCTCTCCCGGCGTCCGGATCACGGACCGGGCCCGGACAACACGGATGTGACGCTCCTGAGTCCCGCCCTGTTCCGGATCCGTGCGTTGGAGGGCATCGTGGTAGCTGGCCCGGAGGTTCCCCTCCTGCGGGACGTCCGAGAGGCACTCGCTGGCGAACCGGACCTTGAGGAACCCGTGGCTCTCGCAGCTCGGGACCTCCTTAAGGCCCGAGGAACCCGGTCCACCCGGTCGGCCGAATGGCACGTCGAAGGCGGGCTGCTCTATTTCCGCGGCAAGATTGTCGTCCCTCGGGACAAGGACCTTCGCCGTCGGATCCTGGAGCAGCATCACGACACCCGGGTTGCCGGGCATGCCGGCCGGTTCAAGACGTTGGAGCTAGTCTCCCGGAACTACTGGTGGCCCCAGATGTCCCGACACGTCGGCCGGTACGTGGCAACCTGCGACCTGTGCTGCCGCACCAAGGCTCTCCGGAAGCTTCCGGTGGGCGAGCTCCACCCGACCGAGATCCCGGAGGAACGTTGGAGCACGGTCTCGGTAGACTTCGTAGTCGAGCTCCCAGAAGCCCACGGCTACGACTCGGTCATGGTTGTTGTGGACGTCCTAGGTAAACGCGCTCACTTTATGGAGTGTACGACCCGGTTGGATGCTGTCGGAGCTGCCCGGTTGTATTACCGGAACGTCTGGAAGCTCCATGGCACCCCCGAGAAGTACATCTCCGACCGTGGTCCCCAGTTCGTCACTGAGTTCACCACCGAGCTTTGGCGCCTCATCGGGATCAAACCGGCCACCTCTACGGCTTACCACCCGCAGACCGACGGCCAGACCGAACGCGTCAACCAGGAGATGGAGCAGTTCATCCGGCTTTTCACTAACTACAAACAGGATGACTGGGATGAGCTCCTTCCGGCCGCCGAATTCGCATACAACAACCACATCCACTCTTCGACGCAGCAGGTTCCGTTCATGACGGACACCGGCCGGCTCCCCCGGATGGGGTTCGAGCCGAACGGGCCGCGTTCGAAAGTAGAGTCGGTTAACGAATTTCACGACCGGATCGCTTCCGGGGTCTCTGAGGCGAAGGCCGCCCTCGTAAAAGCAAAGGAGGAGTACAAGCGGTACTACGACCGCCGACGCACACCTGCGCCGGACATCAAGGTCGGCGACCGGGTCTGGCTCGATGCTTCCGACATCCAAACGACCCGGCCGTCCCCGGAGCTCTCTCACCGACGCCTAGGCCCTTTTAAAGTCACCAAGGTCGTCGGCCAAGGCGCGTACAAACTGGAACTGCCACCCCGTCTCTCCCGACTCCACCCGGTGTTCCCGGTCGTGAAGTTGCAGCTCGTGGAAGATGACCCCTTCGAAGGCCGCCCGGGCTATGACGAACCGGCTCCGGTCCTGCCGGACGTCCCTGGCGATGCACCCGAGTGGGAGGTCGAAGAGATCCTCGACGCGAAAATCCGGTATAAATCCCTCTGGTACATGGTCCGGTTTAAAGGGTATGACGAGTCGCACAACCAATGGGTGAAGCACTCCGATGTATTCGCTGACGAGGCTGTCGCCGAGTTTTACCGGAAGTACCCCTCAAAACCCCGGATCATCGCCCACGCCGCTTTCGATTCCCTCCCATTCCGCGACCCCTCCGTCCACGTTCGTTCCCTCCGGCATATGCGTCGAGTCGCCGCATTCCAAGGGGGGGGTGATGTCAGGGGAACCTCCGCCCGACCCCGGTCACCCGGCACCCGGCCCCGGTCATCCGGCACCCGGCGCCCGGTCGACCGGCCCAGTTTACGTAATCCACCTATGGATCCCAAAAGGTCGCTTACACAATGGCATCAAGTCTGCGATCAAGCCCGAGACATCTGCCGATCACTCCGGTCATGTGCTACTAGTCAGTAGCCACTTATACCCACGACCTAGCGTGGGAATCCTCAGAGTTTCTTCTCTTCGGATTCCCCTCGCTAGGTGCGTATCTTCTTGTATTTAGCTACTTCTTATTCATACCTTCGGATTCCCCTCGCTAGCCCCTTGAGATTCTCGGGTCTAGAGGTTGCCCTTACACTATGTTGCAGATGCCTCTCTTATCCTGAGTCTTCAAACTGAGGGATCCATACTTGCTGCTCAGTGCTTCGGAATAAAATGAACACACAGTTCAAATTACGTTCTATGCTGACGATTGGCCTCATTGAGCAAAGATATTCTAATTTTCCGCAATGTGAAGCACAGCATTATTGAAACGAAACACTACCAAGCAACCACCGCCTCACTCGCTTATATTTTCATTTTTCAGCTGCTAACGGCCGGAAAAATGAGACAGTCTGGCACTATTTAAGAGGGGTGATCTAGGTTTATATCCCAAAAAAATCGGACTCATTCGCATGTCTCCAATCCTCGTCAAATATGATGAACACACCACCAGCAAATTCCTGCCAAGTAATTCTCTCATTTCATTCGTCAAGTATCACTACTGACTATCAGCCATATTTCATTAGAGCGCGGAACAATCTTTGAATCCCATCCAGACGCTATTGGATTCAATTGGCTCAGATGGGCCCTTACAAATATCCCTTTATTCCTCTTTCCGTTCGTCGCAGCCATTTCTGGACTGTTCTTCTTTCGTCCCCACCTTGCATCTATGTCTCCCTTGGTCCTCACTTATATCTGGGCAAGGAGATTTTGACGCAGCACTGACGTTTTGACGCATGCAACGTCAGTCTGCGTCAGTTGAATTTGCGTCAATGTTTGAACTTACAATTCCCGCCGTCCCTGAGGCCTGATATTCCGGGGGCATCTAGTAGGGTCCTTAGTACATCATTTACAGCAAGAGAACATACAGATAGTCGTGGTTGAGGTCCTCAAAAACCTTTGACTACATTCCGTGCAACGTCAAACAACGTCAGTAAACGTCAATGTGACACCGTCACAAACGTCACTGCGCCGATTTTCAACGTCAATCCTGCGCCTCGCAGCGTCAAATCTGCGCCTCGCAGCGTCACTTGCAGTTTTAGCTGGCGTCAATATGCGTCAGTCTGCGCCGGTCTTGCGCCGTGACACAACGTCAATAGGGTTGTTCACAGTAGCCTTTTTTCCTCCCTTTTTCGCTCCCTTTTTCTCCCTTTTTTGTATTCCCACCGTTTTTCTCCGGGTTTTTTTCCCCATTTCAATTTCAACATGCAAAAAAGGTGTAAATTAAAAAAATCTAGGTCCAACGTGCGATATTAGATGAAATCAGAAAAAAAAGGAAGCGAAAAGGGCCGAAAAAAGGCTACTGTGAACACCCTGGCTTTCAGCTCCCTTTTTCGTTCCTTTTTGGCTCCCTTTTTGGCTCCCTTTATCCATTTCATGCAGTCTGGGTGCTCTTATGGTTCCTTAAAGGTCACATAGCACCTCAGGTACTCAAAAAGGACTCGGGTGAATTTTTCTGGATTTTATAGGTTACTCGGTTACATTTATCTGCCAAACAAGAAAAAGGGCGGAAAAAAGGGAGCAAAAAAGGGCGCAAAAAGGACGTCAAAAAGGCTACTGTGAATAACCCTAATGTGACCGGTCCGCGTCACCTCAACGTCAATTGTAACTTTGTATGCGCCGATGTTGCGTCGCTCAACGTCGCACTGTCTAGCCTCTGCAACATCACTATGCAAGATTTCTCACTAATATTCAGACTCAATTGTGTCAATCTATGATCTCTTACACCTCTATCTCTGACTCAATGTGTTTAGCTGCCAATGGCCACGCGCTTTCTAGGCTGTCAACATTGCGTTCAATGCGATCGTTCCCTCCTGTTTTGTTTCAAAACTGTACTGCACTACTGGTATCTGATAGGAATTCCATTCAAAGCACGTTGGAAAAATTTGCGCCTCTATCACTTGCATGTTGACACTGTTTCAATAATGCTTCTAGAGGTTGAACCAGCGTTGCAACTGGCACCAGCCTTCCACGAATGTTTTTTTTGAACTTCTCAGAGCTCAAACCACTCAAGTACTTTCCTTATGAGTCAAGACTAGCTTCAAGGGTGAGAATTCACACTTTAGAACTGTTTGCGCCGCTCTGCGTCAGTCCGTGCGCCGCTCTGCGTCAATGCACAGCCACCCTGCTTCAGTGTCCATTGACATTGCCTGATGCATCAGAAATAAAATCTGAGACTAGCATTGTGAACAAGTCTGACGGTTCTCTAGTAATGCCTGGTAACCACCGCAACCGGGCTACATCCACCCTAACCAAGATATTCCGGAAATGGTCATATAGTCGGAAATAATGTCTCCACCGAATACACCGCAAATTTACCTTACACCATCAGGCAGCGTTGATAATGGGTTGTCCGTACCACCCCCAATTAATACAAGAGAACGTTTCAAGCTTCAAGGTATCATTTAGATTTCTGTCCAGCAGTCACCAAAACGTCAACTTTGTATGCCCCGTCAATGCGTGCGCCGCTCAGCATCACCCTGTCCAGCCTCTGCGCCATCATTGTATAGCCTTTTTCGTCTCATAATTAGTCCCAACCCTTTCTCTCACCATTTTGGCTGCCCATCTATTAAACACTTATAGTCACTCTCGATGTTTTCCGCCGTCAACGGCCATGGCAAATTTCTAGGTTGTCAAAATTTCAACCAGTCTCCTATGAACCCATTTTATTTCAAACTGTGCTGCCGCCCTAGTATCTGATAACATGCCATTCAAGTACGTGACGATTTGCGCCGCTGTCATTCCGTGTTGACGCTGTATTGCCAGTGAATTATAGAGATTGGTTTCAACGCCGGTTCAACCTTCCACCAATGTTACTCTTTGAGGCTCTCAGGTCTTCCACCACTTGAATAAATTTACCATGAGTGGCAAGTCAACTTAAGTAGCGAACATTCACACTTGCGCCGATCTGCGTCAGTACATGCGCCGCTCTGCATCAATGCACAGCCACCATGCGTCAGTTGTACTTCGACGTTGACTGAAGCATCTGGAGATGACTTTCGAGGCTAGTTTACTGAACAACTATAATAGAGCTACAATAATGCCTGGTAACCGCCGCAGCATGGGGACTTGCACGCTAACCAAGTTATTCAGGAAATAATCATCGGCCCAGAAATAGTAGCTTGATTGCAGAAGCTGCAAGATTCCCCCGATGTGTCGAACAGCGTCAATTAGGGGCTCACAGTAGCATCCTGCAATCAATGCGAGAGGGAACTTGAACCTGAGGGTCATCCTTTACATTTTTAACAATCTTTGGCTGGACAACCAAAAAACCTTTTACGGTTCAACCTCCACACTGTCACAGCTCCTCCGCAACCAGTATGGGGTAGTAGTCACCTTCGTCACTTCGTTACTTCGCTTAAACTCGCGAAAGTTCGTCACTTTGATGGCAACCTCTGAAACTTCGTCACTTTGGTGAATTCCCAGGAAAGTTCGTGAGGTAAACAAACCACACAAATCAGACACATCAATTCGGCCATCATTTCCTTCTCCCCCGTTTTTTTGTATTGATACCCTGGCCTAACACTAACCTCTAACACTAACCGCTAACCGCTAACCTCTAACCTCTAACCACTAACCACTAACCTCTAACCTCTAACCGTAACTGCCTAACCCAAACCTCTAACCTCCAACCCCTAACCAGCTAACCGGAACCTAACTGGCCAACCTCGGCAAGCTGTTGATGCACATCACTCTGTGATGTGCCGAGGAGTCGCCGTTTGACAAGGCTGGAATACCAACTCACGAACTTTCACAGAAAGCCATCAAACTCACGAACTTTCACGAATTCCCATCAAAGTTACGAACTTTCGCAGCGCTAAGCGAAGTAACGAAGTGACGAAGATGGCGCGGACTCACCAGTATTTTTTTTGATTCAATTCACCCAAATCAAATTCTAGTCTCCTCAGGACTCAAGTGCCAGACGAATTCATGCTTCACCGATGCGTACGCCGGCCAGCATCAATGGTGCGTCGCTCTGCGTCAGTGCACAGCCATTCTGCGTCGAACTACGCATCCGCAGATGGTTTTCTGAATCAGTGAAGAAAATTACTTCAGTATTGCCTGTGGGGTATGATAGAATGGAGAGCCTGTCATTTTAAACGTGCTCACAGTTATTTACAGAATAGTCTTCAGTTCGGGAACACTTGCGGGTACGTGGACGTCATAAATAATTGCAGTGAAGCGAGCTACACCGAAGATTAAGGCGAGAGGAGCATATTTGTTCTGACTTGGCTATGACTGACGTTTCATACATATTATCAAGTCCAATATGAGGTATGAACAGGTCAATTAGCGTCAGATATTATCGCACTTGGCCTGCAATTCGAGTCAGATACACAGCAAGTTAAAGTTGTTGGCGGTGAATGTATATTTGGTTGAAGAACTGAGTGGAGCCTGAGGTGGGTGAAGAAAATAGTTCAGTGCAGACACATTGTATCAGCCTTTGTGGAATCTGTGAAATGAGGTACAGCACATCACCGCGTCGCCAGTGCTGAACGAGTTGTTGATATCTGAACAGGCGGGGATTGCCTAAACTTCAGAGTTAGAGATACAGAATTAAGGATAAAAAACAACTTGTGAGAGCAATGTGAGAGACGGACTGAGTACATGCTGGACAAAAGTTGAAGTTGAACGGAGGCATTGATGATAAGCAGCATGTCCCCCTGGCAGTGCGGCATTGGCTCGGAGACTGCGAGGAGTGGTTGCTGTAAAATGTCGCCATATATTTGCGATGCATTGTTGCGTGTTTGAAATAACTGCGTAATGTTCAGTAGTCACCACAACGCGGATGTCTACACCTACCAGCATATTCCATATGGCCAAAAATTAGTGTCTCAAGCACATGGACTGCGAAATTAACCCACACTGGCAAGAGCGTCAGCCATGGGCCCGGTAGAATATTCAGCAACTGATACAAGAAGAAACCGCTGACGTAATGGTTGTCCATTACACTTCCAACAATCTGTTATCTGAACAGCACACAAAGGTCCACGGCTCAACAACCTCACTTTATCTGCAAGAAATTCCGGGATAATCCGCGACATAGTCTGCCTTGCCGCGAAATCGACCCAGCCACATCCCAGGGCGGGAACAAAGGCCAAGGCGTGAAGGTGGAATAGAAGACGGCTCCGAAGCGTAATTCACAGCGACTGCGTTCGAGCGATTTGTAGTTTACATTTTTTGTGTTGGACTTGACTGTGGCAGAACGTTCAAATCCATGTCGTGCTTCCGCGGCGTCAATGCATATGCATCAGTGTTTGTTTCAATAGAATGTGTGAGATGCAAATCCTGTGCCGATATAGAATAAGGAGGCCGAACGATGGTGGTTCAATCACGTCCCCGAAACATAATGTCATGAATTAATGCCGTGCTAGATCTCTCCGTTGGCATTCAAAAAGATCGTCCCACTACGAATTCACAATATGACGTCTGCCTGAAGGAGATGACAAGAGAGTAGGCCATATTACCTTTGTTGTGTACTTGATTTCGGCTTGAACAGAACCTTCACTTGGGGAAATATCCACTTACAGAACAATCTTCCGTGGTTCCACAGTGCTGGAAGATGAGTTGTTGTCTTGTTTAAGCCCGGTGGCGAGTGGTCGTGGGCGAAATTCAGAGTACGCCGACTACATGCATGGAACGGGGTATGGCACTGGTTGAAATGTTGAATTGGCGAGGATCAAGATTCACTGTCTGCTGCGGCGTGGATGGCGTCTAGGAGTGTACAGGGCATGAGAACATACCTGATTGTGGTGAAGTTGAAATATATCTCCGCAGCTGGGAGCAGGGCTGGATATGTGTGCGTCAATCAGCGTCAATATGGAATCCCATAATATGAATAGACGAGCGTGACACTGCGGCAGTGTGACAGTATGCGTCAATCAACCGCCGATCTGCGTGCAAACGTCACAACGTCAGTCAAACGTCAGTGCAACGTCAAAACGTCACTTTCACCCTGCCCCTTATATCTTTGGCTTTTTCTCCCTATCTGTCGGTTCGGGCTTGGTATTCACTGGTATGTTGATGAATCCATAAATGGATCTTACTGGTTAAACCATTCATCAATGAGGGGTCAAGAACCACCTCTGGCTACCCAAACACTTCCGCAGTGCACAGTTTACCACACTTTACAGGCAGATCTCAAATCCATGATGAATAACATTCAAACCCGTGAACAATTGGATGATTTCCGCGAACGTTTGGGCCAAGTAGGGTAGGTGGATTCAACTTTTAGCATCCAGCACCCAGCTAATTAATTTTAGACAAGACTTGGATGCTCAGGCCCGCTGCGACACCCTTCAAGATCCTCCCACAGTGGCACGAAAGGGACGCCCGCTGAGTAAACGGCTTACTGGTGCAACTGAGGGACGTCCACAGGGTGGTGGAGGGACTTCTAATCGCAGTGCAAATGCTCCACGCCGTCCTAATTGTTGTTCCCGCTGTCACAAGCCTGGCCATAATCGGTCTAGCTGCCCATGGGAAGCTTAAACAGATCGCTAGTTCACCGTCGATCACACTGTCAAATTGTTTAGCTCTAGCAATCATTTATTGGGCTAGTTTTGTGAGTGAACGATCGAAAATGTATCAGGTAATCGGGATTCAAAAAATGTGAGGCCGCTGACACAATCCTTCCTCGAAATGAATTATGCCGGCCCGACCGGATATCGGATCTTATCTCATTACATAAGTATTATGATCTGGAGGGTTGCTGAATAGCGGCAACCCCCCGTACATCGGCAAGGGGGGTTGCTGATTAGAATTATCCCTTTCTGTAACCGCCGCTTGAGATTACCCCACCAATCCACGTTTCTTTTCGTCACCTCTGTCCTGTTTAAAATAACTGCGGACCAAATTCAAGGTTATGTTTGTGCGCGACGTGCCTTCAACTTTGTTGTTCACCGCAAGCAAATCCCGCTTGCTTTGTGCTATGCAACAACTTTTAATGGATTTCAAGGTCTCACAGTACAAAATTGGGATTAGATTTGAGGAGGTCCGTCTTTTCACGTGGACAGCTTTATTCAGCCGTAACCCGCATTCCTGATTCTGAGAACGTGCTTATTTTGAAGTACGAGGAGGATGACTCCATTTCTACCAGTAATTTTGTATGGAAAGAGCTTTTATTGTAATTGATTGTCCAAAATCATTTTATTTGCTTGTATAGTGTTAAAATTGATTCAAATCAAATTAAATCGGCCTCGCTTTCAACAACGTCCTCGAACACCTTCAGAGACGCACCAGAAACTTGTTTTCTTGAGGGTTGAGAAATAATAACAACAAACAAATATTTTTCCGCCTCTCCTGTCTCACTCTCGCTCCCTCTCTCTGCATGTCCTACCGAATGCCACCGCCATCTGGAGCATATTCTGATTTCCCCATTGATCCTGCTCTGATGGGAAATCCGCTGGAGCCTCCTCGGGTGGCAGAAACCAATGCCACCAATATTATGTCGCTTTCTCAAGCTAATCTTCCAGCCGCGCTCAATACCAGCAATGTCTTTCGGTTTCCAGAGGTGTTGGGAATTTCTCAGGCTGGTACTCCCGCTCTTCTGGCAGCCCAAATAAAATCTGGCAGTAATACTTCGGCGGCTCCTAACACTGGCAATAATTCTTTGGCGGCTTTTACAGCTGTTTGCAAAACTAATGACACTCGTTGAAAATAGTTAAAAGAAAGCATTTTTGATGCGACAGATTGCCGAGCTCATTTCTCGTCCATTTCTCAACGAATTTGGTTGAGAGTAGGCGCGTTTGAAAGCGAGTGAGCGGGGCTTTCATAGGGTACCCTACTCAAGAGGTAAATTATAATTTAGATGTTCCAAAATTCCGGCTGGCTGGTTTGAACCAGACGCGGCAACGGCCCTTTCCCCATCGCCAGAAAACCGATTTGCATGAATCCAGGTGATTCTGAAGGCTGCGATCAATGCGAAGCTCTATGATATATTATATTTTGGTTTATTCTCAAGGCAACCTACTAGGAATGAATATTCAGCATTAATCAGTAAATCCATTCTTGCGGGTGCGCATCCTGTGTGTTTCATTCTAGAGTGGTGGAATATTGATTGCGTTAATGTAAGATTTCAGAATCACCCAGATTCATGCAAATCGGTTGTCTGGCGATGGAGAAAGGGCCGTTGCCGCGTGTAAGGACTCGTACTCTTACGAGACCACGAAAGACGTCGAACAAATAGTAGGATTGTCGATATCTTGAGTGTGGTACGATAGTAAGAGTAAAAGTAATAAACTAGTGCAAATAAAGGCTTCGGCGCCGCCGAATGCTAATAGGAGTAAACACTCTTCATGGGAGTAGATCACAACCCTAACACCGCGTCTGGTTGTCATTGCGAGATACTGACTCCAAAGATACTTCAGATGATCAATCTGGGCTTAAACTGGAACGTTGTCCATTGGCCGGACAATTGGACGGCAACGACAGTGGATGGAAATAGAAGCGCCCAGTTTGAGGAGACGCTGTTGTACGTGCTCGATTGAATTTATTTTCTCGAGTCACACTGACGTTGCTCACCCATATTGGCAGAATAACCGAAACTGGCGTCGAAATTCTCACTGCAGCGCCCAACAAATCGGCCGCTTGATTTAAAAGTGCAGACTGTTTTGCTTTCCATGAATTTTTTCAAACACTTTTAACGGCCGTTTGGCGCCACGAGCGAGCGATGTTCGACGGGAACCGGTCAATAATTTTGAGTGTTCCAAGGATCGTGACACGATGCATTTTAGCGATGAGTCTCAATAAGTGTCAGTGACACTGAGGTACGGGCTTCATCCGTTGCGTTGTCTAGCAACGAGTACATTCACAGCAAAAAGATGGCAGCATGTTGAACCCCATGCTGAGAAAGCGGTGGCTTCAAGCTTAAGGTTGATTCGCTACCTCCCTCCCTACATACCTACCAGGCATTGATTCGGCCAAGAGTCCAAGCGGAATCATTCCAGCGTTGCCCTGCAGCCTGAGATTAGCTTGTCATTCAACAGTTCCTGTACCCTGGTCCCCAGAGTCAAGAACGGAGTCGGATCTAGTCCGATGGCTCCGAAACTCTGCCAAGACGGAGATGAGCTCTAAATTGGAAATCCTCAGAAGTGCCTCCGTGGTGAGTAGAACATGTTCAAGACGTGTTCCCCTTGGATTTTCTCAATTTTACGCCAATCCCAGAATGTGGTGCCATATTTTGTAATGGAATACGGCATCACATTCTGAGATTAGATCCTTAGAGCTGTTACACTCGCTCGTTTGACTGGAGCCCGATCCTTATTGTCTCGAGCCAGATTTTCTTTTTTCCACAGCCCATAAACTGGGCCGCTCAACTCGAGCGCTATTTGCTCAGTACTACACTCGTGCCTGGGGTTACCACTTTCTTTTGGTCAATTCTCGAGCTAACTCAAGTTTTAGCCGGTTTGCTGAATTTGAGTCGATATTCGGAACGCTTTTGGTCAGTTAACTTTGTCCATCTTCATCGAACTAATCAGCTTGCACTGGTGCGGAGACGTGGCCAGCGAGGCTCGTTTGCGCTCGTGCTTATTTGCATCTAATTCGATTACGTTTCGGAAGCTGAGAAATTGCTCGTTTGACTCGAGCCCGATCATTACGGTGGGGTTTTCTTTTTTACATCCTATGACTAGTACTGACTGCCCTGTATTCGAGGGTAAGACGCTATTCAGTCAGTACTCAGACACAAAAAGCATAATTGCTCTCGGTCCTAAAATCAATGAACTTGCACTCAGGCCTATATGCTCCCCAGCAACGGTCGCATCTACATCCAATACAATGTTTATGAAACTGATTAACACATACAGCAGAAGGCGCTGGGTCGACTTGAGCCCGGGTCGGAAGGTCAAATTTTTTTGGTTATGTCCGAAGTGCTGATTTAGCTGTCTTTTCATGTTCAGCTCGAGGGTACGGGTAAGCTACTGTTCTTTGGGCGTTAATATTCCGGAATCTCGGTTGAATTTGTGTAAACTTCCTTCTCATCCAACTCACCACCGAGCAATTATCCATGGAATGCCTCGGTAGCACCCGGGCACGCACATCTGCCACATCTGCATCCAGTGGCAAAAAACTGTTCAAATAGGACACCTCGCTCATTCAACTCGATATTTAATAATTAATACCTCCTCGAAACATGTTTTTTTTCTCCGGTTTTGTAAATTGATTTGTGTTTCGAGAGTTTGGTTCAACACCGCACAGGTTTTTTTTTTTGGAGTGTTTGGGATGAAGAAACTCAGTCTGCAGACACCGCACTGTATATTCAATATCTGTAAATTCGAATGTCACCTCATTTCATCCAGATATACGCAGGGCAGCTGTCTCAACCCGGTCAACCGCACTACTTGCTGTTGAGCTAACCAATCAACTTAGACCGATGCAAACATATCCTTGGGAACTGTTGCTCAGGATCTGACCGTTTCCTTTTGGCGCAATTAAAAGGGCTCCAAACTGTGCAGGGCAAACGTATGTAACATTCAATTTTGAATTCAAAGCCGCATATATCCTGCGCCTTGACGTTAACCTTCCCACGCTGGCACGTCATTCCCCTAACGGCAGTCTAGCGCTTATCTGATCTGGAACTTGAAACCAGGTATCTAAGATACCCCGAGTTTCAACACGTTGAAGGTCCGTTGAACGCGCCACAGAATACAGTGAGCGACTCAGAGCGACGGATTGATGAAGCGCGTCGACAGCCCGAGCTAAGGGAGTGGGGGTGAGCGAGTGGGTTCATAGTTGAGTACACAGAGCTAGAGAGTCGATCTGGGGAGTCCTGGACAGCGGTCAGGTCGGACCTAAAGGTCCTAAACACGGAAGATAGAGAGAGGTCGTTAATTGATCCAGTGATTGACACAGCCACGCCTAGTCTTCCTGACCTCGACTATGCCGTAAATCTTGGCACCGTCGTCGTCGCCACCAGCGTCGATCGCTTCTCGTATCACTTCCTTTCACTCAATACGGGGAAGTTCTCTGTGGGGAACACAGGCGAGAGGACTTTCCCTCATGACATAGCGAAGAATGTATGTCTTACTGGTCATTGGCAATTCTCTCTTTCGCGCACACAGATTGCTCCGCTCTCCCACATCCTCATTTCGTCCCTGCCATTCATGCTCCTGCGTCCTCCTATTTTCCCCCACCACGTCAGACGCGCACAGGAACAATATTCTTCGCCCCATTCCGTGCCAATGAAAGCCATAGTAATACCCCATCAATCCTCAATTCTTCGGTCTCTCCCCTCGCTCCGCATTCCCCTACGTTTGCTGGCCTCCCCATTCTGGGTGGGGAGGTCAACGCAGACTCCGAGCGCACCCGCGCACTACGCGTCAGATTGTGGATGCTGGAGCCCTGGGAACTTAACGAGCACATTTCCTCTTTCCCTTTTTGTCTTTCTCTCCGCTCCTCTACTATTCTATCAGCCGCGCTGCTCTTCCATCATTTGCTATCTATCACTCAACAGATTCTCCATTAATTTTTAAGAGCCCTTTCCGGAGCCTGTCCCCGACCGCTCAGAGATCAACGGACTTTAGCTTGGCGACGAGTTCACGGATGAAAACAGCGCGATGACGCGGAGAGAATCGGTCAATAGCCTGGAAGAACAATGGTGTCGGTGATGGGGAGTATTTTGAGGGCCATTTTGAGGTCCGCGCGTGCGCGCAGGGACGACGTGAGTGAGAAGCAAGGGTCCTCGCGAGTGGCTTCTGCTTCGTTTTTCTTGTGTCACTTGTATTCCTCTCTCTCTCCACACGAGCTATCTTCCTGCGTTGCGTTAGTTCGCAACACTAGATTTCTCGAAGGTGCCTATTTTTTTTCCCCGCTCATTTGCTTATCCGTTTTGCTTTATTCAGGCGGTTCGTCTCTTCTTCGTTCTTTTAAATGTCTTCGGACCACTGACAAGCTGGCGCTTTAATGCATTCAGCCGACGTTAGTCCCTCATTTTCTTTGCATTAAATTGTCCTCACCGGTGTTCACAGGTCATCCACCCTGCCCCCGGCTCAGATCGTCGTCCATCTTTCACCGCTCTCATCGCCAACGTCGACTCGGATACCGCCAAGTACATCGCCGCCAGCCGAGTGCAGAATTCGCGTCAAGAAATGATCGAGGAGCTCGAATCCATGAGCCACCGCTGCCTGTCCATGTACATGAGGTATGGTGACCCATCTCTGCAACGGTTTCAGCTTCAACAGCGTTTTCCAGGTATCGAGAGATGGCTGAGAAGAAGGCAGCCGGGACCTCTGCCCCGAAGCGCATCATCTTTTACTGCAGCCAGTTCTCCTGCATTGACTTTGTTTGGCTCTCAGAGAGTGTTTCCGCGGGCCAGTTCAAGCAGGTCCTGGAGCAAGGTTAGCTCTTAACGCTGCTGTTCTCTCTTGGTGCTGACTATTGCACAGAACTACCGCTCATCAAGAGTCTGCTCCCATCAGCTCCCTTCCCTGCCTATCACTCATTCTATCTACAGAGGCTTGTACGTCCTCAACATCAATTCAACAACTGCTGACATTCAGAAACAAAACAAAAAAGTACCTTGGTTGAGCCCCGTTGATGCTGACTGCCGCTGCGATCTTCTTTTGACATTCTAATGCAGCCTCCTAAGGATGGAAATTAAATGGAGTCAATTGTGTGAATGAAATTTTACGCACTGATACCATAGACCTGCCATTTACCCAAGGTGGCATGATTAGTTAACACAAACACAGTGGCATACTAGAATCATGAATGTCACCGGAAAGTCGTTGAAATCAGAGGTTGGTACACCTGAACTTGACTTGAGGTTGCATAGATTGATCTGAAGAAAATCTGAGACATGAGGGGGGAATCGTAGGCTCGAGCAAAGAGTTCATCGAAGTTAAAGCTAAGTCGAAGTGATGTGCTGTGGCATGTTTGGCGGTCTCCGATTGTGGTATGTCACGCATTGGTTACGCGTTACTCATCACTTGTCTTTTCGGACCTCAATAACCACCACCCGCCGAAGAACATGTCAATGCTGCACCCAGCAACGACCAACCAACCACCTATGAGGCCAGGGACTGGGACGGAGTGACACCATCAAGTGGTGACATCATTCAGATTCACCGACAATGGCACGCGGCGCACCACTAAGCGGCACCGCAGATGCCACCCGCCTACAAGCCTACTTTGCTCTTTTGCTGACCGTGGAAAGTTCTTGTCAATTTATTTCCTGTGTATGTTATCAATTTGGTTCTGCTGGGTTTCAGCTACAACTCGCGAAATGAATGGCCTGTGGTGCGCGATGGGTCTAGTGGTGGGACGGTTCGGTTCGGTTCAGGTTCAGGGGCCTTTTCTCTGAACGCCGAACCTGAACCTGACATTCGGTTCGGGAAAATGCCGAACCTTGAACCTGAACCTGGCGTTCAGGTTCAACGCGTTCGGTTCGGCGTTCAACAGCGTTCGAACGCCGAACCGAACGCCATTTTCGTGCCAAAATAAATTCTTTCTAAAAATCGACGCGACAAACTCTACCAAAAAATCATGCATCTTCGTCAGAATCATCACCCTCTGTGTCGTATCCAAAGTCTGCAGCCAGCTCTGCAATAAGGGCGTCGATGTGCTTGGCCGCAATAACTCCAGCACTGATATGCCCATTCCGATACGCACTTTTCAATAACTGGAGCGCTTCGAAGACCTCCGCATTAAGGGAGTTACGGAGCTTCGTACCCGTGAGACTTCCGCTGGAAAATGCGCGTTCAGCGGGAGTTGCAGACCCTTGGATAGCTAGATAGTCGCGCGCCATCCGGCGCAGTGTGGGGCGTGAGGTATTATGCTTCAGACAAAGTCAGATTGAATTTCTGCGCATGATTCCGATCACTCACACCCCACCAGTGTAGTACATTATCCGTCATTTCCAGCGGAGATGACAGGTAACCTCTCAGCTCATCTCGAGGTTGTGCGCGGGCTCGTTCTTCTTGTTGGACCGACTTTACAGCCTCCATCAAGAAAGAGCTTCCATACCGCTGGAGAGAGTGGGGTTGAACGTCGCAACATTGAACAGCCGAGGGTGTTGGGGCAGAACTTTCGATTTCGCTTTCTGCCTCACCGGCAGCATAGTACTCGTCGAACTGAAAATAGTCAGGAACGAGTTCGAAATTCGAATAGGGGACAATGAACTTACGACTTCTTCTAGAGCTTTCATACCCTTCTTGTACTCTTCTTCACCCCAGCGAGTACAGAAGTAGACATCTTTGATGGTTGGATTCAAAACTAACCGCGCATTGCGGCATGAATAAGGAACAGTGAGTGGATCTAATCTCGCTCACCCAGGCAAATAAAATATGCACTAGACGTGGTATCGGCACGATGAAACCATTTTTTCAGGCTCTTCACGCCTTCTATGAGAGCGTCCTTGATTTCGGCAAACTTGGGGTGAGTTGACATTGTTTCCCATCGCTTGATGAGGAATTCGAGGGTTGGGATGATACGCCACACTGTCGGAGTTCTCTCGCTCGAGAAGGTCTGGGTAACGTCGGCAGGTTCCTGCGTATTTATTGTTAAATATAGGAGGATAACCGGACACGTGAATACTGTACGCGAAGCGCCTCGTGAATGATCTGAATCTTTTCCCACTCCCGCTTCGACAAAGTGTAATCACGATAAAACTTGTTCCGCAGGGGTGGGACCTGCTCACTGTCATCGGCGAGGCGCACAAAAAGATCAATGGGCTTCCCAAGTAGATATCAACAAGGCATATAAAGATGGATGGTAATGGTTAGAACATACCTTTCGAAGAATCAACACACGTTCCAGGCACTTGTACAAAGACGCCCATCGAGTTCGTACCCAGAGAAGGAGCTCGAGCTGTGAGACTCCCGCCTGGACACAGCAACTTTTGAAGAACGCGCGAGCTTGCGGCGACATCCGGATCTACAAGCATTGATGAGATTCAGCGCATTCCAACACAGTACAGATATACTTGTTTAATCAGAGCCAGAACCTTACCGACAGCATCTCCTGTCGTCCACTCATCGTCCTCGGACTCGGCGTCAGATTCAGGGGTATCACTACCATCACCGAGAGTCGACAAAAGCTTCCCAACCTCGTCTTCGTCGAGCTCTCCATTGCTACAGGCCTGATTCAGGAGCGACCGAAGCTTTTTCTGCAACGACTTCTGAGGCGTCGGGGCCACCGTCTGCACGAAATGCTTCGCCGCAATGTGGACAGCATGCTCAATGCACCTGAAATAGGATAAGGGCGTCTCTTATTCACACAGCGAAAGAACTCACATCATGTCGTGCTCCAGAGCTGTCCAACCATTGTCAAGACCCTGTTCCACGACTCGAGCGGTGGAACGATTGACAGAGGCGCCGTCTGAAGTTATCCAGCCCGGTTTGCCACGAAGTTCATATCGATCGAGGGTTTTGAGGATTGCTGAACCAAGGTTGGCGCCTGTATGGCGTCCCTCGATCTTCATGAACGCGAGTTCTTCGGTGATAATTTCCCAATCGTTGGGCCGCTCAGGTGGGGCAGAAATGTAATGATCGTTGATGTTGAGAAATGGTATACCCGAGTCAGAAGTCCAGGCGTCATGGGATATTGAATGTTTCCCCGCAGTTTGCTGGATAATTTTGAGTGAGCATTTGAACAGCGACGTAATATAGCACAGCATGCGAACCCGAAATTTATCCCGCAATGTTTGCTCAACATCCTTTGCGAGAGTAAGGATGTACTTGCGAATGGTTTTCCGAGTGGGAATGTCGGAATCTTTGATGCTTGGACGCAGGTACTTCAACAGCCGGTTGAAACTTGGTTTCTCAACGATCGAAAATGCCTACACCAGTGTTAGCAGATGATATGAAAGAATACGGGACAATACCTCGTCCTGTGTAACAATCATTTCGATCAGGAAGTCGCGCAGGCCCTCTGTGGTGAATGCGGGTGGTCTTGGCTCAGAGACGACGATGCCATCCAGCGTCTTTTGAAGACTGAGATTACATGAGTTACCAAAGGAACTGTTGTCGACGAAAACAACGTACTTTTTGGAAGAGGAGTCTTGGGAATAGCGCGCTCATGCATATTAATGCCAAGTTCCGTGCAGCGCGCCTTGTAGACCTTAAAATGATTGTCGCAACTGAAATTGCAGCAAAGCAATGTGAACGTTATGCCAAATAATTGAATACGACAACTTACCGCGCAATATGACTCCGCAGGGATGAGACACTGCCAGTGAGAAAGCTCAAACTGGCCTCCACTCCATTGCGACTAGGCAGAGGTGAGCTAAAAAATCTCTATCGCCGAAATATTACTTACGTGCACACTAGACAAAGTGCTCCGTCTTCAAGGAGCCCGGTCTTCATATTCTTTTGGCCTTTGACACGCTTGAAGACCGTCTTGATATCCGCGGTCTTGTCTGGGCGCGAGAACTTCGTGATGGCCTAAAATGCGGTCAGCGGGGTGCCGGAAAAAATGTATTCAAATGAAGTTGAACAACATGTTGATGATCCGTGTCACCCATAGACTTGAAGGACTCGTATCCTCGAGGTCCATCGCGTCTTGTCCCTCCGTGTCCTCAGCCTCAGTATCACCACCAGTCATAGCGTCGTCGGCGGATTCACCCTCGGAGTCGTCGTCAGAGGATTCGGCAGTAGGTTGTTTTCTTGGTGCCTTGCGCGAGGTAGTGCTGATGTCATCGGCCTTGCGTTTGCGAGTGGTGGTGATTGTGGCCTCCGCATTATTTGGATCCTTGGCGCGAGCGGAGGGGCGGGAGGTGCGAGAAGAACGGCGAGGATGAGGAGAAGAGCGTCGGACACCCGCCACACGCTCAAAGGGACGAACTTTAGTGAAGAGTGGGTGAACAGGCCTACTGGCAGAGGGTGAAGGACCCGAAATTGGGACTGTGTCGTCGACATCATTGAAAAACTCGATCTCAGAGGCATCCCGCAGCGAGCCATCGGGGTTTTGAGCACATCCAAGGTCAGAGGTCACCATGATGAATGAGAAGACGAGTGAAGGATGCGGCTGCTTGATGCTTTGGCCCTCCTTTAATACAGCTGGCAACAGCGATGGGAAAAAAACAACAGCCATGGGGAAAGCCAGGTCAGTGGTCTGTCGTCTCGGAGACCATCCTGCTCATCGTGTGTGAAAATCGGGGAAAGAATGGTCACCAGGATGAAGCACCACACCCTAACGGGGTATTTAAAACGGATTTTTTTACAGCTGAGAAGGAAGTAACCCCACATGAAGGGCGCCGATGTCGGGCAAAATAAATGGGCAGCCTTAGCGTGGTCAGGAATTGTGGAGCTGGGGGATAGGGCCGATTTTCATTCCCGACGGAGACCACAAGACGAAGAGGTCCAGAGACCAAAAACGACGGAGAGGTTGAAGACAAGTCCAAATATCCGAAGGATGATTGATTTCTAATGAAAGAGTGACTCCAAAGGAGTCTGAGAGACTCAGTTGAGAGAGCAGTGGCTCAGCCTTCCAGGTCATCGTTGTCGTGCAGTGAGCGTCAGGGGTTTGTGTGAATTACATAAAAAAAGGTCGCCGATCAATCGATGGTTAACGTTTTTTGACTCGGCGCTTTGCCTTGTATGGACTCATTTTGTACGTTATTGTCAGCCGAAAAAATCGGATGCGTTCGGCGTTCGAACGCGTTCGAACGCGTTCAGCAAAATCCTCAGGTCGGCGAACGCTGAACCGAACCTGCGGTTCAGGTTCAGCCATTTGCTGAACCTTGAACCTGAACGCACGTTCGGTTCGGTCCGGTTCAGGTTCGAACCGAATTTTTGAACCGAACCCTCCCACCACTAGATGGGTCCATAAACATATTTATTAACTATTGACTACTAGCATGAACCCGTGCTCTGCACGGAAGCACTGTCACTGACACTGGGGGCAAAGACCAACACATCTGAAATCAGATGCGTCAAAGGCACCTGGTACGCACTTGCTGATGCAATCCAAATGGGGTGTAACCAAATGGGGACCCAGGAAAAGGGTTTCTTTGTCGCCCTTTTGTTTTCCTGGGTGGGGGCCGAACAAAAGGGTGACAAAGAAACCCTTTGCCTGGTTCCCCATTTGGTTCCACCCTATTTGCATTGCATCTGCAACTGCGTACCATATGTCTTTGACGCATGTCGAATCAGATGTGTTGGTGATTGCCTCCAGTGTGAGTCAAATCGTTCACACTGATGACATTCAAATTGTAGCAAGTCAAACAAAGCATTGAACATTATTAAATGAGTGTCAGTATCAAGGAAGTTCGTGCTCTGCAACGGAAATATAGTTGTAAGATGGAATCTGAGTTACATTGCCCACCGATGAAATTCAGCGGCCTACTGTGCTGATATCTCTGGCAGACACTCGTCACCAACCTGCGGTTGGTTCCTCGTGTCCCCTGTGGCATGCTTCAGTCAATCAAAGTGTCTGACCTGAGTGACCTTGTCATTGACTTATGAGATTGAGGCATTGAGCACAGATTTCGCGGGTCCTGATGGTGAATATATTCAGAAAGTTTAACAGACTACCGGAACCACCTTGTTTCTTATGCACACTATTAAATCTTGAAAGAGGTCAAGTAGTCAGACAGAACTCTAATGTCTGAGCTAATCAATTTTGACATGAAAGTTACAAAGAAAATGACTGCCTATAATCCCCGTAAATAATGAAATACAGGGAAGGATATCAGGATTGTAATGGAGTCTATCAAGGGTTTGTGTTGAATCTGTATTTCCATTATGCCAGGCCACGAACAGATGTACAAACCACAATCTGGCGCAGTTTCCAGTCGCCGTTCTGCAGCTTCCACTTTCCTGCATAGAATTTGAGCTTCGGTCGAGCAATACAATCACTGCATTGATGTTGAGTGGAAAGGCGATCTTGTATCTTGGCAGCAAGCTCACGGAGCTGCAGACCATCGTGCACTCATCGAGACAGAAACCTTGGATATTGAGATTACAAATGAATGTATAAAAAGACTTCCTCACCTCTGGCTTTCGATTCTTCCTCGCCTCCCTCCCTCGGCGCCTTTTCTGGCCTAATGAGCCCCGACTGGCCTTCAGAGAGGGGGATACTTCAAATACCATAAAATCGCCATCAGAGGCAGTCCGAGCATAAATGTGTGGACTCAGATACAGGTGGACCTTCCAAAGTCGCGTCTCGTGGATTGACCGCCGTCGCAGGTGACCGTGAGCTTCGCATGATACCCATTAGCACTATCAGTTATGCAACACCACTTGCCTGAATGACTGGCTCTTGTGTTTGGGACTCGGGCCTTGGAAGTAAGGTATGTAGTTTAGCTGGATGCACAGTCAGAGTCAGCGACAAAACAGACGCGTCCAAACACGGTCACATATCTCACCACGGAGATCTACATCAGTAGCTTACCACCTGACAGCCAATCCAGTTATCCCGAGACATAAAGTTGTCTTGTCTCTAGGCGACTTCATGTTCTCATTTGTATAATAGAGATAGATCAGGTACATATCGTTGAGTTGTTGTTGAGCCAAAGAGGATGAAGGGGTGGGGGGAAGGGTTGCCCTGGATGGTCCATTAGAGCCATAATTGTCAGGGACGCACATTTTCAAAAAGTAGAAGCAGTCCCAAACTAGCAAAATTCCAGTTGTCACGCGGTCCCATCATGGGCACGAGGATAAAATTATCAATGAGCAGAGGACTACAGCAAGCTTACTGGGCATGAGAGTCATCCTAACTACTCAGAAAGGCACGTAGTACATAGATAATAAAGACACCGTTCAGGGAGGTAAGGTAAAGAGTGTGTGCAATGGGTGTGCAGGTGTCAGATTGTCCAGTGAGTCCTGGGGGTTGCAGCAGATGGGTGTAGATCAATTGTGCAAGGGCCAAACAGCGTGTCGAGAGGGCAGTAGTCGCGAGTAAAGAGGGAGCGAGGTCGTGGGAAGGAGCCTGAGGTCGTGGGAGGGATCAAGCACAGCCGTCTGATTGACAGTTAACTTGAGACAAAGGCCGTCCTCTTTTGTATAATAGATGGATTCAGGTATCCATACAGGTTGCAAGTACATGGAGTTTTAGAGCGGGGCAGTTTGGGATGCACACAGGGTGTACAAGAATCTCAGGCCCTGGCAGAACTGTCAAGACAAGCCCTGGGTCGACAGGACAGGAAAGAACCCAGCCGGGACAATAGTCGAATAACCCGGTTGTGAGTGATTGCGACAGACAACGAGAGGGCAGCACTGAACAACCCGAGTACGGGAGGGGAGTTTGGCTATAGCCGTCGAGGCGGGTTGTCGCGAGACTCATGTGAGGCGATGAAGTAACCGCCTAGGCACCGAACTCGAGGTAATCTCGAGGAGAAGAGAGGGGGTCTAGAGCTGTGTTCAGGGTCGTGGTGAGAGAGCGCTGCACCATTGTCAGGTCAAAGTAGACTTGATATTAGACGAGGTAGAATCTAAAGTACATGTAGATTCTACCGAGTTTATATACTATATTCCTGAAACTGATGGTTGGCTCGTTGTGAAATACTGGGTGCTCCTATGTGTCTGATCATGGTAACGGGAGATCGGGGTATCCCGATCGTTTGTTTCAGTTTGGCGTGAAGACATATTGAATAACCCCTGGTTGGTTATTCCGAGCCCTGATCGCCACTAATCTCCAATCGAGAATATGAATAACCCCTGGTTAGGTTATTTGCTTTGTCGTCTTACTGGGTTGCAAATATGTTCAGTTATTTGCCCAGTATCGTCGTCTCGATAACCTGGGGTGCCCGGGGTTTACGATTTGAGTCGTGTTGGAAAAGTTGAAGGTATGCCGAATCATGACATTACCCCCCTCTTCAAGGTCGATGTCCCAGTGACCCCAGAATATTGTGGAGCGTGGATTTCTTTTTTCGCTTCCCAGAGGAACCCGGTTGTTCCCTCTCCTCGGCGCCAGTTCCTCTTCATCCCAATATTTGATCGTGGTAAACGGCCTTTTGAGTGTTGATCCCCGAGCACTGCCACGGTTCCGGCATAATGTGGCGGAAGCAAATCGGCACGGTCACCCGAGTCCTAAACATTAATTGCTTCCCCATTTGGACTTTTGCATAATGTTTCAGCTTTTAGCTTCTTCCATTTGCAAACGCGGGTTCTGGGCTTGCGGCGTGCTGCGGGTTCTTTTGCGCCCCTGACCGTGCTTTATATAACCCGGTCAGGGTGTGGGTGTCTCTCCTATCCTCTCTTTTCTCCCCCCTCATGTCGGATTTCCCCTGGCAGTTGGCTCGTCCCTATACGTGTGCCCGGGCACGCCTTGGTCTTCACTTGCGCGACTTTGAGACCATTGTCCCTTCCCCTGAGCGTCCGCTCGGTCTGCCTCGCCTCCCCTTGAATCCCGACGTCGTCTCGATCTTCGCAGACCAGTCCCCATTCGTCCTCAATCCTTGGTGTGTGCCCATTCCCAGGGAGCACGGCTGGGACCCTTCCAACCTGTCTCGAACTCGGGCGTACTTGGGCCCCCTTCCTGCGACTCTGGAGTGGCCAGGAGTTATACTCCCCACAGCGATTTTCCCACCCCCATCCCCCCAGTTCAACCCAGCACTCTGGAACTGGTTGAGGAACTCCTGACGTCCCCTCCGGGACGTCCAACCCCCCCCCCCCCCCCCCCCCCCCCCCCGTGCCAGCAGCACTGTGCCTATCAGCGTGTCCCCCTTGGTGGCATCCTGGAGATCTACCCCCCTTCTTGGTTGTTCGTGGAAGTCGTGCACCAGCTTTTCGTTGTCCAAGTCCTCGGGTCATGGTTCTGTTCTCAGGTCTTCAGCCCCCCGGACATGCAGGTCGTTATCATTTGGAACGTGTGCCTGCAGAACGAGATAATTGAGGATCTTGACTTGAGCTCGGAGATTGTGTCCCAGTTCGACGATGTTCTGAGCGCGATCTCGCGCATGAACGCAGACATTGAGGGCGAGTCAAGGAGGACCTTGACAATCATGGTGCGTCCTTCGCGACTCCTCCCGCCACCCATCTCACCCTCCCTCACAGCTTGAGTTTGAGCAACATCTGCTCTGGCTTTCGCAAGTCAGGGCCTCTGTGGCCTATTCTTTCCACTTTGTTGACTTGCTCGACCAGATCGTGCAGGTCCTCCATCCTGAGTGGGCGCCGGAATACCGCGTTTTCGACCTCCATCGTTGTCGGGCTAGGTTGGTGGAGCAAGGCTTGACCCCTATCTGGAGCAACTATTCACGTCCTTCTGCCGCCATCTGGGTTCTTCCTGTGGACTGGTTCGACCCTCGGGAGCCCTTGGCTCCCAACCAACTCAACGAACAATCCACCTGGTTCCAATTCCCGCAAATGGCCAAGTTTTACGATTGTAAGTTGTTTGCCTCGTCTCGTTGGTCTAATGTTCAACCCCGGGTTTTCAGATCTGGCTGAAGTGGGAATGAATGGTCCTTCCATGTGCATCCCTTGTGAGGCGGCGACACGGTCGCCACCTGATTTTGACGATCCGGACCCGCATACACGGTGCGGGTTCTTGAGGGTTATGAGCTGGATGAGTTCGTGCGGGAGGCGGGTTTGGATTGGCAAGACTGTGCTGGCGCCACTCCAATGGTAACTGCTACGCCTCCCCCCTCACGGGCTCCTTCACCCCCGCTGCCCCCTCCTCCCTGTCCCAATTGGAACGAGCAGGATTTCATCCCTGTCCCACCCCTCAGTCCCCTGCCGGACATTCCCTCAAGGAAGCGTCGGCGGGATCCTGACGAGGTTGAGACAGGAAGGGAGCATCGAGCTGCACCTCGTGCGCAATCTTCCCCTCGTTGTCCTTCCCTGCCACCTGATCGCTGCCCTCAGTCCCCCTCACCTCGTCGCGGCCGTCAGGGTCCTACAATTCATATCCCGGCGAGCAACCATACACGATGGTCTCCTGCACCGAGGCTCATTCCCAACACCCACACGGCGCCCTCCACCTTCGTCCACGAGGCGCACTGTCCAATTGGTTCCGTAGTTCACCAACTTCTGCCTCGTTGCCCCCATTGCGACCCAGGTTGGTTCTGTTCAGACAACACCGACCCCAATGCGAAACGTCCCAACAAGCCGCGCCACACCTGTTACTACTGTAACAGGCAGCATGAGAAGTGCCAGACCTGGACTGACTTCCAGGAGGCGTTCTCAGAGCAGATTGAAGAGGCTTTGTGGGACTTCTGCTTCGAGTTTTGGGAGCATCTAGGCGAGGGTCAGTACCAACTTCTACTCCCAGACCCTCGATCTGTGGATCTGGTCCATCTGGGTGAGTTTGTTTTCATTGCCACCGCTCTCCTTGCTTCCGCCTCTCTGGCGATGTCGGCCCAAATCACCGGCTTTGCCGGAGCCGACTGCACTGGCTCTGTTGTCTTCAGCAGTGGAGCATCGTCTAACGAATGTCTCACTCTCGGTGGTGCCTCGGTCAAGTCAATCGGTTATTCTGGTGTCCCCAGTCAAATCCAGTTCTTCGAATCTGGCAGGCAGCACGATTCTTGCACTAATGGCCCGCAATTGGTGCTTGGTGGTGGCTCTGGATGTTCAAACGCGCCTGTCAGGTAAGCTCTCTGAGTGAACTTTTTTGATGAAGTGAAACTAATGATGTTTGTCAGTCGCAGGTTCAATTGGGAGAGTGTTGCAGTCTTTTAAATCCCTAGTGATAATAGCCACAGAGACAGCTCTCGGTTCCATCAGTCAGGATATGTGAAGCGATGTGTATCAAACTGTAATTGCTCAAGGGATTTGTCAAAGTCAAATGAAACTGTGTTTTGAGATATGTCGCTATTGCATTCTAAGAGCCAGCATTTCCACTTCTGGATGAGGTAAAGACTTTAGGGTTCTGACCCTTAACCCTGTTCTGTAATACGTGTCAGCACAGGGCCTCACTGCAGGGTTTACTGCGACGTGGGCAGCTGGGCAATACAAGAATATAGGCAAAACACGGTAGATTGAGCTCTGGAGAATAGACTAGAATGGTGTAAAGAGCCCAACTACCTATTCTAGGGTTATATACTGCAAGGCGTAATAACGACTACCGGTCACCAAGGGGTCCGTTGGAAACAACGGTTGCATCGTTGAAATATGATCGCTGTTGAAATGCGATCGGGTTGAAATACGATCGAGGTTGCAAATGATCAGGTTGAAATAACCCGATCAGGGACGAGGGCGATCAAGGGGTTTGAGCAGACTGTCAGAGAAGGGAAGACAGGATGAAGGGAGGGGAAGGTGGTAGGAGCATCCCGAGGTATAACCCGGTGAGTGTCTGCGTAGTCGCCGGGTTATTGGAATGAATTTGTGGGATGTGGAAAAGAGCAAATCATGACATTATCTCCCCCCTAGGGATGCTTCGTCTCGAGGCATCAATGCTTCTTCTTTTTTCGCCTAGGAGGCGGGTTCTCCATTTTCCAGCCCCCCTTTCCGTTCGGGATCTCTCTAGGGGCCCACGGGTTCTTCTTGTAGTACTCCGCTAGAGCATCCTCAGTGCCCACCAAGTGATGTCGCGGCTCCCAGGTGTACTCCTCTTTCGGGTAGCCTTCCCATCGGATATAGTACCATAGGCTCCGGTTGTGCACTTTAATGTTGAGCACCTCCCCAACCTCGTACAAATCCACACCGTCCACCACGTTGGGTGGGGGTGGAGGAACCGCCTTCTGGTGTTCCGCTACCGGGGGCACCCACGGCTTCAAGAAGACCGTGTTAAACACCAGGTGTACTTTCCAGGTGTCTGGCAACTTGAGCTCATATGAGAACGATCCAACCTTGCATACGACCTTGAAAGGGCCGTGTTGTTTGTCGTCCAGCTTCTTCATGGGCTGATGGGTCGTCAGATTCTTCGACAAATACACCTCATCACCGGGTTTATAGCCGGGGTCTTCGCCTCGCTTTCGGTTGTAAAAGTGCTTCATCATTTCTTGCGCCACGTGCATGGATGCCGCAGCTTCTTCGCATACAAGTTGCATTCGTTTCGCGAAGTTGTCGGCCGCTTCCGTCGGTACCTCGAGCCGTGGCTCTGTACCCTTCCGCAGGTGGAAACCCAACATCATATAGAATGGGCTGAACCCAGTTGTCATGTGGACCTTGTCGTTATAGCTGAATTCTGCCAGGGACAGCCAGTTGGCTCAATCATCCTGCATGAAGCTGGTGAACACCTGCAGGTATTGCTCTACCTCCTGGTTAACCTGCTCGGTCTGTCCGTCCGTCTGTGGGTGGTAGGCCGTAGATGTGTTCAATTTCACACCTAGCAGTTTCAGCAGATCTCGCATAAAGTGCCCCACAAAAATCTGGCCCCGGTTGCTAATCACCGCCTCTGGTAGTCCGTAGTCCTTCCAGACATGGTCGCAGTATAGGCGAGCAATCCCCTCGCCACTGATATGCTCTGTACAGGGCAGAACCCAGATGGCTTTGCTGAGACGGTCCACAATTACTGCAATTGAGTCGAACCTGTTGCTCTCAGGGAGTTTGACAATTAAGTCGATCGAGATAAACTGCCAGGGTCGTTCGGGGACAGCTTTCGGGTGTAGCAGTCCCCTGGGCTTCGTGGGGAAAATATTGGTGTGCTGACAGGTGGGACAGGCCGCAACATACTTCTTGGTCTCCTTCAGGACTGTAGGCAAATAGTAATTGCGAGTAACCAACTCTGTCGTACGGTATTGGCCGGGGTGTCCAGCAAGGTAATTGTCGTGGTGCGCTTTAAGAATCTGGTGTCTCAGCAACTCATTGGGCAGCACATATATTAGCCCAGTCCTTGGTCAAGAACCCATCGTGTTGTTCCCATCCGCTGTCCTCTTTCCCGAGCGCCTCTTTCACACCGGCTTCCCAAAGGTGCTTCTTCTGTTTGATTTCCTCCATGAACCTATCACCCAGCGTGTCGTCGAGTACTGCGGGCATAGCCTGCAGGGACTCCGCCCCACTAACCAGGTTATTCGCAAAGAGCGTTTCAGGCAGCAGCACCATGTTCGAATTATCGTGCTCTCCACGTTCATGTCCTCCTTGTCGGGATAACACATCTGTCTTGGTGTGTTGTTTCCCGGGTTTGTGCACTAGAGTGAAGTCGTACTCACTCAACTCTAGCGACCATCTAGCTTGCCGTCGGTTCAACTTCTTGGTGGTGGTGAAGTATTCCAGGTTCTTATGGTCCGTCCATATCTCGAACTTCTGTTGGCTTCCCTGTAGGAAGTGCCGCCACTCGTACAGGGCGCGCATCACCGCCAGCATTTCTTTGTCGTGGATGTTGTAGTTGTGCTCCATGTCATTCAGACCTTTAGACAGGAACACAATTGGCACCCATATTCCAGCTTGGCACTGAGTCAAACAAGCTCCAGTAGCGAAATCGGAAGAATCCACTTCGACTCTCCACTCCCCGTCGTCAGTAGGTAAGTGGAGGATGGGCTCGGAGGTCACCGCATCGATCAAGCATCGAAAAGCCGCGTTCTCCTCCGTACCCCATCTCCACCGCGTGTCCTTCCGGGTTAACTGGGTTAACGACTTCGCATGGTCACCAAATCCCTTGATGAACCGGCGGTAGAAGTTGAGGAACCCCAGAAAACTCTGGACATCCTTGACCGTTCTGGGTGTAGCCCACTCCCGCACCCCAGCCACCTTCACGGGATCCATCCAAATCTTCCCATCCCCGATGATCACTCCCAGGTATTCCACCTCTCGCTGTTCAAACTCGCACTTCTCATGTTTGAGGGACAGGTCGTTATCTTTCAGCACCTGTAATACTTCGCGCACTGTCGCTCGATGGTCCTCCAAATTGTCCGAGTAAATGAGGATGTCGCCCAAGCACACAATAACCCGGCCTTCAGCGATTTGCCTCTCGAAGATTTCGTTCATCATCGATTGGAGAGTCGCGGGCGAATTAGTGAGTCCGAAGAACATCACCAGTGGCTCCCACAGCCCTCGGTTGGTCATGAAGGCGGCTTTTTCTTCATCTCCTTCTTTGATCCGAATGTTGTTGTAGCCCCATCGAACATCCAATTTAGTGAACCAGGTTGCCTTTCGGAGCATATGCATGATCTCCGAGATCAGCGGAATCGGGTACCAGTTTTTGATGGTCAGTTCGTTCAACTTTTGATAGTCTTGAACGGGGCGTAGCTTCCCATCTTTCTTCTTCACAAAGAAGAACGGGGAGGCCCAAGGCGATTTGGAGGGCCTGATGCGGCCGGTCTCCAAGTGTTCTTTAATAAACACGTCTAGCTCGCGCTGTTCTGCCGGGTTGAGCGGGATGTTGCGTCCCTTGACCGGTTCAGAACCCGGTTTCAGTTCGATAGCGTGGTCCCACTTCTTCGGATCGGGGAGTTTGTCGAACTTGTCTTTCTTGAACACCCCGCGGAAATCCCGCAAGTAATACTCCGGTACACTGTCTTCCAGGGTTTGCTCCCCCTTGGCCTCGTTTGCAGCGGCTGCCAGTTTGGTGGCCACGCTGCCCATGGCCTGGATATGGGCTGAGTCCCGTTGTGGTAACGTGGATTCAGAGTAAATTCGGGTTATAAAAACCCGGTCCCCTTCCTGAATCTCTTCTTGATCCTCCTCATCCCACTCCTCTTGCAGTCTAGTGTGTTTGCAAGCAGGGGGGCACCAGGAGAATTTCAATTCCCCCTTTTCCCAATCAATCTCCGGGTTGTGTTTCCGGAGCCAGTTGTACCTGATGATCACATCGCTCTTCCCTGTATCCGTAATGGTGAGGGGAAAGACCTCCGTATGATCCTGGATTGTAAGTCGGAGGCACACGACGTGTGTGATCAGCCCTCCTTTGTTCAATGTCCCGTCGGCGTTATAAACTGGGACGGGGATGGGGAGTGCCTCTCTCTCCATCCCCCGTTCTTCCACTACGCTTTCGTTGATGAATCCGCCCGTGGCACCGCTATCGATCAACCTGGTGACGGAACAACCTTGCAGGTTGTTCAGCCCTTCGAGGGTTACCGGGATCATCATCGAGCTCCCGTTCATAGCGCGTATATAGGAAGGGGGTTCTCACAACGTGTCTAGTGCGTCAAGCGCATCTGGGGGGTACGTTGTCATTAGTACCTCCAGTAGTTCATCGGTGACTTCAGCATGTCGGTGCGGATGAGTCCACCGACAGACTATGTCTCCTGCCTCGGCAGGATGTTCGTTAATCCGGGCTAACGTCCGTTCCGCACTTCCAACGGGGAGTCTGTGCCATTCCGCTTTCTCCCTTCGTTGTCCTCTCGGCTTGCGCCTTCTGGAGCATAGAGAGGGACTGGCCTCTCTACTCCATATCGTCGTTGATTCACCATCGTCGGAGTCGTCTACATCGGTCGGCTCAGGTTCCGCAGTGCATAAAACTTCAAATGAATTGGGAGATGCAACTGGTACACTGGAGCGTGGTATAGGTCGTAAGTGCGTAGACTTCACTCGCGACTGGCAGGAAAATCCTCCTGGTCTTGCTCTTCCTTCATCGCTTCGGCGTACGTGGCCCGGAACTGTGGGTCCTGTATAAGGTGATGAGGGCAGTTCGCATCAAGTGCCCTTCCTGTTTGCAATTGTAACAGGTGGGTGCAGCGAAGGTCCCTTCCCTTTGCTGTCCGCACGGTCTATGTCCATAGGACCGGGGCAGCAGACATGGAGGTGGAGGGCGCGGGGTTGCTAACCGGGTTATTCCCAAAATGGGTGACCGGGTTATTCCCCTGGCCTTTCCACTTGGTCTTGCGCACGTTCCCGGTGTTGCTCGGAGGGAAATAGGAGGAGTGCATCTTCGGGGCAGAAACCGTGTTCCCCCATCCCTAAGGCTGCCTCCATAACCTGGAATGCCCGGTTCAGTCCGTCGTGTTTGATAACTTGCTTCTTCCAGCCTTTATAGTCCACGGGAGGTCTGCTGACTATAGACCGCCCTAACCATCTTGTCATCGATGCCGCGCTTGAGCAATCGATGAGGGTGACTTCGTCGTACGCCGCCGTCTTGTTAAGAGAGTCCAGCACGGTGAAGTATTCCGTGGCGTGCTTTTGCCTTGACGGAGTTTCTCCATCTTCGCTTGAGCAATCTCGACTTGCGCACCGCCCTTGAACCTTCAAGGACTGCGAGGCGGAAATCCGCCCAGGTGGAGTACGATCCGGTCGCATCCTAGGTCTGCATGGCCAACACGACATTGTTGGCCCACTGCGAGGCAGAGCCATCCTTCATGTAGGAGAGCGTGAAGGTAATTTTCGTGCTGTCCGTGGAGTAGGCGTGTTGCCGTTAAATTCAGCCAACAATCCACCAGAAACTGGTCCACTTGTTCGGAATCCCCGTTAAACGTGCGCGGGGCAGCAACCCGGGGTTGCTTGGTGTTGACCTTGACCTCCCCAGACGTCCCGAGAGAGGGGCAGCAGTCGCTGGCCGCATCGCGCAACGTACTCATGGCCTCCCTCAGCAGCTTGTTCTGCTCGAGCCGTTCGTCCCCAGCTTGCAACAGCTGGGCACGAGCGTCCCCTAGCTGGGCCTGGAGCCCCACGAGGGTTCCGTGGAGTGTGTGGGCCTCATTGTGGACTTGAGGGCCTGCTGGTATAAGAGCGCCGAGCGCTGGTCTTCGGGCTGCATCTCGAAGACCCCTGGGTCCAGCATGGTAAATTCAGTGTTGTTCATCGTATCGTCCAGTCGAGTTGTCGGTAGGTTGACACTATTCTTTTGTCAGCACAGGGCCTCACTGCAGGGTTTACTGCGACGTGGGCGGCTGGGCGATACAAGAATATAGGCAAAACGCGGTAGATTGAGCTCTGGAGAATAGACTAGAATAGTGTAAAGAGCCCAACTACCTATTCTAGGGTTATATACTGCAAGGCGTAATAACGATTACCGGTCACCAAGGGGTCCGTTGGAAACAACGGTTGCATCGTTGAAATACGATCGCTGTTGAAATGCGATCGGGTTGAAATATGATCGAGGTTGCAAATGATCAGGTTGAAATAACCCGATCAGGGACGAGGGCGATCAAGGGGTTTGAGCAGACTGTCAGAGAAGGGAAGACAGGACGAAGGGAGGGGAAGGTGGTAGGAGCATCCCGAGGTATAACCCGGTGAGTGCCTGCATAGTCGCCGGGTTATTGGAATGAATTTGTGGGATGTGGAAAAGAGCAAATCATGACAATACGACAGGCATTTACGGATCGTTTTCAGTCCAAATAATGTGTGCGCGCAGGGATGACGTGAGTGGTTCTGTTTCGTTTTCCCGTGTCACTTGCATTCCTCTCTCCCCACACGAGCGATCTTCCTGCGTCGTGTTAGTTCGTGACGCCAGATTTCTCGAAGTCCTCATATCTGCCATCACTGTCGTTCCATCGTTCCGTACCTCCGTATCCTCGGTTGATTTTCCGATTCACTTTTCACCTTTCAACTGTCTACCTACCTATCTATTTCTGTCTTCCTACTCCTCCGAATTTATCTCTTATAATTAACCCTTCCCATTGATAGCGCGCGCTCCGTCTCATCCACACCGGCACTGCGAATCTCCGTCGACAGGCACATACTCAAGCCAGTGGAGGCGGCGCAATGTGGTTTTGCTACCGGCACAACGTGAGATCTCAAAGACGAGCGGCAGGCGTTTTGGATCAGCACGAGGATGATTTTGCATACGATACATGTGTTGCACTCGTTTTTTTTGCCTCCCATCTGTACACATGAATCTGACGAATGGGCTGGATCTCTCGCCTCCACATTGATGATACCTCCTCGCGGCGATATGGGACTGATTTAAATTCTCCCCCACACATAACATTTTTCTTTTGGTGCGACACTACAGTGACATTATCCTTTATTTTTTTTTCGCGATCAAACACACACGCAGGCCTAAAATCTCGTCGATGTCGATTCAATCAAGTTTCCAAAGCAGGTTTTTTTTATAAAAAAAATTCACTGCGCCGCGCTAAAAACCGGGAGATAAAAATCGACAAGATGAACCCTGATCCGCATTCACAGACTCTCAGAACTGGATTCAATTTTGCTATCTTAGCGTCTATGAGAAATACCGCCGACCGAGGCGGAAGTTCTGACAGACGAAATGCAGAGGCGTTGACAAGGATGTACACCCGGCGGCGTGCCGGGCGTGGGCTGCGACGGGTGTGAAGAACGCCGGGCGTGGAGTGCTGGGACTGAGGAATACCCGGCTGGTCCGTCTGGTTACTGCGTATCGTTTCTCAATGTTTTCCGCGTCCGAAATCGAGTTGATGTGGGAAATTTCACTCACGATCCATTCGGTCGGGCCTTTCGGGGCCGTTGACTTCCATGATGCCATCAAAATATCAATGAGTCAGCAAAATTCCGTCTTGCATTTTGTCATGACCACTTGCCAAAACTCTGAATGTCCCAACGGGAACCCTCCCTCTCGGTTGGAATGTCCAACTTGTAACAAGTAAAGGCATCCCTTGTATACAGTCTCTCCAGTACCAATGATCATCGTCGTCAGGATCGGAATACGGGGATCCTTTTTCTGTGGTCAAGACTGCTTCAAGGCAGGATGTGAGTCGGTCACCGAATTCTATTATCCGTGGTTGATATCCGTCCAGGGGCGCGTCTTTCCGACAAACATCGCCTTAATGTCGTTGACCTTCCCTGCAGAAAAACCATAAGGTTCTTCACAACCTCGCGAAGCTCGATCTAAACGCGGCCAACAAGGGTATTTATCTATATAACCATTCAGTGCTAGGTTCGTCGCCTGAAACTGCATGCGCGGATGGAACGTATAATCCGTTCCCAAACTACGACTTCACCGGCCCAATGCGACCAGTGTATCCCCTCTCCCCAAACGCAAGATCCCGGATCATATACCGCTCCCGGACCATGCGATAGACGGTAGAAGCCACTTACTGCGGCGTCGTAACAATCCTCTGAACCTTTCCGTCTCATTAAATTCACAGGGATTCCAAAGTCGGTAAGGCGCCCGGAAGCTCATCCGGGCATATTAAACGCCGAGGAGATTGAGAAGATGAGGACCGTCTGCCGGGTGCGTCTCCTTAACCTTCCGCTGTCGTACTATGCCAAAAAAAAGAAATTCTCCAGATGTCGCGTGAAGTCCTCGACCTCACTGCCGCAGCCATACGACCAGGGATCACCACCGACGAAATAGACGAGATCGTGCACAACGCGACCATCGAAAGGGACGCATATCCCTCGGACTTGAACCACCGCAAATTTCCGAAATCCGTGTGCACGTCGGTCCACTCCCCCGATATTTTGTTTTCGGGTTGGTGAGCTCCCTCTATCTGTTCAGATCAGTCAACGAGGTCATTTGCCACGGTATACCCGACCAAAGGAAGCTGAGAGAAGGGGACATTATCAATCTAGGCGAGTTTGTGCCTCTTTGATGTGATTAATGTAAATCTGACCAGCGCGCACAGACGTCAGCGTATACTATCAAGGCGGGTTATTATCATTATCATTATTTTGGACAACATCCATCTCAACTTGAAGCATAGGTTTCCACGGCGATCTCAATGGGACGTATCCCGTCGGTCAAATCGACGAGGGATCAGCAAAACTCATCCGCACAACGCGTAAATGCCTGGACAAGGCTATCGAGATATGTAAACCCGGGGCTTTGTTCCGCGACATTGGAAAAATCATGCAAGTCAGCCCTGATTCTAGTCGCTCTGCTCCATTTCATTGACATTTCTATTTTATTTTAGCGAACCGATTGCTCGTTCAAATGGGTGCACGCCTGTGAGGACGTACATCGGGCACGGGATTAACAGTATGTTCCATGACGCGCCGGATATCCCACATTACGCAAAGGTATCTATCGTTTCGCAAAACTCCCCCAATGATAAATAAATATAAACATTCGTGCAGAATAAGGCGGTTGGGACGATGAAGCCCGGAATAGTGTTTACGATCGAGCCGGTGAGTAATGGAACCGAATTTGTCATTGCGACGACATACTGATTCCAAAGATACTTCAGATGATCAATCCGGGCTCCAACTGGAACATTGTCCATTGACCGGACAATTGGACGGCTACGACAGTGGATGGAAAGAGAAGCGCTCAGTTTGAGGAGACGCTGTTGTATGTGCTCGGTTGGATTTCCCCGGATCGCACTGACGTTGCTCACCCATAATATTACCAGGATAACGGACACTGGCGTCGAAGTTCTCACTGCAGCGCCCAACAAATTGGTCGCTTGATTTATTTACCTACAATGCAGACTGTGTTTGCTTTCTACGACTTGTTTTCAAAAACTTTTAACGGCTGTTTGGCGCCATGAGCGAGCGATCTTCGACGGGAACCGGACAATGATTTTGAGTATTCCAAGGATCGTGGCACCATGCATTTAGCGATGAGTTTCAACAAGTGTCAGTGACACTGAGGTACGAGCTTCATCCGTTGCGTTGTCTAGCAACGAGGACATTCACAGCAAACAGATGGCAGCATGTTGAACACCATGCTGGGAAAGCGGTGGATTCAAGCTTAAGGTTGATCTGCAATTCCAGGCATTAATTCGGCCAAGAGTCCAAGCGGAATCATTTCAGCGTTGCCCTGTAGCCCGAGATTAGCTTGTCATTCAACAGTTCCTGTACCCTGCCTGGTCCCCAGAGTCAAAAACGGAGTCGGATCTAATCCGATGTCGGCCAAGACGGAGATGAGCTCTAAATTGGAAATCCTCAGAAGTGCCTCCGTGGTGAGTAAAATATGTTCAAGACGTGTTCCCCTTGGATTTTCTCAATTTTAGGCCTAGCTATCTAATCCCAGAATATGGTGCCATATTTTGTAATGGAATGTGGCATTGCATGCTGAGATTAGATAGCTAGAGCCGTTACACTCGCTCGTTCGACTCGAGCCCGATCCTTACAGTCTCGAGCCGGGTTTTCTTTTCTACACTTGCCGTTTATATCGGCGTTGACCTGGAGGGTAAGACGCTATTCAGTCAGTACTCAGACACAAATACCGTAGCATAATTGCTTTCAGTTGTCCTGAAATCGATGAACTTCCACTTAGGCCGATGTGCGTCCCAGCAACGGTCGCATCTACATCCAATACAATAACAATTTCATTTACGAAACTGATTAACACAGCAGTTCGCCTCGAGCCCGGGTCGGAAGTTGAATCTTTTTTACTGTATATCCGAAGTATTGATTTGGCTGAATTGTCTTTTCATGTTCAGCTTGAGGGTATGTAAGGCACTGTTCTTTGGGCGTTAATATTCTGAAATTTAAACTTCATTCTTATCCAACTCAGCACCGAGCAATTATCCATTGAATGCAAAAACCTTTCAAATGGGACACCTCGTTCGTTCAACTCGAGCCCGAGTCCTATTTAATAATACCGTCTCGAAACACGTTTTTTTTCCCAGTTCGTAAATTGACTTGTGTTTCGAGAGTTTGGTTCGGCACCGCACTGTGTTTTCAATATTTGTAAATTCGAATCTCATCTCTATTCATCCAGATATACGCAGGGCAGCTGTCTCAACCACACTGCTACCAATCTACGTCAAGCTTCCCACGCTGGCACGTCATTCCCAAAACGGCAGTCTGTCAGCGCTTATCTGATCGTCTAACTCTGACTCTCACCAGACACAATGCCCGCCCCAGCTGAACTACTGTCCTACATCGACGCCTCCGCGCCGGCCTTCATCGCGCGGCTCTCCGAAGCGGTCGCCATCCCGTCCATCTCCGGCGACCCCGCCTTCCGCCCGCATGTCCTGAAGATGTCCGACTGGCTCGCCGCCCAACTCAAAGCCGTCGGCGTAACCGTCAAACAAGTCGACCTCGGCACCCACGTCATGGACGGACAGACCCTACCCCTCCCCCCGCAATCCTAGGCCGCATCGGCGAGGATCCAGCAAAGAAGACGGTGCTGGTGTACGGGCACTTTGACGTGCAGCCCGCGGCGAAGAGCGATGGGTGGGATACCGAGCCGTTCGTCCTCACCGAGGAGAAGGACGGGCGGCTGGTGGGAGGGGGAGCAGCGACGACAAGGGGCCGGTGTTAGGCTGGCTGGGCGTGCTGCAGTGGCATTACGAGCACAAGAAGGAGATGCCGGTGAATCTTGTGATGTGCTTTGAGGGGATGGAGGAGAATGGGAGCGAGGGGCTGGATGAGCTGGTGGAAAGGGAAAGGGATGGCTGGTTCAAGGGCGTCGATTGTGTTTGTATCGTGAGTGTCGTTTTTGTTTTTGGTTCTCTTCTCATTGTCTAGTTGTACAGAGCGACAATTACTGGCTCAATACCCGCACGCCCGCGCTCACCTATGGCTTGAGAGGGCTCGTGTATTTCAAGCTCACCGTCTCCGGCCCCGGCAGGGACTTGCATTCTGGTATACTCCTTCACTCCCCTACTCCATAAATCTAACGCGTCCCCCCAGGCGTATTCGGCCGCACAGTACACGAGCCCATGACCGACCTCATCTCCTTGATGTCGCGCCTCGTCGACTCGGCGGGCAATATCCTCGTGCCCGGCGTGGACGACATGGTGCAGGCCGCGGGGATGGAGGAGCGGTGCGTATTTTCTGTCTTCTTTCTCTGTGTATATTTCTGTTTTCTCTGCGTTTTTCTTTCTTCTCTTTTATATCTTTTGGCGGTTTTCTTTTCGGGTGAGGGTGTGGACATGGATGGCGTGCGCGCGCTGTCGTTTGGTGGATGCAGATGCAGATGCGTTTTTCGAGTCGGCGCGTTACTGCGAGCGAGACGGAGGGGGATGATGCGCGTGGCGCTCTCGATATCTAGATCTAGCCGGGCGGGGCGGAGATGATGGGCTATACGCGCCGCATGTGTATCTCGATTTTGGGTGCTGCCTCTCCATTCTTCCCTCCTTCTGTTTTTCTTGGTGCATCGTTTCTTTTCCTTTTTCTTGGTTTATCGTTTCTTTTTCTTCGTGTCTCTCTATCTCTACGCGCGTTCTCTCTTCTCTCATCCTAACAACTAACATCAAACTCACACAGCGCGATCTACGACAAGCTCGACTACAGCATCGCGGATGTGGAGAGCGCGGCGGGGGGGAAGATCGCGTTGAGTGCGGATAAGGTGCGTTTTGCTTTGTTGCTTTGAGAGTGTTTCGATTTTTTTTGCTTGGAGAGTTTTCTTGCTTTGAGAGTTTTTGTTTCGAGTTTTTTGGGTTTTGGTTTTGTTTTGGTTTCGAGTTTTTTTTTTTTGGAGAGGAGAGGAGAGGAGAGTGGGGAGGAGCGAGTACGATGCGCTTAAGATTTTTGGTGAGAGGAGGGAGGTGTGCGCGGGGCGAGGACGGGTTACAAGTGCCGGCGGGTGCGCGACGAGACAACGCGCGCGTGGGGTGAGGCGCGTGTGAGGCGAGGCGGATGCGAGTGCGCGAGGTGTGCGCGAGGGTGCGCGGGGACGGGCGTGCGCACGAGGGGGGATAGATCGTGGTGCGTGGGTGGGTGGGTGGGGCGAGGAGTGAAGAGAGTTGGCAGCGTGCGCGAGTGGTGTGTGTGCGCGGGCGGGGACGGGGTACAAGTGCGGGCGGGTGCGCGAGAGGACGACGCGCGTGAGGCGAGTGGACGAGAGGCGGATGCAAGGGCGGTGCGAGTGCGTGGGTGGGTGGGTGGGGCGGGGAGTGGGGAGCGTTGGCGGCGTGCGGGGACGGGGATGGGGATGGGGTGCGCGAGGGGCCGCCCGCCGTGCAGTGGGCGAAATGAAGTGGGCGAGGATGAGCGCAAGGGGTGTGTGCCCGTGACGTCCTGCGTGACGATGATGCGGGTGCGGGCGCGGGCGCGAGGGTGCGCGAGCAGTCGCTTCATCCAGAGCAAAGTGCGCGACGGGGTGCCAGGACGCGCGGGTCGAGAACGGTGTGGATGTGCGAGGTGCGCGAGGCCGGGCACGGGGACGAGCGGGAGCGCCTCGAGACCAGAATGGGCGGATCGTGGACCCGTAGTCCCTCCACGTTCTTGGCATACGCGATCCATACGCATACGGGCATGCTTCGGCGCTCGGCAAGAGCGGGCGATGGCGATACACGAGGCACGCACGCACATGCACCGCAATTTTCAAAGTGCGTGGACGGCGATGGCGCTGGGTATGGGGAACGAGTGTCCGCTGCGCCCTTCCTCCTTCCTTCCTTCATTTATTTCCTTTACCTTTCTCCCTCTTCCTTCCTATTCCGGCTCGCTAACCCCTTTCCTCAGACGACAGTCCTCATGGGCCGCATGCGCCTCCCCTCCCTCTCTCTGCACGGCATCGAGGGCGCGTTCGCGGGGCCCGGGGCGAAGACGGTCATTCCGGCGAAGGTGGGGGGGAAGTTTAGTATTAGGTGGGTGGTTTTTGAGTTGTTGTGTCTGTCTTTTTTTTGGGGGGGGCGGGGGCGGGCGGGCGGGCGGGCGTTGTCGGCTGTCTGCGAGCCCGAGCGGGTGAGGGGAGGGGACGTGCGGGTGCGGGTGCGGGGGAGGTGGACATGGGGAGGACGAGGAGTGTACACGGGGAAGCGGGAGCTGGGTGACAGCTGGCGGGAAGAGGTAGAGGGTGAGGCAGATTACGGGCGCGGGCGCCCGTCGTCCGTCACACGTACAGGCGCGGAGGTGGGGCATGTCGGAGGACGGGGGACGTCCTGGGAGCGACACCGAGTGCGTGCTGCGCGGCGTGGTGCGTTGTGTCAACGGGGAGAGGGGAAAGGAGTCTCCGCGCACCGTACTGAGTGTCGTGTCGCGAGTAGAACGAGGAGCGGGGAGGGCGGAGCGGGGAAGGCGGAAACGCGTGGTGCCCGGTGTGGCATGTCGTGCGTGGTGCGTGCCGAGGAGGAGCGGTGTGCGGTGGAGCTGCCGAGCTGGAGAAGCAGGCGAGGAGCGGGGAGGGCGTCTCCCTGCACACCTGCGGCAATGGTGCTTTGTGCTCGTGGCAGCCTTCTGCCTTGCGCGCGTGGGCCTGTCGCGGGTGCCAGTGGCAAGGCGGGAGTCGACGTAGAAGGCGAAGGAGATGGAGATGGAGTCGTGGCGCTCATCGCCGAATTGCGAGGAGAAGAGACGCCGCGGTGGGGGAGGAGGAGGAGGGAATGTACGTCCGCGGTGTCCATGTGCACGCAGCTCCTTGCCCACCACCCGCGCGCGTCGATGATGTCGTGGTCTGGGTGATTTCGCAGTCGGGGATGATTTCCGGGGAGGCGGCTTGTGCGAGGCGTGCTCCCGCAGCTCCTGCGTTGAGCGCACCTTGCTCTCTTCTGAGCTCTTACCTCTCGTCTCTCTTTATCTTCCCTCCTTCTCAGCCGTTACTGACGTAACCCCTCTTAGACTCGTCCCCCCGCAGACCCCCGCGGCCGTCGAGCCGCTCGTGGTACAGTACCTCCAGAGCGAGTTTGCGAAGCTGGGGAGCAAGAATCGGATGTGCGTCTTCTTCCTGCTCTTTTTTTCTTTCTTTTTCTTCTATTTCTGTTTTCGTTTTGCCATGGCACCGCGTCCTGCGACGGTCTGACCGTTTTTTTTGCCTGCGTCGCGGTGTCATCTTCTATTTTTCCTTGTGGAGTTTTCGAGGTCGCGGTTTCCTTTTGGGGATATTTTTATTTTTATTTTTTATTTGCCGACAGAGCGAGAGAGAAGAGGGAGGGAGGGCCGTGGTGCGCGTGTGCATGTGCATGGGCGGTCGCATCATCGAGAGGAGGACGTCATGCGCTCCTTGCGTGGGCGCCCTGGCAGTCCTGGATGCGGCTGTCAAGTGCGCCTTCCTGGGCGGGGTGGGACGGGGTCGTGGAGCGTATACCGGAGGCGCTGGCCGCTTGAGTCGGCAGAACGGCTCCTGCAGAGATAGCCCTACCACGTGCGTGTGCGGCAGTCGCGCGGATGGCTTTGGAGAGCGGGGATGGGGATGGTGACGCCGACGGATAAAGAGGAGCGTCGAGTCAGCCGATGCGACACGCGCCGCCATGCTCCCGAGGCGAGGCGAGGCGAGGAGGCGAGTGTATCGGTGTGCGTTTACCTCCTGAAGAGCGTCCTTCGCCCGTGTCTGATGGGCTTGGTGTGGGCGGGGGATGTAGGACGCGGATGCGGAGCGGCTTTGGGGATGCCAGGCCCCGGAAGGAGTGCAGAGTTATCTGCGGTGGGGCGTGTGCGGACGCCGGGCACACCCGCGGGCGAATCGAGTCGGAGAGATCGTAGGCGCCGTAGCTCGAGGGGGAGACGGGAGGCACGAGACGGACGCCGCCGGGATGTGGACGTCGATACTTGGTGCATTTGGCGGAGAGGAGCGCCGCTGCATGCTGGCGGCGCGGGCGGCGTCAAGGTACCCTCGTGTGGCTTATCCGATACGCTGCTGGTCGTCTCTCGTCGTCGTGCGTCCACGCCCTTTTCCTCTTCGCTGTCGTCTCCTCCAGGGAATAGCGACTGTTCCCTCTTTATATTACTCCTTACCTTGGCTCATTTCTGTTTCTTCCTCTTTGATGATCTCCCGAAGACCGAGACACTGACCTGCTTCTTCACAGGGAAATCGAGATGCTCCACTCGGGCAAGCCGTGGGTCGCGGACTGGAAGCACTGGAACTATACAGCGGCGATCAAGGCGACGGAGGTGCGTTCTGCTTCTTTGCTCCGTTTCTGTTTGTGGGCGGAGATGTGGGGAAGGCGTGGGGGTTTCTGAGGCGAGGAGAGGGGGAGAGTTGGTGGATAGATGGAAGGGTGCACTGGAGCGACGCGGCAGAGACGGAGGCGGTCACCATGCACCGGTACACCTTGAGCTGGCGCGGGTTAGGCTAGCGCGCGCAGCGAGCGGTGGGAGACGCGCAAGAGAGCACGGCGGCGGGAGGGCGTGTACCTTAGGCCCGCTCATGGGTTGGTCTCTTGTCGGGCGGAGTCCGGGTTATACGAGGAGCGGGAGCGTGAGGACTGCGGAGGAGCGTGGAGGAGCCTGAACAGGTGGCGGATCGTGGTGTCCATGAAGGGGAGAAGGAGCGCGGACACTGATCAGCGAAGGAGCGTCGGCGGCGGTGCTTGTCCCGTACCGCTACGCATGTGATTGAGACTGGGCGGGGCGGGCGTGCGAGTGAGGTAGAAGGCAGAGGTGTTATAAGCGCCTGCGGGGACATGACGCTCCCCGAATGTTTGTACGGCGCGTCGAGCAGGCGCCTGGGTAGAGCTCGTAGACGCGGATTCTATTGTGCTTGGCGTCCTGCGGCCGAATGGGAAGTGTGTGGACCTTGATTGGATGGGGAACGAGCGTGCGCATTGAAGATTGCGCAAGTGTTTTCATTGGGCGCGTCTAGCCTCTCTCCCTCGCCTCCATTCTTTCCTCTTCTTCTTTTATACTTAATTAAGCTGCCCCACCTGTGACTTACTTCTCCCTCCTCTTAGGCAATCTACTCCAAAACCCCGGACCTCACGCGCGAGGGCGGCTCGATCCCCGTTACGCTCACCTTTGCGGAGACGCTGAACGTGAATGTGGTCCTGTTGCCGATGGGGAGGGGCGACGATGGGGCGCAGTGAGTTCCTATCTTTGTCTCGTTCTCCTTGGAGGGTTCAGAAAGATGATTTGCCGTGGAGGGGCAGTGCTGTGTAGGAGAGAAGTAAAGCCATCGTGGATACCTCGATTGCCACGCAGATCGATATCACGTCGCGTCGTAGAGCGAACCTTCGCGTGTTCCTTGTTCAAATTGCTGCTGACGCCGTTCCCTGCAGCTCGACGAACGAAAAGCTGGATAAGAGCAATTTCATCGAAGGGGTGAGGTTTCCGTCCTTCATTCCCTTCCTCTCCGATCCCGCTCCCTTATCCTTCATCCCACTTCTCTGGAACTCCTCCTCGCACATCGAATCCCTCCCCTATTCATCGTGACGATCGAATGCTCATATTTTTTTCGATCTTTTTACAGACGAAGCTCCTCGGGACGTACCTTTACGAGCTCGCGGACGTGAAGGCTGATGCGAAGTAGCCTGGCGTTCATGCTAGGAATCACCGACGAACGAAGAAAAACGAGGGAAATGCGAGAAAAATGGACGTGTACTTGTATCCTGTTTTGGAATAACAATCGAGGTGATGAACATGTGATTTTCGATGCATACTATTTTGTAGTTTGACAAGGGACTGGTCGACCACTCCGCCTTATCACTGGGTGACTTCCCGTAACATAGATCTGAGTTTTTTTAGATACTTCGCAGTTTTCCAGACGCCAACTGTCGGATTGTGATACTTGATGGAGAGGTTCCACAAGCGTTGGGACTCGGCCATTTTTTGGCAATCTACAACCACCCAGTGATTAGCGGTATTCATTCGCGCAATCCAATCGAACTCCTTTCCCACTGCCTCAAAACATGTGAAATTCATTTTGAACGGTGCAGCTACCAATTGATCTTCGGTCTTGAAAATCTACTGACCGAAACCTAGGCATATTGATGAATTACCTCGCGATATCCCGCGGACGGTTATCCACCGTCTCAAATCAATTACACACACTGGGGGCAACCAGCGACGCATGTGAAGGCCACATGCGTAACCCGCATGTGGTTGTGCATGCGGACGGGTTCATAACAAAGCCCACAAAGCCTCCATTCGCAGACAAATGGGGGCTTTGTCGCATGCTTTGTTCCCCCCCACCAAGGAACAAAGCATGCAACAAAGCCAGCCTTTGTCTGTGAATGGCGGCTTTATTAGCTTTGTTCCCAAGGTTGACCCAGTGCGAATTACATGCAGGTTACGCACTTGGAGTCCGCATGCCTTGCTCCTTGCCCCCAGTGACATTTGACAACGCAGACCGAAATCGATGACTGGCATGAGTTTTGCGCGTCTCAAAGCCATATTGACATCAAAAGTAAGGATTCTTAATTACTCTGCATGGAATTGGTCTGACCTTTGAAGATTGGTATGCGCATAAGCTCGCGAACACTTGGGTTTTACCGTCCGTCAACAAATATCTGTCAAAGATTTCAGACGAGAATTGGGATATCACTCCAAACCAGTCCAACATCGTCGAGACTGCACACACAGGACGCAATGCCGAGACGTCCATTGGTGTAGGCCTTCTGACGGCAATACTCGAGTTCGATGCTCTCTTGATCCGCATGCTCGCCTTGTATTCTAACATTATGTCAGATCCCAAGCGCGCGACAATGTCAGGGCTGCAGAGCTCCTGCAGATTGAACGTGACGGTGTTACGCGTAAACGATGGAACGGGGTTGGGAATCACGAGAAACTGATAAAGTTGCTTCAGGAGGAGATGAAGATTGACAGACATCGCTCCGATCTGAGGGAGAAGGTAACTATATTGCGCCGAGAGATTGATGAAGAAAGGCCGGACGGCGGGAGTGGGTGTTGCGCAGGGCTGAGATCGACTCCGAGCTGGCAAAGCTTCGAGGAGAGCCTTTGGCTGGTTTACGAATCAACGGTCGTAGGCCTGCGGAACGTCCGCTTGACAGTGGTACATCCGATGTTGAACTCAAAGCCGTTTGCTCATATTTCATGATAGCGCAAACAGCTCCTGATGCATCTCTCATCGAAAATAAGGAAGATGCTGACCTGTCTGGTGGAGTTGAGATTGAGATTCAGACTGATTCAAGTCTCAATTTTCAAGGTGCATTTGGCCACTGTATGAATTCGCAGCTCACTCTCGGTAGAACCATCAACTCCATTCAATACAGTTGAACCTGCTGGTACCGATGTCACTGATATTTTGCATTACAAGCGTGAGGTCCAATTTATTCGATGGAAACCGAATACTGAGTAACCGCAGCATCGTCTTCAAATTTTTCAGATCTGCCTCAAAGATCTGAACGACAAATCTGGGACAGCTCATTCGATATCTGTAGCTTCTTGAGTGAGTCTCACTCCTGTCTATGATGGTAACGTCTCATGGCCAATAGGCTCATCGGCAGACTTCCTAGACTCAAACCCACAATTCCAACGACCTGGAATCACAGATAACGGTCAGTTTCAACCATCATAAATGCTTTCAACAATTGATCCATGGACAGACCTTGGGTTGAATCCTTACATTCCTACAGAGGAATTCTTGAGCTACTTGGACGATCCCGAGTTCCTCAGAAATCTAGAAATGGGCGCTACCAGTTCCAACATGGAAGCGGATCTGCCTCAGCTCCCAATGCCGACGCCTTCTTCTCCTATCGCCAAGTCTTCTGATCTACCTTCCGCATATCCTGAGATACAGGGCCAAAGAAAGAAGCGCACGAGAGAACCGGAAGTCGATGAAGCTAAATTGTCGCAGGCTCTCGTCAGCGTACCAAATCGCGTCGGGCTCTTGGCAAATAGTAATCATTTGTCGTCGTCATTTTCCGTGTACTGTATTATTTCATTCAATTCGTCAGTCACGTGATTTCGACTTCCGCCAGAAAATCCCATAAATCGAAAAAAATTATTGCCGGGGTCAAAAAATTTCGGTGTGACGCGTGACCGACGAATTGAATGAAATAATACAGTATATGCTAGCTTCGTACATATGTCATGGTACTTGAATATTTATTCTGTTTTCAGCCTTCGACGCGAACAAATCCAACTGATCTGTCAAATCAGTGCGCACTGTGCACCCACCACCGCATAAACAATTATCTTGACGCGGTGTGACAAGACACTTGACTGTGGCAACCTTGCGGCCAACAATGATGCCGAGGGACAGTGATGTGGCAGCCGAGGCGAGTCCCACTACTTCCATCCGCTGTAGTGGGACTGATGCATCACGAGTGGGACTGCGCAAGTCCCACTCCTACTCGTTCAACAATTCGATATGACGATCTGCCACCTGCCACGACTGCTGATTACTCCGACCCCTTGAAAACTGGCGCCAAACCCCACAGTGTAACCTTTCGCGTCAAGCTTCGAGATGGATCCCAGGTTAGAAGGTGGTAGTGAGAGTGGCAGGATAGCGATATCGAAAACGAGGATACGGATGCGGCGCGAAGCCTCCGTGAGTACCATACGGAGGCCCAGAGGACCTTTTGGGTTTTATGCAATGAAGTCTTCTGAGTGTTTTCCCTAATTACTTTCATTCTGACAACCTGCTTGGTTTGTCGAGGACTAGTACTGTTTTTGAATCCGATATCAGCGGTGCATATCCACGCTGTTTGTCTGACTGAGCGCTTTCTTGGGAAACTGCCTCGTTATCAGCGCCTTCATGCCCACGTATGGCAGTACTCATCTATGTGTTCCGTTTACCCGGAAGACAAGAGGATGTTTGACACCATTTGTCTGCTATTGAGCTTCCGCTTTATGGATATCAACTTGTATCTGTCTACCCAGCTTCATATCGTGTGCGAATGTCTGATCCAAGGCGTCCACATCGCAGTTATATATATTTCACTCACAGATATTCGTATACACTGCGGCGATCCGTTTGTCATACCGTGGGTAAAACAGCTTTGAAAAAAGTTCCTGCGGTTCACGGAGTTTTTCAAGTTATTTTACCGGGAAGTCAAAATAGGGTACAAAGAAAGCTTTTTCCTGTGCTTTTTTGTCCAGATAAAGGACTCTTTTTACCTGGGGTAAAAGGCGCTCAGGGCACACTCAGTTGGCACCCTCTGAGTAGGCGCTAGCGCGCACCCAAGTACGACGCTCAGTGCGCGCTGATTTTTCCTAGGGTAAAACATAGGAAAAATGAATAGATTTCCCTCTGATTTTTTCCCATGAAAGACAACAAATTTTATTCCGGGAATTCTGCGAGGGAAAATGAGAGATTTTTCATCTGTTTTACCAGGACAAAGAGCTTTGATATTCCCGCCAGAAAAACCCGGCCATATTTTACAGGTGGAAAAATGATTGTTGTTACAAGCGCAAAAAGGGCGTGAAAAACGGCATCCTTTTACCCCAAGTCCTTTATCTGGACAAAAAAGCACAGGAAAAAGCTTTCTTTGTACCCTATTTTTACTTCCCGGTAAAATAACTTGAAAAACTCCGTGAACCGCAGGAACTTTTTTCAAGGCTGTGTTACCCACGGTATGACAAACGGATCGCCGCAATGTATTGAACAGTAGCAGCTCCTGAGTCAAACAAACGTCAGTCAGTCTCTGTCAACTTCATCACATTTCTGCATTCCGGACGTCGGAGTATAACAGGCAACGTCTCCCCTGACAGATTACGGCCACCATTGCCACGCTCTGGACCAGAGTATTTAATGTTACCGGAGCATTTTTGGGGGATGTCATCCCCTGAATGTTCGCATACCAGCTTGCAGTTTTTTTTCAACTTGCTCCGCTGGTACTTTGTCTGGTGGTACGTGGCATGCTCAATTCCCCCGATTAAATCCATATCTGTTCAGAGCGCAGATGGTAGCCCCACGACCGTCCTTGAGTACAAAGAATGGAAATCATCGGGTGTCTGAGGTTGGTGCTGTGCACATTGGTTGTATTCGCTGTTTGACGGCCTTTGCAGGGACAGCAGATCCGAGCGCGCATTGCACCACCTCGTCGCCTTGTCTTCACCCAACATGACGGTGGAGAGCTGCCTTGACTCATGCGAGGCCGGTGGATATGTGCTAGGGGGCGTGGAGTTCGGCGATGAATGTTGTGGGTCTTTGAATCGCTGTACACTATCTCCGAAATTCTCACTGCCCGGAAGACTGCGGGAATGCGCTCCTGTACGCCCAGGGCTTCTCCGGGCAGTGCTTTCAAGCCTGCTCCGGGAACGCATCAGAATTGTGTGGCGGCCCCGACGCACTCAACGCATATCAGTTTGCCGATACCCCCTTCACCACGGGACCCGCTTCCAACGTCTTCGTGTATAAACAGTGGAGGTGGTGGGGATGTCAAGTGTGGGTGGCCCAATAGTACCTAATCATCACCGCTGATCCGCTTCAGTGAGGCGGACGGTTTCATTCTGCTACCACACGGCCCTCTGGTCCCGATTCCATTGGAGCAAATGACGGTGGAAAGATGCCTTGATGGGTGCGAGGCTGCTGGATACAATGCAGCTGCGCTAGAAGATGGACAGGTGCGTCGGGATATTTCCCTTCTCCTTTCTTGAAGACATAATTGATTCGCACAATAGAATTGCTGTATGTATATATTAGCTGCTTTTTGCCACCGCATGTTTTCTGACCTGATGAACCTCAGACTGCGATCTTGTCGAACCAAACGGCACCCCCAACCCCAACTTTTGGGAATCCGCAGGTATTTTCGCATGCGCCGCCCCCTGCTTGGGAAATGCCAGTGAAATATGTGGTGGTGCCATCGATAAATCCCGGGATGACCACCAAATTTCATCTTATGTGACCTGTGACTTCGACTCGGAAGCCTTGTGTTGAGGTTCTGAGCCAGATAACGAGGCAAATCTGATGCGTGCAGAAATTATGGCTATCAGCTGTTCAGGATGCATCCTGCAAGGAATCTTGCATACTTTGAACACTACTTTTCTTTTTTCACTTCCTACAATAGATAGTCTCCTTGTACTTGTGTTTGTGTTTGGTACTTGTAGTGGGTTGAGCCTGCTGTCGATACACGTGACAAATCTTATCGATACTTAGCTCTAAGGCTCCAACCTTTTCCTTGTATAAACGTTTTTACACGGTTTAAACTGTTTCCGTTTCCTTTTATTGTGCTGGTGGGTTCAAACGGTTCACAAACCGTTTGTACAAGGTTTAAACAGTTTGAAGAATTGAATGACGTTTAGAGGACTTTCTAGTAGAAATCTGGAGAAAAATTGCAATGCAAGTATATCTGAAGCATTCTAGAATCCTCACAATCCAGAAATACGGAGGTGCTGACCATGCAGCTCTCGACTGGCGGGATCAATTCCAGATATAGAAATTGTTCTTGACTGATGGCGCATTGATGCGCCGTACGGTCCGCTGACAGCCTGTGCTGTGGGCTCAGGATGTGCTGTTTTTGAACCGAAACCGGTTAAGACAGTAACCCATAACAACATGAACCAATATTGGAGAGATCCAACACCTGGAAAACCAACACGCGCACTGGTTCGGAAGTACCCTGGAAATTACCGTGTAAAACTGTTTTAAACTGTTTTAAAATGTTTTCTAACCTTTTCCTTTTGTTGTGCCCAGATCCATACACGAAAAACAAAAGGTTGGAGCCTTACTTAGCTCAAACCCCTCACTCACCTAGCCTTCTGCTCTCTTGTTTCTCAACAATTTAACGGAGAGGAGGAGGAGCGAACCCGACAATGACGACTAGAGGCGTGTTAGACAATACAAGTTGGGCGGGGACCCACGACGCTGGGAAGATCAAGGGTTTCGTCTGTAAAGACTCGTCAGGTGGCTGTGTCCCCATTAATATCACCGGGCTGTTTGTTGGCGCCTTTGGCGCCAAATAACAATGCCGTCACATGAGCGGAGTCCAAAGGACTCGACACGTTATTCTCCTCGGCAATAAGATGTTTTCGAGAGGCCCTAACACGGTGGCCAATCTACTCACGCGTTAAGTGTTTTGGTTGTTCAGGATTACGAAGACGGCGGTACCCGGTGCCATATTCCACTGGCAGGTGTAAAATAAAGGGCCTTTGCCCCGATGCCGGTCTCCTGGCAATAGAGGTGGCCCGAAGGCCGCATAATGCTGTGCCCGCTAGGGTCGGCAGAGTGTAGGTACATAAAGAACATTATGTAAATAACGGAAGAATATTCCAGTACACTCATAATTTTTACTCAATCTGATGTAGAAGAACAGAGTTCCAACAGAGTTCTGTGCTGGTAGACAGCAATGTGGGTCGGTCGTCCAGGAAATGGGGTGCACGGTGTGACGGACGTATTCTTCTTTCAAACCCCCTATTCCGTCTCGGCCTGTTTCGCACACTCACTCGTTATTAGTTATATCCTTACTATCTGGGACCCCCTACCTGGCCACCCTACCTAGTTGGCCACTTGGGAGCTAGAAGCCCAGGGCTTGGTAATTGTGACTGGGCATGATATACGAACAGAGTACGACCTCCAACGAAGGTCCAGACCAAATTTCAGCCGAAAGTGATGGGTTGATCGAAAGTCACGGCATCGCGGATCGGAATCCGAGGCGCGGGGACATCAATTTCTTGTCATCGCCTCACTTGCCGTAGCTATTTCTCCACCATTTCTTCGTCGATCCACGACTTTTGGGGCTCATTCTGATCCCCCGATGCTGGGGCCTCTATCTGTAATGCTACTGGATGGTAATGGTTCCACGACTCTTGTTTATGCACACAGGAAAGCACGACTGCTTTTTTCGGTCTGCCATGCTGGCCACCGTCGCGGTACACAATACTGCCCTGCTATCAGTCTGGAACCTTACAGAGTACTTTTTACTATCCAATCCTCCATTCTGGGAGGTATTCCGAGATTTTATCCATTCACCTCTGATAGCTCTACAGGCCATTATCACAAACCCCCCATTTTCGGTCTTGCTAATAGTCAGATTTTTTGGAGGAGCTACCAGTGTCTTGTAATAGAGTTGGGTGCCCAGGTACATCCCAATACTTTCTATTAAGCAGCCTGGATCTTAATTTGGCCCATCTAGGTGTTTCTTCTACTTGTAGGATGCTCGTTCATTTCACAACCCCGATTTTGGGGTTTCACATCGGTCGGAACCAGATTTTTTGCCCTATTGTATGCCTCATATATACACCAAAACTGTGTGAGATAGTCAATACAATATCCCTCTATGATTTAGAGCGCAAGTGGCGGGCATTTGAGAGCTCAGGCCATTATTTAGCAGTGTGGCCAACCAGCCTGTTATTTGGCCATGTTGTACTGCCGCGCAAAAGAAATTCACTGTGAACTCAAATGTTGGGATATTTGGGAACTTAGGGTCTTGAATCCTTCCTAGGAAGCATGCCTTCGTTCTGACGCAGTTAGGCGTGCGTAGGGTTAGTGGACAGATTGAGATTGAGGCATGAATGCTTAGGTGGCCAGGTAAGGGGTCAAATATAGTACACCGATACAACACGACACTCTTTACTATACCCGCAGTTCACTCTGTATTTTACAGATGCTCACACTCATTCACCTCCGTTTCATTTTGACATCTCAACCATCTCTACGATCACTCAAACTCTGATTCGATATATAAACCTGTAGCGTAGATCAGATACCTCAGTCAATCTATCACTTACGCCAGTCACTTGTGAATGTTCACCACCCATTTCGCCCCATGTGCCGGACTAGCTTTCAGCTCTCAGTCACACACGGGTGAAGCAGAAAGTCAATGAGAATGTCTCGAAATGTCGTAGAAGCGTAGAATAGAAGTCGGATGTAAATAGGGGGAAATGCCGTGTGGGCGTAGAATACGGGGGCGAGGTGGAAAGGCTCTGTCTGGGCAATAAACTGGGGCTTGGGTGGAATGTCTTCACTGGCGATATACTCACGGTAGAGTACTCGGGTCACTGGTTGCGGGGATAATGGTGGTTCGGGAGTAAAGAGGTGGTATTTGTACATATGTACATACAAAACAAATGTACGGTCCGAAGACCGGCATACCGTAAAGTACGTAGGGAAATACAAAATAGGGGGAGGACGATGAGCAGTCCATCCTCCCCTTCCACACCGAAGACGTGTGCTGCCGCAATGCGTGACCCGAAGGGGAGCACGCAGCGCGTGTCAAGGATTGAGAAAAAAGAGGACTAAACATTCGACGTGGACCGCTTGGGATATCGTTCAAACTGGCAGTAAAAGATTGGAAGTAATGAAATACTACTTCCAGTAGCTACTGGGTGTAATGCATCATTGGTACGTATATTACATCGTTCAAGAGTGTCACTATTGTGTACATTCAATTGGTCACCCATCGCAACCGATTTTTTGTACGAGGCCATGAATTTGAGCTCAGGGTACCCAGACCCGTTGTGATGATGACTGCGCCTCTGCTAGGTGCCGATAGGTGGTGGTGATAAGGGCAAGTAGAGAGTGTTCGTCCTTGGGGGAGATAATGGTGTCGCTGCGCGAGACTGTGGAAGTAGTAAAATGTGTGTGGTTTATTTAGAGGATTTTGATATGCCCCAGAGAATATCTGGTCGTACGGTTCGCTATTCTAATGTACGGAGGAGAATCCGCCCAAAGTCTAGCTTTCCCTGAATTTTGTAACACATCCCGTTCTACAATCCTGTCGAGGAGCGGACGACTGTTCAGATGTGATGCGGTTTCCGTTGTTATAAACGCTATGGGGCCGTTCTCGGTTCTTTTGTATACAGCTACCCTTGGTCCTCCGACCTCTTCTAGGGTGCTTTGTGTGCTGGGAGGCCCTAAACTTGTTTTCAACGACTCCGCTCCTGTCTGCCGTTCCGTTCTTTCCAAGTCCGTTCCCTACTAAATTCTCTACAAATCGTCTTCTTCTTTCCGTTCGCAAGTTCTAACGAGCAGAGTCGGCTTCTTGAGAGCTGTGATGAAGGTCGATACCCGTTCCGTTTGATGTGAGCGGTCGGGGAGTTATACAACTCGAGCGATGACTGGCGTGGTGCTCGAGAATGCTGTTATGTCGAGCGGTCCGTACAGCGGCAGGTCGATGTTCTGCCAGGCACTGCCCTGGAGACCTTGTTTTCGTAGTCGGCGTACCCTGGTGAGCGGTACTTGCGTATCACTTAAGATGCGCTGGTAGTTTTAGATGGGAAAATTAGATGTCTTTATTCGCAGCAGCGTCTCGTATTTATAGGAAATCGACCCTCCAGCACTGCCTTCTGCACGTTCCTCTTGTCCTTCTCCGACTCATCGCATCCCGTTCCCTAAATCGGGACCGCCACATGCTCCTTTGACTGGTTCCGTCCGTCTTTGTGACTCAAAAAAGGTTCCCGCTCCGTTCCTGTGCTGCGCGTGGGAAACCCGCTCGACGAACGCATGGCGCTCCAGTTTCCGCTCTCAATTCTTCATTCCTGGAAGCTGTGCACAAATTCTCCGTTCGCCGAACGCATGCTCCTTTAGTCGGGATGGATTTCCGCTCTCAGCTCTATGTTCCTGGAGGCTGTGTGTGGGTTTTCCGCTCTTTGGACACATGCTCCTTGTGTCGGGAACAGTTTCTGCTCCTAGTTCCATATTCCAGAACCTATGCGTGAGTTTTCCGTTCCTTAGATCTCGTCTTGGTTGGCCATTCTTCCTTGATCTTGTTCTCCTTGTTTGTTTTGTTGGTACTCTTCCTGACTTGAACGACCTATTCCTTCTTGAAGGCCGCTCCATGAGCTCCATAACCATATCCTACTCGATTTTATTTCGTTCGGCGCCTGGCTCGGCAGAGGGGAGCGCGAGGCGGAGGGGAAGCGCGAGGTGGAGGGGAAGCATTGTGCTTGTGCAAGGGGCGTGCAGAGTCGCAAAGTCGGGCGCGCGGCAGGAAAACACAGGGCGGCGCGGTGCGGTGGGAAAAGCGTGTTGTTAGAAGAGCACAGAATCGGCGTGTTCGCAAAGTCAGCACCGCGGGCGGGAAAACAAAAGGGCGGCGTGCAGAAAACAAAAGGTGGCATGCGTGCGAGTGGGAAAAACGGAAGGGCGTGCAGACTCCGCAAAATCGGCGAGCAGCCATTATATGCCAATCAATATTTATGCGTGCTGCTCCGCTTTCTTTCCTGGGCGTGCATTTAAGTTGGCTAAGTGTTCGCAAAATCGGCGAGCGACCGTCGTAGTTTGCAGATTCTGCCAATCAATATTTACGCGTGCCGCTCCGCTTCTTTTCCTGGGCGTGCGTTTAGGTTGGCTAATTTTTTGTGGTGCGTGCGGGGTCGGAAATGTGATTTGGTTCGGGTGCTTTCTATCCGCCGACCTTGCGCGCCCGACGGAATCCGTTTTATGTGAGTGCCAATGTGTAAGAGACGTCAGATCGGAAATGTGCTCTGTCTCTATTTGGCGATGCCGTTTCCGCTTCGCATGTGCCGTTCCAGAGCGATCACAAAGTGATGGCTCACACCGTACTCATTCATAGCCTCGTCCAGGTCGTGCCAGACGGGACCCAAATTAATGTTGTCCCAGACCAGATTATGGGTGAACTTGAGAAGATGAACATCGGGATCATCACCATCTGTATCAAATACAGGTGGTTTTAGCACACACAGGCACTCGGTCCTGTAGTCAACCTCCTCAAAGACACTCCGAAGCCAGCGCCCCGGATACCCACGCGCACGAAGACGAGTAGCAAATTCCGTACGAATGTTTGCAAAGTCAGACTCCATTGAGCAGATATGCACGTAGCAGATGAGCTCTCCCTTCACCCAAGCACGCTTGGAGTCGGTGGAGTGGCATGAGTTCCAGGGAACGTAGAGGTAAGCATTCAACGCTTGCTGGTATACTTTCGTGGTTAATCTCAAATGTGGATTAAACGCGGGTTTAGCTGGGTCAAAACCGAGCTGAACCAGTACATCCAGGAAACTGTAACGGGGTAATTACCATTACTTATTCTTATCCATGAACCCACAGCGCGGGCCTATTCCACACCACTTTACTTCCAAGATACCCCATATGGTATCTTGTCACATCACGTGAACTTTGTAACATCTATATAGTTGAGACGTCGGACGTGTGACAGGCAACTGACACACATCCATCTTGACGCTCTCTGGTTTCTTTAATAAGAACTTAGATTGATTCATCGGGTGTGCCGTTTAAGTTAAAATCACCAACCCTTTACAGAAACGGACCGAGTAATGAGACTGTCCATTCCATCCTCATTTAGGATGCAGAGATACAAAGCGTCTCTGAAACTTTCCGACGTCTTCAAGGGTTCCCTTGATGATAGCATTGATGAAACGGCCATAGAAGAGAATTATGTCTTTAAGTTCATCGAGCGCAGGGCCTTCAAACGAGGCAAGGAAGAGGTTAGCGTAGGTAGGGGCGCAGGCTGTCCCCATCGCTGTACCAACAACCTGTTGAAACATTTTATCTCCGAAGTGCACATAATTATACTTGAGGACGAAACGGAGGAGCAGGACAACCAGCTCTTTCCGTCCTCTAATTATTAGGCGCTCTGCCTCTAAGAAATTCGAAAATTCCATGAGATGCGCTTCGAGGAGGGTTGCAATGCGACGAATCCCTTCATCCGTGGGGATGTTGGGATACATGGTGATAATGTCTCCAGTGACAAGCCAGATATCTTCTCCCAGCAGCAGCTTAAGCGGAGCACATCGATTCCGATTTTCTTGCGTGTTAAGGACAACACAGTCTCAATCCTATCAATCAGAGGCGGCCCTTGGGCATTTGGGTTAGAGATGTGGAAGTTGGGGACATAGCGTGGTTGTCCCCGTTCCGTAGTCTCGCCTATGTGTGGGGTGCAACATGCTATCATTGACTGCTCTGTCTATCCCCAGACGTAAGCAGCGAGAAAGTCCTCAAGCACGTCGAGCGTAGATTCAATCCTTGTAGCACGGGGCTTCGGGATGAACTTAGAGTTCAACGAGAGCATTCTCGCTTGGTCTAGACTTAGCGGAACATCTGTCATGTTATAGAAGGCTCGATTACGAAGCCGAGTATCATAGTACAATTCGGACATTTTGCTAGTAATAAAACGAGAACGGACGGCGGCAGTTGTAGCAATCCAGCAACTCCCCACGTGAGGCCGAAGCGGAGGTTGAAAATGGGTTTGACACGGTTATCCCGCCTGTTGCCATCGATTTTGGCCACATTGCGGGTGCGGAAGAGTGCAATATCTTCTAGGGTATGTTCCCGTGTATCCTCCAATTTTTTGCGTTTTTTTCCCCGGCTATTTCTGAACTCTTTCGACTTCCAGCAGAGCCGAAGTGTGAAAATGCGATTGACTCCCGGATTTCAGCCCAAAAAAATTCGAGCAGCTGTCTCGAGTGTTTCCTCCTTCGAATGAATTTTTGTAACATTATTCCGGCCTTTTTTCGTCGCCAAGAAGAGCCCGAACACGTCCCGCCCTTTCCCGCCACTGCTGCCATCAGATCTGGACTTACAAATCAGAGGGTTGCTGAATAGCAGCAACCCCCCGTACATCAGCAAGGGGGGTTGTTGATTAGAATCATCCTATATATTGCTCAACCTATTTCTTTACGGATAATTCTATTTGGCAACCCCACTTGCTGGTGAACCCTTGGTTGCCAAATAGAAATCTTCTATTTAGCAACCCCAAGCTAGAGATAAGATAAGGAAGAAAAAGAGTTTAAATCAGTCTCCCGCCGCTTGGAGACTCAATGAGGCGCATCCATCCCTTGTGTAGGACGAAATATGGCTGGATCTTGAATCGTTGTCACCTTCAGTTTTTTTCTCGATTTCCCGGGTTGTTTTTGAACACCTTTTTCACCTGTTCAAGCGAGTCGCAGCGCAAAACATCTGAAAATCTTCGGCACTTTAGTCTTTACCCAGCAGAGCCCAAAGAAAATTCAAATAGCTGCCTGAGATGAATATCTTTGCGAGTGAGGATTTGTTTCACTGTATCTTCCTTGTTAGGAGGGACTGGGCTACTTGCCGCCCTATCCCGCCTCGCCCGCCATCAGCCGCTATCAGAAGAGTTCTGACAAATCATCCGGTTCTATTTGGCAACCCCTCGATTTACAGTGTGGTTGCCAAAGAAGGGAGGTTGCCAAATAGAATTATCCTTTCTTTACCTCATTTTCAGATCCAGCTTGCAAAATTTAAACAGGCCACCTAATTCATGAATGAAACTTCACACCGCACAGAAGAGGATGGAGGGCCACTTCGTGTAAGTTAATATAAGTATATGGATGGGTCTGGGGTATGAGTTCAGAGGGTGTGATATAGTATATATATAGATACAATTTTCGACGAAGATTCGTTGTTTGGAGAGTACAAGAACAGAGAAGCTGCCATCAATCAGGAGTTGAAGACCGCCCCGCAGTAGCATGGTCCAGGCGGGCAGATGCATTGCCTTCGAAATGATTCAAAACCGTCAACATGAACGTCGAAATCGCAAGGAAGGAGAAGCACTTACATAGCTTGGGGCGATAGGTATGCCATTCCATTTAGCTGGACATACAGGGATGCCTGATTGTAGTTCAGCTCATAGAACACGCCACTCGCATACCCGGCATCCGGAGCCTCAGCATAATACGCGTTATCAGGACGAAGCCGGGAAGTGTGGTGGTTCTCCATGCATGCGAGCACCTCGTGTAGGTGCTCGGACGAGGAGTGAGGGTGGTGTGGTTGGGGCGGGCTCGGTCTGCGCCGGTACGGATGGTGTGCAGGTGTTACAGAGATGCACCGCGCGATCTTAACGGGGCAGGAGCCAGGGACACCGTATGAACCTATCCCCGCAGAAGGGGGCGTGATGGGCGGCGGGGTCCACTCAGCCTTGGAGTAATTCCGCTCGCGAGAGGGAACCTGAATTTCTGGGGGAGGCGTGCCAGGTTGGCGGGTCGAGGACGAATAGCCGTCCGGCATGGCCAAGTATTCGCATTTGAGTCCCTTTGAGGAACAACGCGTGCAGGTGCTGTAGTCGACGTCGGAGTGAGTTACACACTGCCATAAGAGGGAGGAGAGTTGGTGAGCTGAAGCAGCGGAAGTGGATATACTGGAAATTCGTACCTTGATCTTTCGCTTCCGACAGCCCGTGCAGGCGACGTAGGCCCTGCGGCGCTTGGTGAAGAGGCTCATTTCCTTGGCCGGTATGGCGGAATGTGTCATGGGAGGCGATTGGAGGGAGGTAAAATACAGCGCACGCTTTATATATATCGTTCAAGACGGGAGCCCGGATCACTCCATTTTAGCTTTGGTCTTTCACAGCCGGAAGCTTTGAAATGAAGAAAATCTCTGTTGAGGCTCATCAATTGACGCTCCGGATCCCATCAATGGAACACGCGTGCGTCAGATCGAGGATCGAAGCCAGCTGTGTGTGAAAAAAAAGGCAAGCATGGAACCGGCTGGCGCGGGCAACGCAGCCAGAGCACTGATTTTTTGACTCGGATTCCATGAGATTCAATTCAACGAGCTAGAATTGGCACAATTGGGCGCTATCGAATTCGTCTGTTGGATGAAAGTCAAACAGATTCGGAGACAACCTGGGCATGCTATGCAAGCGCAGACTCCGGCAACCAACCGGCAACGTAACTCCCTGTCATCAGTATATGGTCATGTTTGGAAACCCGCCAGGTTGTCGCCGTCACAGCTAACTGTCGAAAATCAAAAAAGCATTCACGACGCATCAGCGCATATCATCGCCAAGAGTCCATCAGGCAACCTAGAACTTGGAAACGGCCCATCGTCCTTGGATTGTCCACCGCCGTCCACTCTAATCGTACACGCAAAGACTTGGAAGGAGGAGCAAAGGACTCGGAGAATATGGAGAGACATTTGCCGGCGAATACCATGAAGAGAGTTTGGAATTCACGAGGCAAAGATTGGTGTATGACACAGCCAGGCCCACACTGCAAATCCCTAAATTTTGGGTGGTGGGAAGTTGGTTTCAACTGGTATCAGATTATTTCCCGAAACTAAAAGCCTGAAACACCTCATGGTTGCCATATATAGCAACACCAAAGTGTTTCGGCTCATCCAAACCCATCGTTTTCGCATCAAGGGTTGGTTAGTTCTCGGTTCTCTTGGGTTATGAGCTCCCAATGTTCAACCATATCAATTCAGCGCTTGATATTTACCATGTGCCGATCCCGCCTCTGCTCTGCAACCAGCACGTCCTCCAAATTCTCTCCGCCTCCGTCGCATCCCCTATTGACCACCGCTCGCCTTGTCGACTGTCAATGCCTTGCGATTCCCTGGCTATCTTCGAATCCTGGGACCACAGCGATATACGACCACCGCAAACACCGGCATGCAGTCCGGATATTCCTTGAGACGAAGCAAAGGTGACGGTGTTGGGCTTGGACGCACGTTCGTTTTCGGTCATTGCTATCCCGCGGCGGCTGGGGAGGCGAGTAGTATAAGTATGGTGATGTACCGTAGCTATATGAGTATTTGAATCTATCGTTTTTTTAAACGCAATATGGGGGCGAGGAACGGGACGATTCCACCAGATTCAGTAGAACTTAACAGAAATTAGCATACGTGAGCAAATTTCAGCAGTTTTTAAATCTGCTATAGTCCAAAATAAATGCTAGGATCTGCTGGCAACAGATCAGTCGTTTTCAGCCGATCTCAGCAGAAAACAGCAGGACTGCTTTTCACTGGGGTTAGACCTTGAGTGGTGACCCTCGATCTCTAGCTCTTTCTTTTCTTGTTTATATCTTCGGTCTTCCCTCTTATAACCTCATCCAACATCATCTCCTTCGCCTTGTGGTACCTCCGCGTCCGCGCGCCCTTCGACACAGCGGGGGAAAATGTCGCCGGCATCCTGGTGTGTGTACTTACGGCGTATCCTTTTTTTTTTTTGGCTTGCCACCATGGCAGGAGATGTTAGTGGGTACTCCGGATTGATCAAGTGGAGTAGCTATTGATCTCCTCTGTATCATTTACTTATCGCGTGTCAGTATGGATATCTACATCATTCAAAATCAGTCTGTAACCCGTTGCTCTGCGCCACGCAATTCCACCTTGTGATCTCTCCTCCATTTTGTGTGCTTTAAACCTCAGATTTGATTTCTTGGGTCATAAAATTAGGGTAAAATTCACCCCGACTATCTTGTTTGGGTGACCCGAACCGACCTTAGCCACCCCGGGGTGTACTGCCCAGCGTGCGGCGTATGGTAATGAGAATTCGCGGTATTCTTTCGCGGTCGCATGGTAAATTATTTTCCTGCTGTACTTTATAAAAATTTGCACACCGGGTGAGTTTGGTCGCGGACGAAAGTGGGGCGCACGGCACGGCAACGAAGGCGAGTGCAGTGAGAAAGAAAGCAGTCCAATCAATTCAGACACCAGGTCGCGGTCGAGAATTTCTCAGCATCGCAAAATACGGAAGTTGGGGGGCAGTGTGGCATAGCGGCAGCAATGCCACTTCAAAGTTTGTTGGTTGCGTAATCTGACTTTGGCAGATAGCACCATGTTCGAACCCTGCCCTCGCCTTTGTCTTTGTGACTTAGGTCGCCGTAGGGGGTCAGTGGGTAGTACGGACCGGTGAAGCCGGTCCAGGTTTAGTCCCACACTGCCATCCGGAACCCGCATCGCCGGACCGGATGATGTGCGTAAAAATAGCATTTCCTCCTTGGTAGTCAATTCCCGGGTTTTCCCGATTTTCCCAGGGAAGCGACGATTTCCGGAGTGGCCCAGTGATCACAACACGTGTAATGGCGGACAGGGAAACATGTACCTGTTATGTTGGGAGTCACTACGTTCCCCAGACTCCCCCACCAAAAAAATAAATAAATAAATTCGGAAGTCACTGCGTTCCGGCCCCCACTGGACAGACCTCTGTCCCCCCTCGTCCAGCTGTGGCTATATCTGTCTACCCCCTGCCGAACTCTGTCTATGGGGGTAGACAGAGGGTTGTGGACGCATGTCTGTCCCCACTCGTCCAGCTGTGGCTATATGTGTATATGTCACATGGACACAGTCCGGCTACCGGAGTCCATGTCTGTCTACGTGCGTCTATGCGTTCACTCAACTGTTGTGATTTTTTTGCTCAATGTAGGTCTACCTCTAGCAACGTTAGTCTTTACGTTGGTCCACCCTCTGTCCATGTCGGTCGACTCACGTAGACAGATACAACGAATGTAGACGTACCATGTCTTCGTGGTGTAGCCATACGTAGCCACATATGGCCAGACCGCCTTGTCTAGGGCTCTGTCTATGCATATAGCCAGACCCTCTGTCCATTGGGGGCTGGAACACAGTGAGTTGGTAGGGAAAATATTAAAAGTGCACTTCGCCCGCCATAACTTCGACCGCCATAGACCGCAAGCTTCCGTGCCAAGAACATATTTATTGACTGAGAGTTCCGACTTGAAGGACTTGGCATCACCCTGCGAAGGCGAACTGTAATTAAAGTATTGGCATGCCAAATCTCTAATCTCCCGGAACTTTGCGATGTCATGATCTTTATACTTTCCATACATTTGCCCGAACTCATTAGTCACAAAAATGATTACATTCAAACTGCAAATGACATGGGATTAAGCCTCTTTGAGGCAGGTGGCTGAACCTTTCGGATTTTGTCACATTATCTCATGTTCCCTACAAGATTTGACCGAACACGTTTGCAAAATTTTGGCATCCAACCTTTTTCTCCCTCCTCCTCCTGCGTCGCTGTTTTTCTGGTGCTCAGGTACTGTCACTGCGGCCAAATTCAGCCGGAAGGTTGTCTAGTACTATATATCAGAGCCTGTAAAATACACGGTCAGCCCCATAAAGGTCGGAGGGCATGCCCCAGCATCCAGTGAATCTTTATTGAGTATGGTGAGGGAATTTTGTTTGCAGAGAAAGCCGAGTCGGACTTGCGGACACAACCAGTGACAACTGCAACCCAGAATCAAGGAGGAATTTTATTCACAACTCAGAATAAATCTCTGTCAGAGAAGTATTTGTGAACCGGGATATGTAAATGTGCATGGCGTGAACTGGAAAAAAAAGTCAAGAGTGGAGAAGCAAGCAACAGCCAACAATTTCTAGGATAGGCCACCAAGTTCTGACAGTTTGTGGCTGGTATTCTTTTTGAGAGGCAACTGAGGTAACAAATTGAAAGATGGTTGAACCCATGATACGGAATTGGGAAAACAAAGCACAGGAAAAGAAAATGCTTCTGCAAATCGGCTGCAAGAAATTCAAAGATTAAAAGGAATGGAATTGGAGTGGAGTTTGAAATCTGATATGTGACGGGCGCAAGGAGCTTGAGAAGGATCAAGAGGAGCAAATATGATTGATTCTAGCCAGGAAAATTGGTCGGTAGTCAAACACTGAGTGGAAAGTGCGAGACTGGAAGCAGGGAATAGATTCTGGGTCACAATATGCAGGAACCAGCTGCAATATCTGTGAGCTTCTTCTTCAGTTGCCTCGAGAGTCGACATTGATCGAGCCTACCAAAGAGACAACTGGCACCAGAGATATCAGGAGCTGACTTGTGGAACTCAGTTCAAGTGCACAGGAATCAATTGAATAGTTGAGTCAGGAAGAAACGAAGAACGAACAGTCTCCACGGCTCACCGGCCCGGAGGCTTGCCGAACATTAAACGATAATGACTAACTCAGCTGGATCATGAAGCAGAAATGACTAATACACAAAATTGGACTGAGAGGATCCATTGGCCTTCTGTGAGTGAAATGAGGTGGAACACTGGCTTGAAAGCAGTAAACGTGAACAAACATGTTCATATTTTTTTCGAATGCAATTTGTGTCTTACCAGGTCCCTCCAATTTTTTTCTTGCTGTGACCAATGTTGTATGACTAAATATTGTTTGCGCATGTTAGGAAAATGGATCGAAATCGAAGTTCCCCAGGGTAGCTAAACCTAAAGGTTCAGCCAATAATTGTACATGATATCGATCACAACGGGCAGACAGTGCCTTTCGCGACCTGACCCACAAAATATCAAAGCTGCCTTTCGAGGGTTATCATAAATTTAGCTCACCTTGCAACATTTGGTCTGCCCGACTTGCACGGGCCCGCAGACTGTGTAGCCTACCGGGCAGAGCGCGCCCGTAAGAATCGTGACCTGAACATAGTCAGTCAGTCTGCGGTCTCATGGAATAGTCAGGCCTGCAGGGATACTCACGCAGTCTGACTGGGCCTGAGCGGTAACAGCGAAGAGAGCAGCGATGAAGGTGACGGTGAGCTTGAACCGCATTGGAAGTACTAGTGGGGTGGAAGTTCGGTGCTTCTGAACATCGCATGCAATATGCGTAGGGAATTTATATGGTTGGTATCGGCCGAATATAACACTCAAGCTCCGACAGCAGATCGGTGCATCTTATCACTGAATTGAGCAAGGTTATGTATCATCCTATGGCAGATAGCTTTTACGAGAATACCGCACCCGGGCGAGTGAGTAATGAGGATGTTCAACGGTTAGGGAGTATTGTATCGCCATTATCTGGTATAAAGTTCACCTAGGGTGTCTTGAAATAAACCGGTATTTGTGTCCCGCAACCAATAACCAGTAGTTGTGGAGGGATGCTGTTGATATTCATCTAGACGGTGGCAGATGTCTGCCTGTTCCTTGATCCAATGATTCGGCCAGGCAATAAGAATAGCATGTTCCAAATGGCCCTCTTGGCTCGATCCAAAACTTTTGGATTTAGTCCACGCCGTCTTAAGGCGTGACGGGTTCGGGAATCATGTGGTGCACTGGGAAGCTGGTGGCTCGCGGCCGCACTGCACACAACATCGAGCTCGTACGACGCGAGACTCTGAGAGAGGGAGAAGCCGGGACGAATCGGAATGGACCATTTCATAATCTAACTATGTTTCAAACAAATCCGTTGAGAATTGACCGAGAGACATGGATTATCTGAAAATGGGCTTTCGCTCGCGCCTTAAGAAGCTTTGTAGTTGTCATCCGTCATCCAGCAATCCGCGTCCCTTGGCCTACGACATAATCATTTGCTGGCTACCTCAGCAGCAGAGGCGCAAGGATGCACCCGAGGCGCTTGTTTGTAGACCGTTGAAGAGGGTGTGGCGGTCGCCTCCGCATTGACCTAGAAGGCGGCAAAAGACTTGACAGAATTCGCGTTCGTATTACTAGTAATAGAGAAAACTATCCCTGTATTTCACTCTTTGACAGGCCTGAATTAAATCAGATCAATGTATTCTAGTGCAATTTGGCAGAACAAGGGCAGGCATACACCGTATGGGGCCGTCAAAAATGTTGAGCGGTCAAAAAAAAAAGACAGGTGATAGAGTCTTGGGCAGCACCTATTTTACACAAAAAGACTGAGATCAGTGCAACCCGGAATCGTGGATTTCGGTCGCCTTGTGGGCAATTTCTGGGTCCTGAAACTTGTGTAAATATTGAATTCACCCTGCGTGTTACAGTATTCGATAGCTTTCAACCGGAGTGAACTCATTCATTCTGGCCGAGCGGTGGACCATGGCCAGCTCACTGTTGTTCATGAACATCCATTTGAAATCATAATGGCTTCAGTCCTGGTGATTTCGGATGGCTGCAATACGGTATGCGGGATCTGGCTCACGAATTAGGCCCGAAAACCGGAAAGTATTTGCGTCGTGATCAAATTGCAGTTACCATAAGATGTACCAGCAGCGGAGGAGGCACTGACCGAAACAAGCCCGCACTTTTGAGCCGAACTGACATTGGTGCCGGGGTTCTCTCAGCGGTGACTGCATGTTATTGCGTCGATGAGCAAGAAAGTGGAAATAATTCACAAGCCCATGAAGGGGAGGGAGACTCGGTACATACAGTTCGTACAAATGACTGAGCTACAGGGGTGGTAAAGCTTCTCCTGTCAGTGATTTCCCCAGCAATTGGAGTGGAGACATCCAGCGGGAGAAACCTATCTTCCAGGTTGAGGAACGTACCCCTTGCAGAGGGGAATACTCAAGTAAATCAAATTCACTCGTGATGCCATGATCTGATTTGAAGAAGTCGCCCTGGATGCGAGGGAAACTCCGAGTCAGTGGTAGCTGGGCCTCAGCCGTATGCGAATTTGGTGCAGTCTCTCAGGCGAGGATATACAAGACGCGGCACACTCGGTAAATTTAGAACAGCGGCACATTGAATCAAAGGCGGCTCAGAGCCGTCTTTGATTTGCGAGAGAGCCGCACTTAGGTCAAAGGCGGCGGCACTTGCCATTTGGGAACACGCCGTGGACGCGTGATCGTGTCGGGGCTGTGCACTTCTCTTTCCTTCCTACCACCATCGCGCCCCGCCCAATTCCCCCCACCCGACGTTCAACAGCGCGAGAATGCCAACGCGTCTTCGGCGTTGACCGCGGCGTCATTGATTGAGTGGCTTCGTAAGAACCAGTCTAAACGCTACTGCCTACTGACGCGCCAGTCAATAGGTGTTCGGGAAGCCGTACCTTACCACCATTCCCTCCACAACTCGTCAGGCAGCAGCTTTTTGGTGTGTTGAGCACGATGGAGACACGTCCCGATGCGTCACCAATGGATTGAATCCTCGCAGGCAACCTGCCGTGCGAACACGGTTCCACATTGCGCTCCGCCCAATTGTGAACTTTCTACTCGCTGCTGGACATTCAACTCACGACGATCGAGCCTCATTCCCCGCGGGTGGCGCTCTCTGCGCTAGGGTTAATTTACGCATTGAGGTGAGATTAACAATTTATGTAGGTCATTCCTAACGATTTTCATTTCCTTTCCCTTCGCCCGAGACTCAACCTCTTCCATCGCGCTATCATCGCGGGTCCAGATTTTTCATCCATTTCTGGCCACCCCGCGAGCGGGCCGACACGTTGGTATGTTGAACGGTAACAAACTTTATGCAGATATTTTCGAAGCACATAGCAAGTCCAATGAGCACCTGCCGCAATCAATACTCTACACATATTCCTGCAGATCTCCCAGTTCAATTTGACTGTTTGAGGGTCGCGTGCATCCACGAAGTGAGTTCTCCACGGCCGTACGGGCTGAAAAATTCATTCTCCTTCCGGCGTATCATATTACACTTGTATTAATACTCCTTTACTTGAATTCATTCAAGTTCGTGTTCTGTGAGTAAGTCGTGAAGTGGACCTCTTGCGCCCAACAAACGCCCGTCCGCGGAAGTGCCGCTCTTTATTCGAAGGGCGGCACATGAGCCGCTGATGGCATGGTAAGTACCGCTGATGCGGACACATATGCCGCCTTTCATTCGAAGTGCCGCTGTTCTAATCTTATCGAGTGTGCCGCGTTTCGTTGGTCCCGCTCTCATGCGCGTTGTATGTGTGTCGCAGAGTCACCAAGTTCAGATCAAACACGAGGCGCGCGTTGCGTTTGGTGGCAATGCGATTGAGGGTAGGAGTCGCAATGCAGGTTGTGAAGGAAGAAAGCGATGTCTGGTCCGGGAGATGCCGGGTCATCAGAAAGTTGGTTCGCAGGAGTCTTTCCAAAAGTTTCCGCAAGATCCGAGGGACCTGGAGGTTAGCCTAAGGGAGGAAGGACACCGATTGAACAGGGGCCGGGAACTTGAAAGTGAGCATTGAGGAGTTTCCAAAATAGCATGTTGACAAAATGTGCTACTCGTTACGGAGCCACGTGAAATGCCAAGTAATCAACGCCTAGACGACACTGAGCGGCCAGAAATTCCCGACCTAGCCAGGGAGTTACGTCCATAACCAAAACCGTTGCCGCCACCACTTGTTCCCGAACCACTCGCCACCGCTTGGGAGCCTGCAGCCTCGTCAACACCCCTGGCCACCAATTTAACCGAACCCGAATTATGGCCTCCCTGAACCGACGCGTTTCCAAGAGCACGGACATCTGCAGCGGACATAAAGACCCGCAGATGGTTGGCCTGGACCGGGTCCGAAATAACGTTCATCCGTCGTGGCTCCGGGAGCGCAAAATCCGGCAAATGGGCGTCCATATAGACCTGCAGGACCTGTAACGCAGGTGTGGACGCCGCAATTTTGACTGGCCCGATGATAATGAAGGCAGTAGTCTCCGCCGATGGAGCACGAGTGCGCTTGTTAGCAGACTGCTCGGGTGAGCGGGATCGGCAGTGGATAAGACTACGAAGGGGGGAATGCGAATGCGCGCGCGAGGGAGGGGAGACGCGCGCTGTGGGGATAAGTTGAAGCCGCGCGATGGTCGACTCGAGTCTCTGGATGGTGGTCTGCAACTCGGCAATCGTGAGTTCATGCTTGCTATTGGTCATCGCCTGAGCCTTGGCCTGAGATTTGATCGCCTTGTCGAGATCATTGTGATTGTCCTTGATGAGCGTAAACTGTTCGGCGAGCGCGTTGCTCATCTCAAGCAATGAGAAATTCGAGGAAGAGGGGGGTGCCGGATGCGGTCGTCCAGATCCTGGATATGGAACTCAGGCTCCTGGGTTTCATTGGACCTTTGAGCTGCTGCTCGACTTCCTGCACGTGCTCCTCCAGAGAATAGTATAGGTGTTGCACCTTGTTGCACACCCATATCCTATGAAGTGATCGAGACTGTCAGCAATGTGTCTCTGAGGTCCTCGCACCCCAAATGGTCAAATCCATCCGCTAATCACTGCGTTCAGACCCCCTGTAGGCACACCCTTGCCTACGTTCGTCTACGTTCGTCTACATGGGTCAAAGTGCGTCGATCGCCGTAGGCAAAGGGACATCGGCACAGCCTTGCCTACGTTCGCCTACGTTCGTCTACGTCAGCCTACGTCACGTAGACATACTTCGCCTATGTGTCCACAGCCGTAGACACACCTTGGTCCCCCCACTCATCATGGCTGCAAATTTGATATACCACATGGGTCTACATCCCACTATGTTCGTCTACATTGGTCTACTGCTGTAGACCAACGTAGGCATACATAGACCAATGTAGACGAACATACACCAACAGTCTACATGCTGTAGGCATATGTAGGCAAATGGCTTTGTCTACGTGTTGTCTACGCCGGTAGACACAGTGTGCGCCTACAGGGGATCTGAACGCAGTGAATCACGCCTGCCAAATGGCCGACTAAACCCGATTCCCACACTACCCGACAGAAGTTGGATCTTCGTATATCTTCACATCTATCTGACAGGTCGCATCACTCGCCAAGTTCTTCGTCGGTTTACGTTCCGACGAGTTTGGTGCGCTAAATCCCGGCTCTGACATTATTGCTACGATATCGCAAAGCATTGACAATTGTTCTGCGAAAGCCAACCTGTGCAGTTGTATGCTCACTTCTCAGCGGGCTTTTACTTGTAATTAACCACTCTCGACATCTACACGCACACAAAATTTGATTCTTCGACAATGTTTCCCTCCTCGGAGCACGTGAACATGCATCATATCGAATCTGAATGGTGCAGAACACCGCAAGCAAAATCAGCGCAAGGGTGGAAGTTCTCCGCCTTGGGAAACTTGACAAACCTCGCACACGGCCGAATTCGCACCGCGCATAGGTTTCACGCAAAAGAGGGCTCCGATGAGGCTTTCAAGTCGCTCTCACGCTTGATTCCAAACTGAGACTCGAAGAAGAAAGGCTTGGCGCCTTCCGAGAAGTGCAACCGTGAGATACCGTGGATAGATCGTGGGAATCAATCACCGTCATGATTTTCGGCCGAGCTGCATACGGACAGTCATCTGGCAGCACAGTGTGAATATCTGACTGTTGTCCTACGCAGAGACAAAGATCACTGGGAACAGGTCCCTGGATGGCAGGTTGGGAATAATGATAATCATCCGACATCTCTCTGTGCGCTGGATCTTTCCATGAATAATTTGACTGACAAATGGGCAGAGTATAAGGTTGAAGTGAAATTCGGAGCCGCGCATATCCGGCCAAAATACCGTGCGTTCGAGTGGCTAGAATCCGGGCAGGTACTCTGTGGCTCCTGGACGGGCCGAACACCATCTCTACAGGGCTCACATCGGCTGAACGTTGAAGGCAATTTCGAATTCTTTGTAGATTCGTTAGTCGGATTTGACGAGCTTGAAGCCATGGCCTAGCATATCTGTGTATCTAACCTGTGCTGGGAATACTATTTGTTTGACCGCATCTCCTGGCCCGTGCCAGAGCCAAGCGGCAGTATGTCTTGTACTTGAGTTCAAATTTACTTAGGTCGGCGTGCCCCCCCATCCTGGGATTGAAAATTAGAGACAATGCTGTGAACAAGGACATCGATCATTGGGTTGAAAGTATCCGGCGGAATGAATGCCACGCCGGTGAGATGGCCCAGCAGCTCGGCGGTTCGGGGGCGTGGCCTGTTTCTGCCTGTCCCACGAACATGGGAATAGCTTGAGAACCACGTTCACCTGCTTAATCCAGCGAATTTCCTCGGAGTTCAAGGTGCCGACAATCGCTTTCCCGCCATGAATCACCCTCTGTCCCATTGGGCGTTCGTTCGTGCACAGTGATCCTCGCACAAGGCCGAATAGACTCACGGACTGTTTGCAGGACACCCACGCCAAGGTCTTTAATAGGCCGCGGCTAAATCTTTCGTGTCTGCTGTGTCGGTCCCCCGTTTGTCCAGAAAAAATATGCTTGTCCTCCGCCGTCTCTTTGCTCTCGCCCTTGTCTCCGTCGCCTGCGCAGTCAGGCTCGACGCCCGGCAGGCGACGAACACAAACGCCGCGATCAACAAGATCATCGACCAGGTCGATATAACCATGCACCAAGCGGGTCCCTCGATCCGTACGTAGCGTATCTTCAGCAACTGCAGCGATGTGATTATTTGGACTGAGAATATCGTGGAATCAGTGACGTTGCAGGCGGACCACAGGCTGAGCACCTCGACGCTTGCGACTCAGATGACCAGCATCGATAACGCGTTTACGAGGATGAGGACTGGGCTCGCGGCGACGCCCGTGAGCAGCGGCTCGAACACCACCTCCCCGACTAACGACGAAATCGGTGTCACTCTCTCGGATGCCATGCAGTCAGTTGCTTGTTTGTTTTGGAAGAACACAGACTGAATTAAACGAAAACGCAGATTGGTCGCGACGAGTCTTTCGGGTATCATGGCCAGCGGTGCAGTCCCCGGATTCCCGACCATGGTGGCTACGCTTGACCCCATCATGTCAGGGGCGCTCGCTCAGTACAATGTTACCCTCCCCGGCGGACTCGCGCTCGTCCACATTATGTGTGTATCTTACCGTTGACGCCGAAATACTTGGTATACTTAATTAATTATTACCCTCAGGATGCTCGATGCTAGCCAGTTCCTCCGCGCCGAGGGCTTCACCAAGACGCTTACAACACTTGGATTCTGATTGGCTAGTTTGGATATTGGGAGTTGTTAGGCGCTCTGTGCAATCCGGTTTCTGTCGTTGAATTACGAGTTTTGCGTCTTGTGGTGTATGCGAATTATTTCCTTGAATGATTGATTGTCCTTGTGTGTTTGAATGTTGAGGAAACGCCAGTTCCACGTTTGAACAATGGAATTGTCATCCACGGTTTCCTTCCCTCTTTCGCCGACGGAAGCGTATCTTCCCATTAGTAACGAATGGTTAAAAGGTATATGTACGGCAAAATATATCTCCCTCTATTCGTGGAACGGTCCATTGGCAAGCCGCGGCCCTAGGTGGTCGTTCACCTTCCCATTGAATGCATATTCTGACGCGGAGCTCACGTTCCCAGCTTCGATTTCAACGTTTCACAAGTAAAAAGGCGATGGATTCTCAAACACACTTGGTGTTTGCTGTAGCGAATGGCGGAATGGGAACCAAAACTTGGAATCCGGCTGATCACCGCGTTTCCGGTGCATCTCCAATCCACGAATGCTTGGCGTTTGATTCCGCGTGGTCTAAGCGACGAAGATTGCCATGTATTTTTCCTTCTGCAGACGCACACGGGAGATTCTGGGGCTTGTGCTCATTGTCAGCTGAGCATGAACTGGAACAAGGAAGCAGTAGAAAGGAAGCACTCTACTCCATGTTGTACCTTGAAAATTTTCTCGATTAGAAATCCCGCAGAGGAGCCTCGGGGAATGGAAAGAACGGGCACACCGCTATTTTCTTTTTTGGTTCTGAAGGGATTTTGACACTCAACTCGCGTGGAACAACACAAAAAAAGGTCATGCGACAAACGGTCATGCGACAAAGCTGAAACTTGGTTCCACGAAGAAGATCTGAGGCGGTTCGGCCGACCTTGAACAATCATCTTTTCTTGAATGTTGGACTGTGATTTCCAACTACGTCTCGGGAAAGGCCTCCGAACTTCGGCCCATCAGAAAGAGTACGTCAACCTCTCCTTGCTCTTGGTCAATCGCCTTTTAGGCAATCGAACTACTCCATTGCCCGTGGACACGGAACCCACATAAAGATTTGTAACACTCTCAGGCACTCCAGAAATACTTTTCCTCTGCAAACGACTACCGCCACCCGCGGGCGACTCGGGAAAAGCGCAAAACCAGGTTTCTCGATTGGTCTTGTCGTGGATTGCGCATCCGTGTCAGTCCAAAAATGCCTCATATTCTCTCGCATTCTCTTGTATAAAGGGTGTGTAGTCGGTTACGAGTGTCAGGGCTCTCGTTCTGTAGCACACTACAATGTTGGCCTCTTACCTTCGGCTCGCGGCGCTGTCGCTGCTCCCGTCCGCTGCTTTCGGCGCCAATAAGGTCTTCAACTTGGACATTATAACGCCAAGCTCTCTCCCGATGGCTTCGTTCGCGAGTAGGGAATATCCTATCAGTGCAAAGCTCATGCTCACAATATTGCAGCACCGTCGTTCCCAACGGAACGTTCCCCGGGCCAACGTTTTTCGTGAACAAAGGCGACTCGGTGGTCATCCACACCCACAACAAGCTAACGAGTCCCGACATGCGTCGAAGCACGTCCATTCACTGGTAGGCTTATTCTCTCCTAGACCGACGCCGAAATAAACGCTCATACTTCACTAGGCACGGTTTCTTCCAAGCGCGCACGTCTGGAATGGACGGCCCTTCGTACATTTTTTCACACGCTTGAAGTCTCCTGGCTCAATTTCACTTTCGCTAGGTTCGTCAACCAGTGCCCGATAGCTCCCGGAACCACTTTCGACTACGTGTTCGACACGGCGGGCCAGACTGGAAAGTTCGATGATTCCCTTCTTTCGCTTTTGAAACGGTTTATTTATTGGCCGCACAGCTACTGGTACCACTCGCACTTGTCCACACAATATTGTGATGGATTGCGAGGAGCGTTTGTTGTATATGGTCGGCTTTATTTCCTTGAGAAATTTCACCGTTCCCTGACATTCCCAAGATCCCAAGGATCCGCTGGGCCATCTCTATGACGTGGACGATGGCAAGTATCAATACTTTTCACTGGATCTCCGCTAATTATCTGGGGAAATACACAGCGAGCACAGTTATCACGCTCGGCGAATGGTACCGTGAGTGTTTCATGTTGATACAATTTCCAACCCCCCGGTAACACTTCCGCCAGACGTACTCGCCCCCGCCGGCCAGAACAGCTTCTTCAAGACCGGTATCGTTCCGTGAGTCCGCCATATTGACTACGTCACACCCCCACTGACCCTGTTCCAGTGTCCAAGATTCTGGTCTGTGCCCATAAAAATGCTTTGGGCCCAAAATTAACACAGTTTTCTCCAGGCCTCATCAATGGTAAAGGGTCAGTGCAAGAGTTCCCTATTTTGACTTGCCGCTAAGTGTAAATTTAGACGTTACGTCGGCGGACCGCTCGGTAAGAGCAATATCCGGTTGACTTGTCGGACATTCTAACACGCCACAGTGCCGTACGCGGTGATCACGGTGAAGAAGGGTCTTCGCTACCGGTTCCGTGTCTTCGCGATCTCGTGCCGCCCGTTCATGACGATCTCATTCGACAACCACACCTTTGGTTCGTTCTCTTTTCAAGCTACAACATTTTCGGTCGTTGATCGATGATATAGATGTCATGGAACTCGACGGTGTTGAGCACGACCCTGTTGCGTTCCAGAACGCAGACGTCTACGCCGCTCAGCGTATTTCGCTCATCTTGCACGCCAACCAATCGGTCGACAACTATTGGTAATCCAGCCATATTGTTTGCGTTGTTTCTTATTCATAACCAAAATAAATAAATAGGATTCGCGCCCCGCCCACTGGAGGAAGCGCCGCCAACAATCCGAATTTCAACCCCAACCTGACTCTCGCCATTCTCCGGTATGAGGGCGCACCCGAGGTCGAGCCGACCACCGTCGACACTCCCGGACTCAAGATGGACGACGGCCTCATGCACCCCATTGCCTCAGAGGGCCCCGGACAGCTCGGGTCGGGCCCGCCGGACTTTGCTGTGACCCTCAACATCGCGCAGCCCAACCCGCCATTCTTCGACATCAACGGAGTTGTGCGTCCATTTTCTTGTCGCGTGGGGAGTCATTGACGTTGGGGTCTTCAGTCGTACCTGTCCCCGTCCCTGCCGGTGCTCCTGCAATTGCTCAGTGGTGCAGCCAAGGTAACTGATAGCCTACTCATCAAGAAATGGGTTGAAACACTGACGCGAAACAACTAGCCCACGGATTTCCTGCCCTCGGAACAAGTGTATGCAGTTCCTCCGTATTCCTATCTCAACTCCCTCACTCGTTTGCAGTATTGTGTTGCCGTCGAACAAGATCATCCAGATAAGTATTCCGGGAACAGGAGGTGCGTTATAATTCCCGTTGCCAATATATTTGACGCTGATCGCCTCTGCAGCTCATCCCTTCCATTGTGCGTTCCCAAGCACTTTAGCCAGCGCATGAGCTTTCCTAATTCTTCCCGCAGTGCACGGGCACAACTTCGACGTTATTCTGCAACCCAACGCCGTCACACCGAACTTTGTCAATCCAGCTCGACGTGACGTCCAACCCAGTGCGTATACACCTCAACACGGCATTTGCATTGGCTGACCGAGAATACAACAGTCAACGGCGGGAACACGACCTTCCGGTTCTTCAGTGGTAACCCTGGCGCATGGTTCCTGCATTGGTTTCTCCCATTCACCTTGCCCTGTTTCCTCTTCTGAAGTCCTTTTGCAGCCACATCGACTGGCATTTGGAAGCCGGACTGGCCGTCGTCTTTGGAGAGTCGCCAGCCGCAAACATCGCTGGCCCGCAAAGCCAGATCCAGCAACCGGACTGGAAGGCACTCTGTCCGACCTACGATGCGCTTGCGCCAGAGTTCCAGTGAAGAGTTGGGTGGTTTTTTGAAGAGGCGCTGTCCCGGGCGCCGAGATATATTCAGTCCAGAATCGATTATCATTCTCCCTCGTTTAAATTGGCAGAAAATCCGAACGCATAATGATATATCATTGTTTACGTGTTGTTGACGCGTCGAGTGCACGTGAGCGTGGGGAATCAATGGCCGAGCCCTTCTCTGCCGTAGAAAAATTGTTCATTCCAAGGGTTTGATTTGCCCAGAAATGACCTCAAATTGCCCAGCTGCAGGGTTTTGTCTCAATGATGGTCAGATTTAATCACCGATTCAGCCAACCCTTGGAACTGCGGCGCGACGCGTTTGTTTGCGCGCGCATCGCCATCAACGCCGTCGGCTCCGCATAACGCCGTTGCCACGTCTGACTTCACCAATGCTTGCCCTTGTCCGCCTCCTCGACTACTTTGGAATAGGGCCGTCCCGTCCCAATCTTCGACTTCGATCCCCGACCTCAGTCCACCTGTGCACGCTCGCTCGCCTATCCGCCGCTCTCCTTAGTTCATCAACACATACGTCTAAGTAAACTTCGCCGTCCCACTCTCTTGCCCAACGCCACGCAGGCCCTTCCCAATTCACCGCAACATATGAGCCAGGTGTCTCCCTGCTTCACACGCAGGCCTTTCTTGCCGCAACCTGGTCATGCATCACACACAAGGCATTTCTTCAAAAGCTGCTGTGGACGGTTGGTTTCGTGCTGCTGCCCAGGCTGCGCGCTCCCGTCTTCTCATACGCACTTCGCACGCTGGCCATCTCTCGCGCGACCCTCGACGCCCTCTCTTTCACCCTCCACCATCATCCCAGCGCCCCAACCGAGCAAACGAATCCAGACGCCTAACCCCAGCACCCCGAGAGCCTGCAGCACCGCTCCCTACCCCACCCGTCATTTCCGCGTGCATGCACCCACTTTCAGCACGATCGACACCACCCCAAGCCTCTCGCCCATCTACGACGCCCGTTTTCTGCGTCGCTGCTTATGCGACGGCTGCGTACCGTGTCTGTGCAGCTCACCGTCTGTCGCCTCCTCCCTCGAGGACCCATCCGACGTCTCCTACGCCCACGCAGGACTCAGCCGCACCCGCACACCGACTGCGACGCCCGCGCCCACGTCGCGCGCCTGCCCCCAAGCTCGGCCGTCCCAGACGGCGTAATTCTCCCACCGCCTAGACGCCCTGTCTCGCTCATGCCAGTTCCATTCGTACCGCGCTCCCCTCAGTATCGGTACAGTAAATAATAAGACTTTCATCAGTTTTAAAATGACCCATATGAATACGAGCTTACCGCAATACCAGCTGTACCCGCTGTGATCTCGACCTTCCCTCCGCCTCCTCCATCCTCTCTCCACTACCCTCGCCCCGTCTGCAGATGGATGTGGAGGAATGAGGCCAACGACCAAGTCTCCAACACCACTCCCTGCCGCACTCCCTCGAGTTACACGAGTCGCGTGCCGAGGATGCACCACGACCGCGGGGAGATCTCGCCCTCGTCCACGCCGCGGTATCCCTCGCTCGTCCTCCGTTGCCCTCGACCCTAGCGCCTTCTGTAGGATCATTATCACCATGTTCGCCGCTACAATACGCTCGTCCAACGCTGCAGAAGGTAGGCAGCCGCCGTACCTTTCTCCGCACTTGACCTGATCCTCATCGATTGCTCTTCTACTGCTTCAGCTCATCTATGTCCGTCTTTGTATACCTACCATGTGTGTTGTATCATACTCTGATGTGTTTCATAGCTCCACGTATTTCAATGATACATTTTTTTCACCAGAGAGCAATAACTTGCGGATGTGGTCGAGTGCCCCGTAGACCCGACCCTCTGTTCTTTTACCACGGTGAGGTTCGCATACCGCGCGGCCAGCATTTACATCTGAAGTCATGGCAGCGCAAAAAATCTCTCCTTTTCTTTGTTAACAAACGTAGTACGTACCCTGAATCAATTTACCTCGCAGAGCTGCACCCGTCTCAATCTTCTCATTGGCCCAACTTCTTTTCACTCCACGCGTACTTCGGTCAGCAAAGAACCACGGTACTACGGGTTCTTCTTGTCCGTGAATCGCAGATTACGGACTTGACTTTGTCAGCCTCTTCCATCCATCCTTCGGCCAAGGCCGATATTTTTATTTTTTTTCGCCGTCCTCTCATGTGGTTCTTTTCCTGTCATAGTATTCTCTGTCCGGATGACAAAAATTCAGATAAGCTAGGCATTCGCTAGTGCTCCTTTCTGCTTTATGTAATACTAAATCTGCCTCGACCTTCTTCCACAGTATCTGGCGTGGTATCTATCGTTCGTGTACGACTGCGCCTTCCAATTGTCCGCAGATTCATGCACCGGTGGGAATTCAATTCCTCCAATCCCTTCTTCGCGCCAAGTTGATCTCATCCGCGGATGGCATCATCCGTGCCGATCCGTATATAACTAGCTGAGGACGCAGACGCAGAGGAAGAAGAATAAACTCCTATTGAAACACGAGCTCGACACAGATAAGCAGTCGAGAACCTCGTCAAGATTTTACGCATCCCCAATGTCAAACAAATTCCCGCGAAACGTTCCTTCGAAGACACTCACCACTGGGCATTGGAAGTACGTTCGGTTCAATCCACCGTCCGATTTGTTGCTAGTTGATGTATCCCTCAGAAATACAACAAAGCATGCAGCTGCAGATGACCTTGCGCTCCGCCGTCTCATGCTCGACGAGAAGGCGCAGCTCATCGAGATGCTGCGCCTAGACGTCTTCACGAAAGACGAATTCAAGGCTGAGCTCGCACAAATTGCAGCCCGTTATGAGGACGTGCCCAATGCAGATGTCATCTGAGTCACGTTCTCAGCGATTGTGAACCAATTACTGGGAAGTTTCTAACAACAATGGTACAGATAAATTTGTGACACGGCTAGTGTAGCTACCCATTCTCATGGCCCGTATGCAACGACTCCAAACCAGCAAGAATGGCTTGGATCCGAAGCGGGACGCTTGGAGCACCCGATGAAATTAGTCTTTTAGAGTATTTCTTGAGTGTCTCCTGAACTTGGGAACGAGCGGTCGAATCCCGGAGCCACGCATAACCAAGTTGGGAACTGACAAGGGCATCTGGAGCCACCTAGTGAAGTCCTGCATCGAAATATGTTCAAAGATCTCGCTGTTTGTGATCGTGTTGAACAGATCTGCATAATCTAGCCTGTCATAGGCCCATAGTCGAAAACACGGTATATTCCGGAGGCAAATCGAGTTTGATGGGTTTCGTGAATTTCGCATCGGGAGTCGGAATATTGGATCTGCAGGCTGTGTCGTTGCTGGTTGACATTTTGCTGGTGCAAATACTTGACGACGATACTTGACTCTTGGGCATGAAATCTTGATTTGGCCTCGAACCCAGATATTATATACTATTTGAGACCCGTTACTGGCCACCTTGATGTTTCAGCAGTGCACAACACGTGGGTAGCGTATTGGATCGGGGGTGGTCTATACATGTGCATACATAGGAGAGTAATTGAGGTGGCCGGCGATTAGGTAGCCTATTGCGGCGGCGTGAATTATTCGAAGGATCCAAAAATATATACTAGCTATTGGCCACGCCGCCCAGTCTCTTCATGGTTGAATGAGGACTTCTGGTGAATTCAAACCGTTGAATTAGGTGCCAAACCATTATTCTAGATGGTTGTAATCATGATTTAGGCTATATAATTAGTGTCTATATATTGATTTTCAGCAGGGGGGCATAGGGAGAATAGACAATCTGGACGATTGAGGTGCTAGTTCACGACTAGCGGACCATGTCACCCAAAACAAGTTGCCGAATGGTTTATAAGAATTATGTGAACGTACTTGGATGCACCAGACATCCTACCAACATCCACGGGTCCTGGAAAAATTTCGACTGTGCGGACCACAGAAAACTGGCCTTTTGAGACAGACCACAGCAATGGGAAAGGACAGAGGGCTGCATAAAATTAATATACCTCTTAGGCTCAATATCCCTGTATCATGATTGCCTATCTCAAGTTTCAGAGTGGCCATGGCAATCCTCTGTTCGTTACCGGCATGGCCATGTTGCACCCTCGATGTCAGAATTCGCCCCTTCTTGACACCAGTACAGATAAGGGTGGAAGGAATGTATGAATTTTTGTGGCACAGATTGAAGCCCGAATGAGACGAGCAGAATGAGCCCCAAACTCGTCGATCGGCCAGAACTCGTGGAGAAAGAGAGCAAGCGGGTCTGTGGCGTTAAGAAACTGATTGCATCACCCTCCGGCACGACATCAAATACACGCAGCATTTGATCCGACCATCAGTTAATCCCCAAATTGGGTATTGACCACCGTTAGGGGTCGCATTCCGTCCTGCGAGGCCCAACTTTGCACATCCTGGACCAGACAAGCTTATAAATGCCAAGTGGCCAACTAACTTGGGTGGCCAAGTAGGGGGTCTCAAATAGTAGTGCAAATGTCCTGCAGTCCGAAGCGAAACGCTCTCAGTATACTACTTCATCCTCGGGCTCCAAAGTCTCTGTCGGACTCAGCTGGAGCTGACCCTCGCGCTCTCCTTGTTATTTTCCCTGAGCCCCTGCGGCTTCCATCCGACGAGCCCACGAGCCCCACACTTACTGGTTCAGATTCGGCTTGAGATGCCACTCCCTAAGCTATCAAGAAATAGACAACAGACATTCGTGAGAAGGGAAGAAACGCACACCAATCCGAGAACGAGCTCGAGGACAGCTTGGTCAAAATCCACTATTCAAGCGCCAATGAAGGTCAAAGGTTAACAATGCCCTGAAATTTCCAAGACATTTCCCATACTACTCGCGTGCACTAGGGAGTCCCGGGCGACGAGTCCCAGGAATCTGTCGCACCGCTGAAACTTAGGTATGAATCCTGAACCTTCCAAAACACTTCTCATGCTCGCGTGGACGAGCCAATCCCCTGCGACAAGCCCACTACCAAGTCCTCGGATTAATTAGGATATCTCGGCCTTGACACATCCTGTTGGGTAAATCTTCCATTTCTAGTCAGGGCTTTCCACCATCTACACTTATAGCTACGTCCCAGTCCGCGGCCAAGGACTCTCAATTCCCAAGAACCAGCGTTCATCGCTTACATGTGATGAATGCCAAGAGAATCGCCTCATATCCCACGCCACGACTGGTTCGATCTCAGGCTACAATCTCGTGATTGTTCAAGGCTTTAATGACTCCGGCTCGAGGCTTCTGACCGCAATAAACCTTAATCTGGCCGTTTGGGGTTAAAGATGATCCGGAGGGCCAGTATCCTATCGGGCCACCCTTTCCCATGTCGATGGGAATCTCCGTACTGTTGACTCAAGCATGTGCATTTACTGTTGTAGAGAACTTCCTTTACTATGAGCACGCAGCCTGGTGCCATATCGATAGAATACGAATGGTGCAGGACAACCAATCACCAGACAAATTAGGGCAAGGATAGAGTTTCCCCATCCTGTGAAATGGAACGCGAGCGAAGAGGATTTTGATTGGGCACACTCAAGGACGCACCGTCACCTAGATGAGCATACATTTGCAATCCGAAGCCAGCAAACGCTCTGAAGGATGAAACTGCCGCGATACTAGTAGCTGAGGCCGCATAAATAGCGTGGAGTTGACCTATGCATCCAGTACATTGTGAGAACGAGGCATATGGTCAGAAGAAACAGTTTACCAGATACGTTTGAATGCAAGTCTAATTCGCGCCTTCGCACGTTCCATTAATATATAGCGCAAGCCAAGAGAAATTACCTATGCCGATCGAGAATATGAATACCCCGAGGTCTGGTACAAGCCAAAATCCATGGGCTTGGACAGGCCACCCGTATATCAACAGGCCGATTGGAAGGGTTGTCGCAGAAACCATGAGGGGGATTCTGCGGAAAAGTCAGAACTAAGACCATGAGAAGTACCGAGGCGTACGAACCGCATCTCAGGGACCGTAGTAGTACCGCCGTTTTTTGCTTTCGAATAGAGATAGACCCGAGTCAGTAAACGAGCTCCCAACTGCCCTCCAACTGCCAATACAAGGGTTCAGTGACATGCAACGAAATGTGAGATAATGAATACTTGCAATTCCAGTCTTCGTTGTACTGGATCATGAACACTTTCACGAAGGCTGGAGCAGATTAATTAGAATGTGAAATCGGTGGTGTTGACCCTCACGTCAAACTCAAGTAGAGGACACCATAGAGAACGGCCATGTATACAGCGAAAACTTGCACTGTTGGCTCCGTGGCGAGAAAGCCGATAGGTCTAACCTTGCCGCGTCACACCACAGTTGTCCAGGGGCGGTTCGAGTCCTCAAAGACTGAGCGAACATTTACATTTTCAGTCGATTTGCGAACGGAACGGCTTTTCGCTTGAGGATTTCAGACACATCTATGGCATAAATGAGTTGGCGATCTTTAGGAATAAATATGACATACGAAAGCTACAATTTGAAGGATAGCGTCAGCAAAGCTGACACTCCAAAAGACTCAATGCCAGTTGCTTTTCTGTGCGATCCACCCGCCAACTAAGGGATCGGTTGATTAGGGCGCTGTTCATTAGTCTGGTTTATTAACATTGTTTTAAACACCGGTTTATAAACGGGTTTTTAAATGGTTTGGCTCAAAGTACTGGTTTTTAAGTCACAGTGGCTGTGTTAAGGAGGCCAGTTTGACTCGAACTTGACCGGAAATTGGATGACCGTTGTGCCAAAAAATATTCCGAGAATGTCTTCTAACCGTTGTAACGGCTGACCGAAAAAAAATCGGAAATACTCTCAAGATGATCAATATACCGAGCTCGGCTGCCCCGCAACTAGCTCTATGTCTATCTCAACTCTTCTAGCCCAAAGACATGAGTCCTACATGTGGAGGTTGCCTTGGCTCACGCCGCAGAAAGGAATCTGGGTGATAAATCGCAAAAAAAAACGTACTGGAAACCCCGTTTTTGAGCATATTTGGGTGAGTGTTAAAAAACATGTTTATAAACACCCTGTTTACAAACGCAGAATTAAAAACTGTTTATAATGGGCCCGGGAATTATAAACAGCGCCCTACGGTTGATGGACCCACCTATCAACTCGCCAGACTTGGATTTTCAAAACAATGACATACAAGTGGAGCGATCGAGTATAATAGAGCAGTCCTGCAACAGCCAAAATTTGGTTTTTTATATATCAAGCCCAAACGTTTCACATTATGTAGCTAGCAGCTCCACACATTTTTTTTCGGTTTTAGAGGAATCTCAGTGGGTGTGGAGCAAGTGTTGGAGCTTCGTTTTTCTCATTTCTCGCTTAGTTTTTCAGCATAAACTCATTTTACATCAGTTGCAGGCTGCTCTAATGACATTGCAATTCCACGTTCGGTTGGGGACCACACATCGCCGACGATAGCACCACCGATCGATTGCGGCGCAGCGCTTGGCCCTACAAAACCAGCTGAGAATCGAAAAACCAGGTGCTGTATTGGTGTCTCTGCGAAGGCGCAGATCGTATCAAACACCTGGAACGAAACATCAGTGCTTGGAGAAACAACCGAAGACGAGGCTCATACCGAGGAACCGGATATTCGACACCTGCAGGACGAACAAACGTCCACAGAGCTCGCTCAGTAGACCCCAAAACAGCGGCTTTGCGGATCTTCAAAACGCGCATCACTTCGCGAAGTAAGTGACTCACACCAATGGCATACGCTAAAACAAAGATCGATAGCGTCATCTTCTCGAGGATGACACCTGGTTGGGTCTTCAAATGCGCGGAAATGACAGACAGCGAGGGCGAGGAGATGGAAGACGCAACAGGACTTGCAAAAACAAAAAGAAGCTCAGTTGCTGGATCGTGGTAGTTGAACGAAAGAACCGACCTTATGAAGGTGAACTGACAAAGACCGTGCCCATCCACCTGCGGTAATTAGACCAGTTGCGATCTTCTGGGCCATCCCAGGATACAATAACTTGTTTTGCGGTGTCTGGATCATTTACGTGGATCGTAGCGGTTGAAGAAGTATGAACAGTGTTTGCGTCGTGCGCTGCTACTTTTTCGACGTCCTCAACTGTTATGGTCGATCCTGTTAGATTTGAGCAAAGATATAACCCTGCAACATGAAAGTGTTACCGGGAGGCATATTTAGAGCTGGAGAGGTGTAGGGTGAAGAACGAGAATCTTTGCGGCTGGGTGAATGAGTGAAGGCGAGTTCAGAACTTGTAGTGGATACTAGTAGGCTCATACTACGCTCGGCGAAGGACACGCGTAAAAGTTTGTCCCTGTACGGGTTCACACAGCGACACTGCAGAGCCTGTCGCAAGAGAAATCGAAGTCTGACGATAAGTCCGGGAATGGCGATAGCTGATGCGAGTTCGCGGCCACAAGAAACCCTCGAGCACGGAGAGGCTGAGCATTTGCCAAGCGTGCCCAAAGCGAACAGACAATCGACACAATGTTGGATCTGCGTATCACAAATCAAGGTCCCACCGAAGGAGAAAGGACGGTGTTGCCGTGGCGTCTTTTCATGTGGTTACCTCCGGCAACGGCTACCAATTAGCCGCCGCATTTTGAGCCAAAAAGTTTCTTCTCTTTCTTTTTTGCTCGCACAATTACGACCAACGCTATCCAGACAAAACCGGCACCTCCTCGGCGGCTACACCAGGTAAAGGTCTCTTATGAGAATAATTGCAATTTTTCCACTTTGTTATCAACCAAGCCGTTGATACATCATCTCTTCGACGCACACCATACAGATAAGACAAGGCCACGGAGTTTGCCGAACGAGATCGAAAACCTTGTCCTTCCGCTTCTTCCGCATCATGGATGTCCCGAGGATGATACATTGGGCATTGCGATTTCTGCTGATGGCTTCTCTCAGGGGACTTTTGATATAACTTTGTGAGGCGTAGTCATCAACCTGCGCAATAGAGCTTTTGCGCGACTCTACGGGGGCGGGTACCGGACGGAAGGGTTGGGGTGAGTCGATGTGGGGAGGAAGGAACGGCGAGCGAGCCGAATTTCTGCACGTGAGGTGGAGAGGAACGTGGTGTTTTCGAACACAGCCACGCGGCAACATCTCTGCCAATCTCCTCAATGCCATTCGTGATGCCAGAACTTCCTCCTCCCGCTCCTCTTCGGCGTCCGACTCGGAAGCATCGAGAAGCAGAAAGCGAAGATCAGTGAAGATCCCCATCAGCAAACCCTGAGGCCCTTGTAGTGAAGGCCCATAACTCTGTAGGACTCCATAGTGTACACTCCACTATGGACGGCTGCAAATATAGGAAAACCAAAGATTTGCTGATGCGCCCGCCCTTCTCCTCGCTTGGCAAACGTGACGTCAGTATGTGCGTCAGAATGGACGACCATCCTTGACCATATACAGTTCGGCCGACGGTAAATCCCTCGCATAGCGGAGATCAATCCTCGGGAGCGCTCCGGAGCCGCGGCCTTCTCACGGTTGAACTTCTCCAGTCGCCAAGCCGTTCTGACGTGCCACATATAGGCAACAGCTACTCTATCTGCGCTGCCAATGCGATCGCAGGCGTTTCCTCCTTCGTGAGCGAAATTGACCTTGCACGTTCTTTTTCCAAGAGCGGGTCGTTCTTTTATGTTGGCTCAAGACCTTTCTCACGTTTTCGCGGGAAGGGGACAATCCAACTCGCGTTCATTTGCTTGCTGACTGAGGAGACGTACCGCACCATACGGTGTGCGGCCACACGTGCTTCCTCTCGTAGGGGAAGTCATTATGGTCTACAACGGCTTTCTGTGATTTTGGGGCATTTTTAGGCCGAATACTTGTCGTGAGTGACGCCTAAATGCCTCCCGGAAACATATTCAGCGCATGTTTCAACGTCCCAACTAGCGGCACATTCGCACAATGCGCAGACCTTGCTCCTCGTGTTCGCTCCACATGGTAGTGTGCTGCATCTTCCGCACCAGAAATACCCCGCAATACAATGGGCGTCGTGACCGGCTCCGTGGCCCAATCGCGATCTAACCCTTATTCTCTTCCCTGATATCTTGCCAGAAAACCCTCTATATTGTGCGAACGAGTCACACCCATGTGAGATCTCTACGACGGGCCTGACATGGCGTGAGGCGGAGCCCAAGGTATTTAAGGCGCTGAATGAACACCGAAATGTTCATCGCCAAAATGAAGCAATTCGTGGTGTCTGCCATTCTCCTTACTGCCTTCCAGTACGCCGGTGCTGCGGTGACTCCGGCTACTATCCACCGGGTCACGATGAACGTCGTGAACGCGCCACTGGCGCCCGACGGCTTCACCAGGAGTATGTACTCGAAGTCCTATCTCGACACGTTCATACTAACTATATGTGCTAGGCACTATTGTGGTGAACGGCCAGTGAGTCCATTCTGTCCGACAATCTCCTACTGTACCTAAATGTTCATTTCAGATACCCGGGTCCCCCCATCCTGGTCAACAAAGGCGATAGCTTAGTTGTTACGGTCAACAATAAGCTGGTAAAAATAAGCGGTTTTACAAGTGAAGCAGACCCTCAAATTCCTTTGACAGACTGATCCTACTATGAGGCGTTCCACGTCTCTCGACCTGGACGGCTTGTTCTCTACCACTCCGGAATTGTTCCAGGAAGGCTCCCCATTCGTCACTCAGTGCCCCATCGCACCTGGCGCTAGCTATACCTACACGAATGGTCCCATCCAGCAGGCGGGTAACTTCTGGTACCACAGGTTCGCAGATTTTGTTCATTTTGTTCTTTTGGTTGCTGGTCTAATTTTTTCTCTGCAGCCAATTGAGTGTCCAGTACATTGATGGATTCCGGGGCCCTCTCATTGTCTACGGTAAATACCCCCGCGAAGGGCGAGCCGGATGAGATCTGACTTATAGCCCAGACCCCGAGGACCCGCTGCGCCACCTCTACGACGTCGATGATGTGAACACCGTACGTGACAATTCAACCATCGGAGAGCAAATTCTTACTAGCAATCCAGATTATCCAACTCGGTGATTGGTGGCACAACACAACATTGTCTCCCACCATGTTGCCACAGTATGTGGCGACTGGTATCATTCCGTGCGTCGTATTTTGCTGCCTGTTAGGTCACTGAGCCAACGTCTTTGCCAGAGTGTCGGATTCTAGCACCGTCAACGGTGTTGGGCGTTATAACGGCGGTCCCGCAGTACCCTGGGCCGTCATCAACGTCGTGAAAGGCAAGCGGTACAGGTTCCGACTCATCAACGAATCGGCCCGTAATATTGTGACCGTCAACTTCGAGGGCCATTCGATGACCGTGAGCTTGGTATGATCCGAGGCAGGGCCCTGCTTACAATTGATCCTCAGGTTATCGAAGCCGACGGCGAGGCCTTGACCCCCCACACTACCAACGCAATAGACATGCTCGCCGGTCAACGTTACTCCGTTATTGTAGGAATAAATATTTTTACAGCCGTGCGGCTTTCTCAAAATTTAAAGGTCACCGCCAACCAACCCGTTTCGAACTACTGGTTCAACGCTCCATTTGTCGGAGGAAATCCCGCCAACAACCTGCACCGTAAATATCCAGAAAACAGTCCTTTCCTGCACGGATCTGACTAGATTTACAATAGAAAATGCGACGTTGTCCCGCGCCATTCTGCGTTACGCAGGTGCCCCGGCCGTGGACCCGACCGGGCCAATGGAGATCACTCCATTCCCGAACAGTCTTGTCGAGGCTGACCTCCGTCCGCTCGTTGCCCAGGCTGTAAGTGATATTACCCCACGGCAGAAAATAAGCTTACCATCCTTTCAGGCTCCCCCGGCCGATGTAAACATGACTCTGGATCTCGAAGTCGTACGTTGAACCACTGTTGAATCGCAGCCGTAGGCTGACTGGGTCAATAGATTGGCGGCAAAGCTATCTGGAACGTCAACAACGTCTCGTACGTTGCGCCGAAGACCCCGACGCTCGTGAAGGTCCTCGAGGGTGCCTCGACGGAAGCCGACTTCAACGTCACCGAGAACACCTTCATCTTCCCGCCCAACAAGACCATCCAGTTCACTTTCCCCCCGAAGTGGGATTGATCAATTTCACCACAAGCTCTATTGCTCACCTTAGATTCTTTCTAGCGACGATGACGACGCCCACCCGCTCCACATGCACGGCCAGAACTTCTGGTTGATCAAACCCAACTCCACCGACGTGGTCAACACTGCGAATCCGATCAAGCGAGACATCGCTGCAGCGGGTGCTGCTGGTATCCAATTCCGATTCCGGACTGACAAGCCTGGGCCATTCTTCTTCCACTGTATGCCAAATCCATTTCCTTCGAATGCAGGAGACTAATACTGGCGCAGGCCACATCTTCTGGCACTACCAGGCTGGTCTGGCGACCGTGCTACTGAACGATCCCGCCGCCACACGGAAGCAAGTGCACCCGAACGCCGAGTGGGAGAATCTGTGCCCGGCTTACAATGCGCTGCCAGCCGAATTGCAATGAACAGGGAGATACTCGGTGTATGCATCATGTACTTGTATTTGGGTGATTTACTGTGTGCAAATTAACAATTTCGTTTTGGAATTTGTACCACTCTTCGTCACTGAGGTTTACCTTGCAGATCTCAAGGCATGACTGCCTACCTCATCAGGGTTATTTCTACAATTGCTCCGAACTCTATGCGAATTGAAATCAGAAGTCATTCGGTCTTTGCCTTTGAGAATCCTCTGACAACCGGTAATTCATTCACCTTAATTCATAGTGTCCGGACTGCACCCACCGGATAGGCTTCAACCTCTTTGTTCCGATTTCTCCCTTGCGTTTCCTTGTTAGCTTCGTGGGCATGATGAGCCGCTTCTTAAACAGCGCGAGTGATCTCGGAAGGACCTTGTACAGCTTAACTAGCCTACCTCTATCTTCCAGTTGGGGAAGCCTGACTGTCGCATGGTGAGCAGCATTTGGTCATTTCCAGCGGATGCCGCCGACTTCGGGGCAATCTCGGACGCATGTGGGCAGCCAGCTCTCCCGTAACTTACCCAGACCCGCGGCGCATCGCCTCCATAAAACTCCGTTAGTCGGCACGCAAGGAAAATAGACAAAGATGTCAATCGACATAGACAAAAATGACACCAGAGCAAGTCCTCTTCACGGCGGTCGCGGTCGGTACACTGGATTGATTATCATCATTCCCAACCTGCCGTCCAGGGACCTATTCGCACTGATCTTTGTCTTTGCGTAGGACAACAGTCAGACATTCACACTGTGCTGCCAGATGACTGTCCGTATGCAGCTCGGCCGACGTTAAATCTTGGCGGTGATTGATTCCCGCGATCTATCCATGGCTTTCTCATGGTTGCACTTCTCGGAAGTCGCCAAGCCTTTCTTCTTCGAGTCTCAGTTTGAATCGAGCGTGAGAGCGACTTGAAACCTCATCAGACCCCTCTTTTGCGTGAAACATGCGCGCATTTGCGAATTCGGCCATGTGCGAGGTCTGTCACTTTTCCCAAGGCGGAGAAATTCCACCCTTGCGCTGACTTTGCTTGCGGTGTTCTGCGCCATTCAGATTCGATATGGTGCATGTTCACGTGCTCCGAGGAGGGAAAGATTCTCGAAGAATCAAATTTTTGTGTGTGTAGATGTCGGGAGTGGCTGTTAATAAGGTACAGAACAAGCCCGCTGAGAAGTGAGCATGCAACTGCACAGGTTGACTTTCGGAGAACAATTGTCAACGCTTTGCGATATCGCAGCAATAATGTCAGAGCGGGGATTTAACACACCAAACTCGTCGGAACGTAAACCGACGAAGAACTTGGCGGGTGATGCGACCTGTCAGATAGAGGCGATGTGAAGCGATACGAAGATCCAACTTCTGTCGGGTAGTGTGGGAATCGGGTTTAGTCGGCGTGCTTACGACAAATTATGTTTACATAATTGTCCCGAACAAAAATGCTCAGTTTTTGCTTGAGTCCCGTTTATTCGTGTAATAAAAATTACGGGCACATCCATTAGATTTTTTCTAATGACAAAGTGGCACTGCTTTCCTATGTAAATGAATTGTTTTGTGCGAAGTTCAAACCTCGCAGTTACCAGTTCTTTTCATAAATATTTATAGAAGTGGAGTAAGCAGTCAGGCCAGCCAGAAATATTCTGTACCAAAGTAAAGAGCCTGTAGAGCCACACATTACTTTTTTAATGGGATAATTCTAGTGAGAAACCAGCGTTCCCAGACTCGGAGTGCCGGCATGTGCCGATGAATGCCGAGGAAGCATAAGTTCTTCTTTTAAACTCCTAGCTCATGGAATGCAGTAAGAAATATCGGCGCCACTTCTTATTTCCTCGGGTTCCTTGCCGTGGCTTGTATTGACCATATTGTAAGCAGGCCGCAAATCAGTTCAGAGGAAAAAAACAGAAGATACTGTACCATAGATTCAGGTCACAGGTCACAATGGCCAGTGAATTGAACCTATTTTATTTTGGTCACAGGTCACCAGTAAGTCTGAATTTTGCAACATTTTTTCCCCCCACCGAACGAATATTGATTTTTCGTCTCCCAGCCATTGACAGTTTTTCTGCTCTCCTACGTCGATTTTGGTGCCAAGTCTAATGCGTACCAGGTCAACGAGTGCATTTGAGAAGCTGGATGGGCAAAATACGCCTTCCCGCTGTCAGATTGAATCAAAGTGAATACACTGCATTCCATGGCCCCGTCGGCAGAGCCTGTGACATGGGTGGACGTCGGTCGACCTCTGCCGACATGTAGCGAAGTGGCGTCGACAGACTCTGCCGACTATGGTCGGCCGAGGCGACCGACCTCAACCCAGGCAAACAGACCTTGCCGACGTAGGGCCGGAATGCAGTGATATCCCACAACTGCCCCAGACACCCACCCGTTCTTCTATCACCGCCCCATACCCCAAATACATTGCTCCCCTCTGCAAGGAGGTCGCCCGCGGAACACGGATGAACTAAACGCGGGCTCGAATGCATAAAGTCGACAGCTTCCTACGCGAGTCTCAGCGGATGAACCGGATCAGCATCCGTGAGTATATCCCACCCCTCGTACTAAAATATTGACGCGACCTGCGCAACAATAACTTCTGATGCCGACGTGCGATCGTGAACAGGAAGGAGGATGTAAAGCGAACTTCACTTCACTTACTCCACATCTTTTTCTCTCTCTCTTTATAAAATTAAGCCTTTCTCTGTACGAAGTTTAAACTCAACCATCTCTGCACACTGATTTCATCAATGCCGACGCAACAGGTACGGGCCCGTGTTTCATCCGAGAGACATCCCGCAGTTCTGTCGAAGGCTTCGCTGCCCGCACAATCGCCTTTCATCACATCTCCTTCATATGCTCACGACATGAGAAATCGAAGTGGTGGGCTGCGAAGCGGCCTGCCACGCCTTGTATGTATAAAACTAGCTGATTTCACTAAAATTAGGTCCGTCCGGCTTTTTCAATCTCCGGAAACTCCTAAAATCAGCTCAACCCATTTATTGCGATGTTTCCGGACGGAGCACCTTTGATGAAAATCGTCCGCACAATCCGCCTTTCATCAGATATGCTCACGACGTGAGAAATCGAAGTGCTGGGCGCCGAAGCGGCCGCCGCGCCTTGTACGTATGAGACTGACTGGCTCCACTCTCTGTATAAAATTAGGTCTGTCCGGCCTTTTCAATTTCCGGAAACTCCTAAATCAGTTCAACGCATTTATTGCGCTGTTTCCGGGCCGAGAACCAACTCCGTTTTTATGCAAATTCTCTCGGTCGTTGTTGTGACACCTGGAAAAGTGAGGGGAGGAAGTACTTTATGGACTCCCGACTTTGAGTCCAGAGCTCGAGGCTTTCCAGGTGCGCTCCCATACATGGCCTCTCCGTCAGCGATGGGCCCTGTTTATAATTCCCCGGCAATTAGGTTTTTAAATTTTGGTTCATAAACAGGGTGTCTATAAACGGGTTTAAAAACGGCGACCTAAATACGCTGGAAACGGGTCAAAATGGAGGTTTTTGTGCTCCCTCTCAAGTGCCGCAGTATCACTGGGTTTTTTATGTCCAAAATGCAGCTCCGTTGCTCCGGAAAAAGTCGGTTTTGAGCCTCAGAACCATGTGTGGGGAAGACAAGCACAATTTTGGTAATGTGTACTACGTTTTCGGAGGTCTAATCTGTCAAATTTCAAGGATTGTATCCAAGAAACTAACCTAAATCGCACCGAAAATATTGCAATTCTGTTCAATATTCACCGAAATTGGCCTGGCCGAGCACTGCCGCCTGAATTAAAAACTGGGTGGTTTGGCCCAGGCACTTAAAAACCGGTTTATAAACACCTGTTTAAAACAGTGTTTACAAACCGGCTTTATAAACAGAGCCGACTCCGACTCAGCGATTTCCCCGATACACGTATCGTCAGTTGAGCTCAGCACTTTTCAATTCAACCCTGAGTCAATCAGAAGCTCAGTAAGACCACGGTGCCTTATTGAACAAATCTGTGCTTTGAGGTTACGTGTAGAAGAAGTCAGTTTGTCGCTGCACCAGGCGAGAGAACTAACTTGTGCGTGGAATTTGAGTGCGCAAGGTAGTTTGGTCCAGCGTTGTCGAAAAAGCGGCGGAACGATGGCGGCCCACTCGATAACCGCCCGCCAAGCGGGGTAAAATTGCGAACGCCACCATGGGTAAACCGGATCGCGAGGTCGTTAAGCGCACTATCACCTGAGTAGCAACACTGGGGAACGTAGAAGGAAGCGTCTTGCCAAACCATTGTAGTATATGTATCTACTTGTGGCGCCTCTTGCTTGTAAAGCTCAAGGTAGCCTGCTTCAAAATTAACTTGCAATGCAACATTTTAACTTGCCTTATAATGTGAGTGATTGGCGGGAGAGCGAGCTCGGTATTGATCTACTTGGCTCAAAATCACTACACAAAGCCGCGCATATTTTATTGAGTTCAAATTCAAGATGGGGCCGAACTCTATTGGTATTACAGAGGCAGGGCCGTGGCTTGATTCTGAGAGATAGTCATGTTCACGAGTTGAATGGCCCAAACATCGTGCGCTGTATTAACATTTAGTCGGACTCAGATATGATAGAATGAGTTAAAATTTAACTAGCATAGACACCTCCTAAATTATCGTACACGCGACAATTCATTCCATAGCAGGCAGACGTATTGACTTTCCGCATCAGGCCGTAGGCCGCTTGAACTTCACAACCACATCTGCCGAGAAGATGATACTGTCGTTGTGGAAAGAACAATCTTTCTTTCCCGCCTCGACGAGATTCTTGACTTTCGCGTGATTCACCACCTGAAAGTCAGTGATAGTAATGCTCAGTCGGCACGCCCAGTGGGAGCGGAAGAGGGGTCGATACCTGGATTACTTCATCCATTGCCTGACCAATGCACAACAGCGTTAGTTAGATCCTTGTAGCACGAGTACATACTGCATCTTTACCTGCGTTTCAGTTACCACAACCAGGGCCGGCCGAGAGGACGGGTATCCGGCTGCTTGGAGGTGCTCTTCCGCATTTTGGTTTTGTACGTACTGCAGAGGTGAAATGTCAGATCGCCGGCCCGCGTATGTCAAGACCACGACATACCATGGTCGTCGTCAGCGACGGTGTTGTCGAGTCCAAAATGCCGTCGAGGAGAGCCTCCATCTTCTGCTGGAATGAGGTGTATGACATATGTGCAGGGACCTTGAGAATGGCAATTGAAACGTTGCGGTCGCGTGGGACGCCAGAGTCCAGCTTGTTGACCAGATCTGCAGAGAAGATACAGGCCCCATCGTGGAAGCCCCATGACCGCCCTGCATCCATTGCTTTTACAAAGTCTGGATCTCTGAGACACTGCATGGGCATATTAAGGATGGATTCGAAGTGACGAAAGAGCCTGAGGGGCACGACACACCTCCGCCCAGTTGGCTTCAGTCTAAGTTGAACCAAGCGTGAGTCAATAAGGTAGCTACAGGCGGGTGCGAATCAAGTATTGATCACGAAGGACCCACCTCGTATTCGCACCTGAGGCAGACAGTGGGCTGTGGTTCCGGGAACCCAAGGGCCATGATGTGATCTTTCAGCTGGTCGTTCTGGAATATCTGTCTTCCAAGTCAATACGCATTCAGAGGTGAGCAGCAAAAGAGAAGGCATACAATGTCGAACTTGAGGAAGTTGCGCTGCGCCACCGGTAGCGCGAGGAACGACTCTACGAGAGCTTCGCATTTAGCTTCAAAATCCTTTTTGGGAATATTAGCAGGGATGGGGTGGATCCCGAACGCAGTGCAGTAGTCCTTCCTGACAGACATTGTGGGGGAGATGCCTTGGGTGAAGGTGGGCGAATTCGGTCTGATATAGGGCTCGCTGTCGGGTGGTATAACGGTACTATGATCTGGGCATTATGGAACGACTGCTGTGGCGTAGAAGTGGTACATAATAGTTGACCGCATTGAGTCCATTTGGGTTAATGGTCTGGAGCCCTTTCGCAATGAAAAGTTACAACTTTGCATTGACATCGCACCTTTGGAAAGCCTGTACGCTAAAAGCCGCAAGGAAGTCATTTTGTCATGTCTGAAAATAACATGCCAGACTCTGACCCAGACAGGCTAGGATAGTCCTAAACATACGAACCAATATGTACCAAGTCTCGTGGTCCTTCGTCTTCGCTGCCACATCTCTCTCTCTTTCTAAATTGCGTGTGTCTGTCCGAAGTTTTTTAAACCCCGCTCCTGGACATTTGAGCCCGGATATCTGGAAACCTCCACCAACGAGCGCTATGTCCGGCCTTTGGATGTTCAGCATTCTCAGCATCCCCCTTCCCCTCTCTTCTATCAGCGCGCTGCCACCACTTGCCGGAACCTCCCCTAAAGTTTTCGCACGATGATATCGGTCGCTGGGCCACAAGACGTCTATGTATTGGTATTCACCCCTTCCCAGAGAAATTTCTCTGATAAATTCAATCAAAGTGCTGGAGGGCGAAGCGTCCCAGCACGTTATTGTTGTTACACTATTTCTGCATCCACTCCAGGATTGCGTCCGGGTTACTGTCTCGGTGTATTGTAGAGATTCTGAGGACCGGGTTGTGAATATGGATGATAACATGTATTAGATAGGTTGCACAAAAGCCGCACGGCCGCATGCGGCTTTTTGTGCATGGTGCAAAGCCGCATGCGGCATTGTGCGGCTTTTGATTCCCTATCCATGATGTATCTAAACCTTGCATAGAGTGCTTTGAAGCTGTTTATGTTGATTCCGGCACCAGGTGGAAGAAGGAAGTGTGGAAAATGCGTGTTTGGGCAGCATTGCGGTCATAGCCACACAGCGCCTGTGGCGAAGCCATTAATGACGTGAAGGTAGTGCACCTTATGTTAGGTAAGTGGTTCAGTGTACTGCATAGTACCTAATTTACTCAGATTTCATCGGAATGACCAAGGATCTGCTCATAAATCCTTTGGTTTATCACGCGACTTTGCACAATGCACAAAAAGCCGCATGCGGCCGTGCGGCTTTTGCGCAACCTATCTATTATTGAGGAGGAGGTATTCGCCATCACCCGGGATTCAAGGCTAAGCAGGGACCCTCGCAAGCGCACACGGGACCAATTTGTGAGCTACGTATTTATACATGCGTCAAAAATAAACCTTATCCGCCACAAGATGCGCCTCCACTCCGCTCCGCACTGGCAACACCCCGGATTGCAAAAATACCGGGTTCTCATGACACCGGGGTTCCTCCTACAGCGAAAATACCACGATTGCAGAGACATTGGCCTTGGGGTCGCAATCCACGCAAGACAGGAGTTGCGAACCTGGTTTGAGCCGCGGCACCCCTAATTCGAACATTCCCTCCTACTGCTCACATGATAGTTCCATGGTGCCTTACCACACATACCATTCAAAATATATTGCGTTGTCATTATGTTTCGTGACTGGTCTAATGTACCACGCGTACCGCCACATCACTCACGTAGAATCAGTAAGTTTTGTGATGGTCCAATGTATGATGCATAACACTGCATCACTCGCGGAAGTTTTGTGGCCCGCCATATACCATAGTAGGTACCATAGGAGTCCATTTCAGAGAGTCGGTAGATTTTGTGACTTGTCTCATGTACCATTGATACCACCGACCTCCCTAAGAGACTCACTATAATTTGTGACTTGGCCGCCATACCATGGCTACCACATGCAGCTGGCTCGAAATAGGGAGCTTGCGCAACGTCTTTCCAGGCGGCTTTTTGGTTTATTGTTCAAGTGGTCTGGGACGCACTGATTAGCCATTGTGGTGATGTGCGGGAGAAAAATAGGTTATATCAGCATGCGGCTTTGCGCAGCCGCACGCGGCTTAGCGCAAGCTCTCTAATGTCTTAGCAGATTTCCGGGGGCTGAATTACCACGGGTACCACCGCCAACCAAGGGTGGGTCACAGGCTAGGGATGGACAGGTACGGGTTCGGGTATAAAACAGTCGACCCGGACCCGAACCCGGAAAACCCGAACCCAAACCCGCGGGTTTACGGGTTGCTAACATGTCATCGGCTGGCTGATGCGCTGTGATCCGGGACTCGGGATCTCCCGGCATGGGGTTTTTAGTAAGAATGTCAATGTTCCAGGTAAGTTCTGACTCTATAGACTGTTGTAAGCACAGTTTTCAGCTTAAAAACCCAGTTTCTTCCTGTTTTTGGGGCCGTTTTGTACTCTGTGCGTCTATTCTCACGGGTTCCCGCGGGCTCGGGTCTGGAAAACTGCTGACCCGTGACCCGTACCCGCTCGACCCGACCCGAAAACCCGACGGGTTTACCCGAACCCGTGTCCTTCCCTAGGACTCACAGCCACTGCGCCCATTGATCTGCCCACCCTCCGCCATGCCACTGGTACCACAGGCCACCATATCCTGGTGTTGGCACCACACTTACCACTGCCAGAGTAACACAAAATTCAAAACTACCATGATTACCATGATAGACTATTCATCTGTATTGGGTAAATTGACCCCATTGGTAGCCAATGTGAGCACAGTCTCTAGCATCTCCGCAAGCTCCTCCTCCTCTAACTCTTCATCCTCATCATCCTCCCACCCATCCTCTCTGCCGTCCTCGCCGACATCAAAATTCCAATCGGGCTCTGAATCTGCTCCCCTCCCCTCATCCATCTCCTCCGAAGCCAGCAGTTCCACCGCTCTTATCCCTGGCATTAGTATCCCCGTGAATTTGGGACCCAGGGTATCAGCATCTGTCTTAGCATCTTCATATGCCCATCATCAAAGTGGCCCTCCTCCACTGGTACTTTTGCATGAAGAACACCAGATCAGGGTCTACCCTGGCAACCTCCTGGACTTTGTAGTCCAGGACCTGCTTTTCATCATGCATATGTCACAGACCGACGTATCTCGACATTAAGATACTCCACCTCTTCCTGTGCCCGTTCCATCCTGAAGTACATGTCAAGCACAACCCTGGCTGCTGGGGTAGCCCACGGATGGAGCGTAGCGTTTGCATCTGGATCTAGCAGAAGATTCCATCAAGAGAAGGTGTAGTCAATAACTTTATCCCAAGCGAGCAGGCGCTGTGGTGGATTAAGCGCTGCCGCAGCTGTGTTGTACCAATTGAGTGCATTCCTTATCGCCTGTGATCTGGCCTGAAGGGTTTTCACTATGGGATTTCTCATCTTGTACCCTGCATTAATTTTTTAGTTCATCGTTAATATATAGGTGTTTCTGGACGAACCTATCCCTGATGTGTTCATCTTTGTGAGCTCGAACATACGCTTGAGCACGAGCTGCTCCAGGTCATCGATGCAGAGCCTATACTATCGAGAATTCACTAGCAAGGACACCTCCCACTCCCAACGCACTACTATCTCCATCAAGTAGCACCCGATCATAGCCCTCCCTCGCGTGTCGCTTGGCTGTCGCAGTTGACTTTGATTTCTCGCCGAAGATGGTGTCAAACTTCTCCTTGGTAGCCGTGGTAGTTATGGTGGGAGCGGTCAATCACACCGACAATTACCAAATTTAGCATGGCCGGATGTTCAACTTTGAATGCCAACTTTGGAGTTGCACAAAGACCTGGCCGAAAGTCAATCTGTTATTAGTGAATTAAGAACATGTGAAATTGGAATCTAAACTACAAGAATAGAATTGGGTTTTGGACAAGCTGAAATGTGGCTGAAATCCCGGGAGTCAGATTGAAAAACAAATGCACCGAAATTGTAAACCGAAACTTACCGTTTCGGTACAAAAAAGGTGCATCCGAGACCTAGCATTCAGGTGTGCTAAAATGGGTACTGAAATTCCAGTTTTCATAACACATTCCATTCCGACTGAAATCTTAGATTTCGGTTTACATTTCAGCTTGAGCTGATATGCAAATTGAAACTATTACATTTAGTCAAGCTGAAATTCGGTCGGCGGACGATCCGCGGACGATCCGCCACTCGTCCACAGATGATCTGCCACTCGTCAGCAGACGATCCGCCGCTCATCTGCAGAGGGTCTGCAACTCAGGTGCAGATGGTCGCCCTAATGACCTCCTTCATAATTGCAACTGCAGGAGACCTACAGGTCATCCTCAAAGGTCCCCACCTCAAATTTTGCGAGGTTTCCACAAGTAATCTTCACCTTGGTGAAAGAAATCTCATATACAGAGCCAAAACCCGGATCCGAAAAAGACCCGGATCCGAAAAAAATCGATTTTGAGCCGCATCCGTGGGGCCTCTCAGCTAGGTTTTTTTTTGTAGAATACCTAGGAGAACTAGAAGTATTCTGGTAAAAAAAAACCGGGTCCATCCTACTGGTTTGTGCACACAAAAAATCGAACAATTGCCAAAAATTGCCAAATTTTGCCAGTTGTGATTCAGAGTTGAATGCTTCACACCAAAAACATAGTCATTCATATTCACAACATTTTGTAGATGTTCGGCGCCTGGGATTGCGTGAGGGGGGCATCTGTGCATGTATGGTTGGTGCGTGATGTGTTAGACCTTACCGTGATCTTGCATCACCGGCATTTTTTCGGATCTGGGTCAAACTCGGAATTTGACCAAATAAATACAGGTGCCGTGCCATCCAACTGCTCAATCAAAAATCTTGAAAATATTTGAGGGGACAATTCAGGCTATATAATGTACCCTAGCATACTCGGAACTTTCAAATTACCTCTCATGGCTGTAAGACAGGGGGGTCAACTTTTTTTTTCGGATCCGGGTTTTGGCTCTGTATTATCAGGTGTAGTTAAATACTAGATAGACTTATCTATAATAAATGATACTTACCAGTACTTACTGCGGGTGTCCCGTAGAATCTGGAAGATCACAACCATCTGCACCTGAGCTGCAGACCCTCTGCGGATGAGTGGCAGATCGTCTGCGGATGAGTGGCAGATCATCTGCGGACGAGTGGCAGATCATCCGCCGATCATCCGCCGACCGAATTTCAGCTTGACTAAATGTAATAGTTTCAATTTGCATATCAGCTCAAGCTGAAATGTAAACCGAAATCTAAGATTTCAGTTGGAGTGGAATGTGTTATGAAAGCTGGAATTTCAGTACCCATTTCAGCACACCTGAAATGCTAGGTCTCGGATGCATCTTCTTTTGTACCGAAACGGTAAGTTTCGGTTTACAATTTTGGTGCATTTGTTTTTCAATCTGACTCCTGGGATTTCAGCTACATTTCAGCTTGTCCAAAACCCAATTCTATTCTTGTAGTTTATATTACAATTTCCGATGTACCTAATCCACTAATAACAAATTGACTTTCGGCCCGGTTTTTGTGCAACTCCAAAGTTGGCATTTAAAGTTGAACGTCCGGCCACACTAAATTTGGTAATCATCGGTGTGAATTGATCATCAAGGGTGATTGGATAGGGGCGAGGATTTCCGCGAACAGAACGTGGGGAGATACGGTTGGAGAAGTGCCTCTCCTTCGCTGTGCGAATGTCATCGGGCTAGTCCTCTCCTGAATTTGGATATATTCTGTATGACTGATATGGATAAACTTGGCATTTATTCCCAACCGCTCCGAGACCTTCGCCATGGGATATGATTCGATTTCGGTTGTGCTGACCGCCGACGTGAACACCTGCGTGTTCGGGGGTACATGTATGACGAATTCTCATGCCCCGCTGTTTCATTCCGAGACCTTCAGACCCCGTTCCCTGCAAGCCATAGATGCTTGTACAGTCTCACTCATTTACACTCTCTTCGCTCAGCTTTTATTCCCTTCGGACTCATTAGCGCGTTGCGCGCCCCTGATCATATCAATCGGAGCCCGGTTCGATTCGGGGGCGGGTCCCGTTCCAAGTTCCACCAAGGGATTTCCTCTCTATTTGCGTGTTTCAAAGTTTTGGCCCACGATGCACCTCCCAAAAGCCGTACTCCTATTTCTTTCTTGAGGCCGCACAGAAAACTCGGACATGGACGCCTAGCGGCTTGATCACGGCCTATTATTCGGCGGTTTACCCTGGCTCACATGTGGCGACCTCGGACCTATTAGTGCGTAGTGCGTACCTGCCAACCATGCGGAAATTTCAATATGTCAGCAGGGACCCCGTTCGAGTTGGGGTTGGGTTCTGGGCTGGAATCGGGGAATTGAATTTTTTGGCTGCTTGCTCTCAATCCCACTCATACTTTATGTTCAGCGTGCGATTGACCGGCTTTAGCGTTGACACTCGGCGAGTGTTGAGCAGGTTCCCCATTCACTTCGGCTCAGGTCTTACAGCCGATTCCTGAATCGCCACTTTGCTCTCTGGTTGCATGAACTACAATTCCTGTGTGTCCTGACCATGCCTCCTACGTAATCCATACCACTCTGTATCAATGCCTCATTCACCCCGCTGTGGCAGAGCCGTATGGCCGGTGTGTGAAAATTCAACCACATGCTGGTTTCGGTTTCAGCCTGATTTATTTTTATTTTACTTACAGCATTTATTTGGCTAGTAAATACGCACCCACGGTGCCAGCAAATCATTATCCTACGTCTTACGCTCATCCGTGCGAGCCAGTGCGGCCTAGTGGCCAAATCTCCGTGTCTTACTGTGTTTATCTTCGACCTACGTAACCTCGACCGTACGCACTCGGCGTGCGAAACCCATCGACATCTCGGATTCACTCGGAATCTGACTTGTGGCCATTTCTACAACCTACTGCTACCCTCTTGATCCTCGTCTCGGTTACTCGACCTATACTGTAGTATTTCGTTCAAATTGACAGTCACGCGTCACGCCCCCCCTGTCGATAGCGAAATTTGGCAGGGGTCACGCATCACGCTGGTGATTGTCGAACCTCCCTAGCGTCACACAGGACTCAAAATTGGCTGTAAGGTGCAAAAGAGCCCAAATTTTTGTTCTGATGTCGAAAATTTTGGTGGTCACGCCAAATTTTGGCCATTGTTGAAATAGTTTTTTGGGTCACGCGCCACATCTGGTGTCGATTTGAATGAAATACTACAGTACCCTCATCTTTTTATCTCCTCCTCATCTTTTCTATTCTAAAATCGACCGGCCACTACTGTATAATTTCATTCAATTCGACAGGGGGTGTGACGTGTGACATCTTGAACCAATTCGTCACCTCGTCAATGCCTAAGAATGACCGTGACAAGGACAAAAAATTCGTCGGACCCTCATATTGTTTCCAAATGATAAAGGGACCTGAGGGATCTGTTTCTGACCATTTTCGGACCAATTTTGATTTCTGCACTCTATAACGCCACTTGTGCAGATTTTCTTTTTGATCTCAGTTGATTTTGGTCAAATTTCGGGCGGAAACTTGGCTTCCATGAGGAAAATCGGACAAAAATGGGTCTGACTGCTCAATTTCCAGCCTCCGAACCCCCAAGATAATTTTTGCCAATTCTATATGGCTCTGGAGCCATTTTCTGGGGAAACCGTGACAAAAAACATATTCGTCAACCGCCTTGGTGACGCGTGACAACGACCAAAGTTCGTCGCCGTCAGGCCCCCCTGTGACGCGTGACCGACGAATTGAACGAAAAGATACAGTAATCCAATTCAAGAACCCGCCTCCCGGGCATTTTGCCCTACCACACCGCGTAGTGAGTATTCCCGGAAAATATTTTCCTCTCATCCTCACATTAGTGAAGTTACCCGAACAATCTCAATACGGTCGATTAGCAGAGGATAGAAATCATATTTTCTTGTACATTCATTACAAGCCGTAATGAACAAATGGGACCCAACGAGCAAATGGAACCTTGAGTCTCAGCTTAGCCACGGCATGATGCAGGGCCTCAGCGGATTCACTCAGATCTGGAAACACCGGTGGATCGGAGTTTGCCTGGGCATTCCGAAAGAGGTGACTATAAAACGAGTTAGTGATATCAGGACCATCCCGATCGGACATTGTCCTACAGATAGCTGGATTATGTATTTGTCGACAGGAACCATATAAACGAAACTTACCACATCATTGCAACAACACTTTGAAAACCTGCAAACAAGAGTGTTGCCGCAAGGTGTAGAGCTTCATCTGGGATGTTTTCGTCTCCCATTGCTGTCTCACAAGCACTGAGGAAGGCTAGGCCCTCTGTCCATGGACAATGCGCTCATTTTTTCCATGATTTGCGAAACCTTCAGCTGATCACCGGCAATGAGGAGCCCGCTGTCAAGCGGATTTTTAGAATCCTGTACACCGTGGCAAGCAAAATGAATGATCGACGAGTTTCTGAGATGATCGAGAACTCCATTAATTGAAGTAGGTGCCTGTACAGTGCCTAGACTCGTCACCCATTCTTCGGGTACTTTCGCAAGGACCTGAGCGAGTTCCTCTGTTGTATATGGCAATGCTGGATGTCCGGGGGTTGTGGACTGTATCACAGTTGTAACTTTGCATGAGGTAGGTGTTACAGGCGACGAAAGAAGAGCCATAAGTGTCGGGGTATATGAGGAAATAACATAATCGGAAACTGATTCAGAGTTTTCTATGGTGTATGTCCCTGCCGCATGAAGAGGCAGGAATACAAATGGGCCGGTTGGGCACCACCAGAGCCGTGGGGGTGTCTCGGACTTCTGGAGGGAAAGAATAAATCAGAAAGATAATTGAGCTAAGTAATGGTATTTGAGCCCCTTACTTCTAATTTCAAAGTCTTGATGACCGGGGCTGCGATAAGATCCCACAAAACCTGTTGCGCCGCACCAAACCGATCATTTGGATGCTGGTGCTTATCATAAACTTTCTTCCCCATCAAGCGCTCCGCTGTCTTTCCGCCTCGCCCTCGTGAGAGCGAGCTTATAGTTCGTGCTAGTGAAGCTATTGATTCTGATGTAGTTCCATCCACCAGAGGAAGATATTGAATCTCGGAGGTTGCTTTTACCAGGAGGAGATGACATGAGGCATGTCCAGCAATTAGGATTACAACAGTGCCCTGTGCAGCAGCATCCTTTAGAGAAGAAATACTCTTGGGTTGCATGAAGGATTCAAACCCAGGGAGTTGGCGAACAGAGGATAATGATTCCTCTAACTCATCATTGCATTGCCGGAATCTCGTCCCCTCGGCCTCTATTGCAATCATGTTCAGGCCAGTGTCTGATAAAGGGTCTGTAACCATTTCACGGAATGCGCCTCGCTCAAGTTCTTTCAACTGAGCAGAGACTTTAGAAGCTAGTTCTGGATGAACTCTCCGGAGATCTTCAAGTGGAGTGCGAAGCCGAAGCGCCTGGGACCAGAAGATCGAGCGGCCTGCCTCCAGAAGTTGAACAGCATCTTCGTATTTGTGGAGACCGATCGCACAAATAGCAGCAGCAGATACTAAACTGTCCTGGCTTAAATTTAATAGCACCTCCTGACGGGATGGCAAATTTAAATCAAGTGCAGCAAGCATCGGAAGACAATTAATTGCCATGCTGTATGCCTTCAGAGTCGAGGGATTATTATATTGATCCGCAATCTTGGCCCAGTACTTTGCATAATTGAATCGTGCCAGTGGAGACCATGAGCTATATTCCGCTGCTTCCTCGAACCTCAGCATAGCTTCTGCCATAACAGAGTCATGGGGAATTCGTTTGTAGGAGATCATAAGACACTGTCCAAGTTTCCCAAGAAGCCTGCCATGGTCCGGGTGTGGCGATGGGCAAAGTTGGAGGATGTCTCTGCGCATTTCTATCACCTGATCAATAGCATCCTGAGTACTTTGAGAATCAATTTTATTTTGTAGGGCAGCAGCATAGATTCCGAGGGTATTATTGTAATAGGGATGTGGAGTGGGGAAAAGTCTAATCCCTTCTTTGGCATGTTGTAAGGCTTCCTCATTATCTGCTGCATCCGCCAGAACATCAAATCGTTTTAGCAAATTGCTTGCAAGATTATTGAGGAATAGCCCGTGCTTGGAATGCGTGGGTGGGCAAAGGGAGAGGGCCTCGTGCTGTCCACCAACAACCCGTTGTACCCCGGGAACCTCAAGTACATCGAGGACTGTGCAGTGTTGTCTTTGACGGGGTCTGACGGGGTCTGACCGGGCGTCAAGACCCCTTGACCGGTCTTTGACCGTTTCGTCAAGGCCGGATTTCCTTTTTTGGAAGACCCGTTTTAAACTCGGAGAACCACCAGAAAAACCAGGAAAAAAATCGGATCATTGGGAGAATGGATATACGAGTCGATATCGTCTACCAAGCGATCCTATAATGCGAACTCACTCGGAAGTTCTTTATCCCACCCTGGCCATGACTCGGAGCATGTTTGAAGCTCTTCGCGTCATTCTTTGGATGTTCAAAGTGCCCTTCAGGTGTGCAGTGTGGGTACAATTGAACAGATGGTCTTTGCCATACATTGCCAGATTATGCCACATTTCTCATTTCAAAGACAACATTGATTCCTTTGACCGATTTTGAATTCTGACCATCCCGCAGCAGTTTTGAGCCATACACATGTTACATTAATTCATGATCTGACATCAGTATCACTATGGAGCTTTTCACAGGCCATTCCGGGTGCATTTGGATATAGGGTTGCCCTGTCGTTCACATAGCAGTTTTCCAAACCAGTATATCTGACTACCTTTGAAAATTGATACTGTAGGCAGGTGAAATTCGTCCTGACCAGTTAGAACCTCGGATTGTATTCAGGTAAAGCTTGCTAGCATTGCACACGACCCTTAACGGTTGCAACGAAGGACTTTTCCAAATTTGGAAAGGGTCAGGCCGAGGGTCAGACCCGGTCAGACCCCAGTCAAACGGTCAAATGGGTCAGACCTTTTTGACTCTCGGCCTGGCCTCAGACAACACTGGGACTGTGAGGCCGGAAATGCCGCAACTCTGGAGGAGAGCAGGATGCTTATTGGCGAGTTTGCGCAACAGCCATCAGAGCCAAGTGATGGCTGTTTTGTGTTGCGCAAAATGGTGGCTGGTGGCCTATGAATGGGTTCGATTCCCGGTCCAAGTTTTTGAGCATTCTACTTCCATTGCAAGTGTCCAGATCATTGATGGTCCTTCCACACGCTGGTCATCCCAATTTTCACGCAAAAAATACTTCATTTCCCCAAACTTGAGGATGCCGGGCAGCGAGGGGTGTTCTATTGAGTCGCATACATGAATAGTGTCGTTCAAAGTTAGCCTTTTCGCGTTCCTTTTCGTGCTCCTTTTCGTCTCCTTTTCGCCATTTTTGCGCCAAAAATGCGAAAATGAAACAAAAAGGAGAACGAAAAGGAGCGCAAAAAGGCCAACTTTGAAACCCCCCCTCCTGTATTTTCGAGAAGGAAGCCTAGTAGGAGAGTGTTCCTTCTCTTGAACACATTTCGGCAGTAATCGGCAAGGGATCTGCCGTTGAAACTCCGAGCCAGCCGAGCAGGCAATCAGTGCACCTGTGTTTGTCTCAGAACACGCGAGCTGCTCCAGTCTTGTGATCAGCCTCTGCATGTCTCTTAGGAGCTTTATTAGGTGTTTAGCAGGTACTCTAGCAGGGGAGTGGTTACCACCACTGCGAATGGCACTGGACGTTGCTGGTGCCTTTTTATGCGATTTTTTCGGAGAGGTCCAGCCCATGAAATGTATAAATGGTATTCATTAACAATGGGTAGTGGCTAATAGGATAGAGAATAGGCAGGATAACAACGGCAAGAAAGCGAAGTGTCTACGTAAGAATCACTCCGCACTCACCGTCGGCGATGGTCTAGACATTGCCTGCCGACTAGCCGACCCTCTCCACAATAAAAGTGCTTCATGCTATTGCGACACCTGTGAAAATGACCGGGACATCCAGGCATGCGAAAATCCACATGCATGTGCCGTTGCAGCAGCCTCCCGTTTAAGCCAAATCCACCCGCGATGGATCCCGACAACGGAACACACGGAGAATACTGTCCTCACACACGGAACACCAGACCGGCCCACAAATCCTGAGTATTTCCTACCCCCCCAGAGTATAACCACGCTTGCTCAGGGCATCCGAGTGATGACGCACCGCAAAAGCGAGCCGGAGGAGCGCCCCAACCCTCGGGAAAGACGACGGGCGGAAGCTGAGCTGGCCCCCGAGACCACTAAAGTCTACATAGCTGGGTGCGTACACACACCGACCCGCAAGAAGACCACTGCTGCTTCGGGAGTCATCTTCGAAAATGAAAACAGCAGGAATACAGGAAGGTGCCTGCCGATAAGAGAAGATCAATCCCAATATACAGCTGAAGTTTATGCTACGCTAGAAGCAATACGAGGTACCAATAAGAACACCACACTCACAGCAATAAGCACACAAGCCTATGTCCGCGACGCGATGACTAAAAAGCTGTCCCGCTGGGAGCATGAAGGTTGGGTGGGAGTACCGAACCGAAATGTCCTACGCTGTGTGGCAGCAGAGCTAAAAGCCAGGAAGGCACCAACAATCTTCAAGGTGGTGGAACCGGGCTCACCCGATAGAGCCCTCTGTGAGCAGGCAGCAATGCTTGCAAAGAGAGCAGCTCGCACCCCAACAGCTGAAGTATGGGACCTCACGCTGCCGGAGGACACAAGCCTCCCGGGCCTAAGCCTGCAAAATAATCGTCAGAAAATTTTCTACCGCAGTATAAGAGAAGAAAAGAACTGTAAACTCACCACCAGACCATCAACGGCAAAAATGCTTGACGCCGTGAGAGAGGCGACGATGGAGGCCTTCGAGAGATATGTCTCCGATGCCGACATATGGGAGGCCATCTACACGAAAGATCTACTCCCGAGGACAACCCAATTCATGTGGAAAGGGCTCCACAATGCACACCGAATAGGGACATATTGGACTCATATTCCCGAGTGCGAAGATCGTGCCATATGTAGGGACTGCGGCACACTTGAGGACCTTGAGCATATCTTAGTTAGCTGCAGTTGCCCCGGGCAAGAGATCATATGGCGAGCCGCGAAAAACTTGTGGCTGGAAAAAGAGTCCGAATGGCCACCGATATCGCTAGGCTCCATCCTTGGGTGTGGCTTCGCAGAGTTCAAGGACGAGAAAGGAAAGTTAAAACGTGGCTCACAGCGGCTATATAGAATCCTGATATCCGAATCCGCTTATCTTATCTGGAAATTCCGGAACAACCGCGTTATCTCGCGAGACGGCGAGCCAGCAGCAGAAGATGAGATAATGAACAAATGGAAGTTCGCATTAAACCAAAGGCTGCAGGTGGACAAGTTACTGGCAAATAGGCCCATCAAGGGGAAGAGCCCAGCACTGGCACCCCAACTAGTCCTCGAGACGTGGTCTAACACATTGGACGAAGAAAGTAGCTTACCGGCCAATTGGCTCCGGGAGCCCAGAGTTTTAGTGGGTAAGCGTGCATTCCCTCAAACCCAACCCCAACAACGGAATAGTCGCGGAATCGGGTAGCATGAGCATGACAGTCCCACACTGCCCCCACCGGGCGTGCGTAACGCATCTCTCTGGGTGGTGGAAACCACTCCCCCTAGAATTTATACTTTCAAATTTACAAACCAGATGGGCTAACCTATTGTTAGTTGCTACTGGCTAACGTACCACGAAAAAAAAAAAAAAATTGGATAGAGAATGTGTGATGAGAACGTATGGAGGGAAAGGACAAAGGGAATCGAATGATGGGATCAGAGTCTGGTGCGGAGTTCCAAATATCGGCAGAAGAAGGAGGACAAGTAGGACAACGAAAAGGAGCATTTTGGCGAAAATGGCCTTGCGAGCTCATTTTCGCCAAAATGCTCCTTTTCGTGGTTCCTACTTGTCCTCCTTCTCAGTTCAGGAAGATGAAAAGGAAAATGAAAAGGAGACAAAAAAGGAGACAAAAAGGAGAACTTTGAACGACGCTAATGTTTATTTGCATTCAATTTAGTTCATAAAAACTCGGAGTGACCTTGCTTCACCAGCCATCCATTAGCCACTAGCCACCAGTTTGCGCAACGCAAAACAGTCACCGGGTGGCTCTGATGGCTGCTGCGCAAACTCTCTATTGTACTTAATAAGTGGGAATTGTTGTGCCAAATCCATGTACCACATATGCAGTGTATCTGTTGATTTGCAAAATATTTGCTGCTTATCCGTGACTTCTGATACAGTGGATAATGGATTGCGTTCGGAGCTGTTCCATTTCTCTGTCTCGCCGTACTGACCGTCCTTTCTTTTTCCAGGGGTCGTCTTGACGGACTTTGCGAATACTCGAAGAATTCTCAGGGCAAGGGTTACACTCAGAATTTGCGTTTCCTATCAGAATCATCTTCAATTCTTTGTATTACACACGGTACAAGACGTGCCACGGAAGATTCATCGTTCAAAGAGGTCCAACAAATGTGGTCACATGGGCGCGTTGAGAACACTGCAACAGGTGGAAATCTCTTCATAGACTTGGTTTGTTCTCTTCTCCATT